>ML664157.1:6469992-6962362 GCA_007570785.1 Antilocapra americana
GCAGATCCGCCAGAGAGAATGCTCCCTGGTATTCGGAAACCTTTCTCCTCTTTTTTTTCCTCTTTATTCCAGACTCCCCTTCCAGGACGGATCCCCGCCCCCAACTCTTTGTCTCTCCCTTTACTTTTTTTTTTTTCTTTTGTCCTACCTCCTCTCGTCAGCAATGGGCCGTCCCTCCAGATGCCCGATGTCCTCTGCCAGCATTCAGATCCTGTTTTATGGAGTTTGCTCGGCCTTTAAAAGTTCTTTTGGTGTATTTATTGGGGAGAGAGTGGTCTCCCTGTCCTATTCCTCCACCATCTTAGTTCCTCCTCCAAAACAGTGATTACATTTAAACACTGCTTCCCCTAGAGAATAGTTGAGTCCATCTAGCCAAAGCTACGGTTTTTCCAGTAGCCATGTATGGATGTGAGAGTTGGACTGTAAAGAAAGCTGAGCACAGAAGAATTGATGCTTTTGAGCTGTCGTGTTGGAGAAGACTCTTGAGAGTCCTTTGGACTGTAAGGAGATCCAACCAGTCCATCCTAAAGGAAATCAGTCCTGAATATTCATTGGAAAGATTGATGTTGAAGCTGGAACACCAATACTTTGGCTATCTGATGTGAAGTGCTGACTCATTTGAAAAGACCCTGATGTTGGGAATGATTGAAGGCAGGAGAAGGGGACAACAGAGGATGAGATGGTTGGATGGCATCACCAACTCAATGGACATGAGTTTGAGCAAGCTCCAGGAGTTGGTGATGGACAGGGAGGCCTGGCATGCTACATTCCATGGAGTTTCAAAGAGTCAGACATGACTGAGTGACTGAACTGAACTGAAAAATTGGAGATAAGAATATATATTAATTTTCTAAGGCTGCTATAACAAACTACCACAAGTTGGGTAGTTTAAAATAATAACTCATTCTTTCAAATGAAGTTGAAAGTCCAAAATCAAGACGTCTACAGGGTTGGTTTCTTCTGGGGCCTATAAGGGAGAATCTGTTCCATGCCTCTTTCCTGGTTTCTGATAATGGCCAACAATCCTTACAGATACATCACTTCAATCCTCACATGGTTTTCTCCCTGGGTGTTTGTGTTTCCATTGAGCAGTCTTCTTATAACTAAGCACATAAATCATATTGGATTAGTGCTTCACCCTGCTCCAGTATGACCTCATTTTAATTCAATATTTATACCTGCATTGACCTTATTTTAGAATAAGGTCACTTTCTGAGGTACTCAGGGTTACAATTTCGAAGTATCTTTTTTGAGCAACACAATTCAACCCATAACAGAGGAGGACTCTTGTAGAAAGAGTTTATGAAAAATGGTGCATATGCTTAAAACCATTCAAGAAATTTCAGTAAAATGTTGTGATTGGAACTTCAGTTGAGAGAGCAGAAATGAACAAGTTAAGCAAGGTATGGGTCAGACCATTAGGGTTTGGGATGCAACAATGATGGTCATGGGCTTGATGGGCTTGATGACAGGGAGCCATCAAAATTCTGCTTGTAAAGAATCAAGCAGATTCTTTATAGTCTGTGTTCACTACTGTAGAATCAGGTATTGGCGATAGAGATCAGGGAAGATTCTATTAATATTTCTTTTTATTTTTTAAGTTTCTTTAAAGTCAAGGCCTTTCTATAAGCCTCTTTGTAACTTTTTTAAGTTCTATAATATATTTTCAATAATACTAATGATTAAACTTTTTTTTGTACTCCTGTTTTAGAATCCTAGACTTCTTTTTAATAAGAATAATGAAAAATGTCAGTGCTGCTTCCATGTTTCTGTTTTTTAAACATCAAGTTCAGCAATGCAAAGAAAGAAAAATGATATGAAAGTACTATAGCTTCTTGTTGAAATTTCTGTTTCTTTACTCAACTGTCATTGAATACACAGAAAATCAATATACTAATTACTTAAAATCATATATACAGTATGTAAACAAATTTAACTCACAATGCAAATGTAGTACATTATTAATAGTGTTATTTTATACTAGTATTATAATGTTATATTTACCTTTAAAGCTATAAAAGTTTTTAAAATGTAAACTTTATAATCTTGGAGCAAAAGCATGAAACCTAAAAAAAAAAAAAAACCTAAGAAATATCCATAGAACATATTGTTGCTCCAAATTAATTTCAGTGGGTAAACAGGTGGTGATTGATTCCAAGTACCTTCAGTATCCAAAGAGTGACAGTTTATGCTCACAACTTCCTGGAAACTGGTCTGTGAGTTAAACGACAGGAAAATATGATCAAACTTGGCTTAATTAGTATCTTGGAGAGGACCTGACTCTCCTGAGCTTTGATGTCTCTCCTCTCTTTGGCTCTCCTAAGTCAGTCAGCTCAGTTGGAAAGAGGAGTATCTGATGTCTAGGCAGGGTCTGCTTTACAAATACTAACAATGAAAGCAAAGAAATGGACTGGGTGTTCAAAAGGCTAATCCGCATGTGAATTGGGCCTGCACAATAAAAAAGGAGCCATTTCCATATCATCACAGGACCAGGAACAGCCAGCCTTTGACAGGGCATGGAAAATGTAGGGTGTCTTGCTGGCACCTATTCTACTCATGTCACAGACATTGACACCAGTGGACTTGGGTAAATACAAAAGTGGGCCTCACGTGGTGCTCCTCCATTACACATGTCAATAAGTAGAAATTTCTTCCTAGGAGGAAATCATGAAAATTCAACATATGGTCAATAAGGGCTGCAAATGCCATGGATAGGAACCGCTGCACTCCTGAGGCTTTCAGTGACATTGTTAGGTAATTGCTTAATTGAAATTTGTTCCTTTCATTGAATCTCACAGCAGGAGTGAATCTAAAATCATAAAGCAAGTTTTGATATTTTATGCCTGCCCTTTACAGCCATGTTGGTGAAGAATGAGCATTAATTAAGCAATAGCAACCAAACAAATTGCCCTGGAGGAGATGGTGTGAGAGTGTATAAATGTAATTAAAAGGGAAGATATCAGAAGCACATAGAACAATTTTCTTTTTCCATAGTATTGGTAACAGCAATGTAGGAAAATAATTTTACTAAAACAGCATTTGTCCTTTATGGGTAGATAAGAGGGCCAATAATTATAGTGAGAAAAATATTTTTAAAATCAATCATAATCCAGATTTCATTATTTACAGGCCAAGTGACTTCAACAATTCACTATATACCTAAGAGTCTCAAGTAGCTATAACACAGGAATAATAACTGCAAATTGTTTATTTTATAGGACAATTGTGAGAATAAAGTGAGTTATTACATGGGAAAGTGTGTTGTAAAGCTCCTGTACTCAGGAAATTGAATAATTAATTCAGAAAAGGAGTTAACTGTTAATTTATTTCCTCATAGTATAAGAGAAGAAAATAGGAGCTGGAAAGCAATCGATATATTCCTTATTAATACTCTAACAGAGTTTAACTTTACAAAAGTAGTTTGTAAGAGAAACTCATACTTCTACTACCAGTAATCAGCCACAGGAAAGAATTATAATGGAATTGAAACTTTCCGGTGCTTTTGGAGTTTATTTACATATAACCTTAGTATGAATAACTGAAATAAGAATATGAATAACTGATTTAGGATTGAATGGTTAGTATCTCATGCCAACTCTCTGGCTCTCAGAGTATTGAGAACATAAATGTGCTACTTTCATTTGTGAATAATCCTAGGATAATTGTCCAGCTCTCGTTAGTCTTATATATGTCCAAACGCAATATCTGTAAGTAGTTTTACAACTAAAGTTTAGAAAGAAAAGAAAGTGAAGTTGCTCAGTCGTGTCCGACTCTTTGCAACCCTGTGGACTGTAGCCTACCAGGTTCTTCTCTCCATGGGATTCTCCAGGCAGGAGTACTGGAGTGGGTTGCCATTTCGTTTTCCAGGGGATCTTCCCAACCCAGGGATCAAACCCGGGTCTCCCGCATTGCAGGGAGACGCTTTAATCTCTGAGCCACCAGGGAAGCCCAGATAAAGTTTAGAGTTTAAATAATTTTGCCAGTCCCATATTAAAAAGTAGGCTTTTACAGAATGGAGCAAAATAAATGTGGCTTTGCTGCTTCTGCTGCTGCTTAGTTGCTTCAGTCGTGTCTGACTCTGAGCAACCCCACAGAGGGCAGCCCACCAGCCTCCTCTGTCCATGGGATATTCCAGGCAAGAATACTGGAGTGGGTTGCCATTGCCTTCTCCAAAATGTGGCTTTATATGAACAGTAACAGATAGGGCCAGCTAGGAGAAAAAGATTTTCTCAGCCAACCTGGATCTCTTTATTTTTCACAACATTATATATAGACCCATGGTTTGAAGACTATAAGAAGCAAATAATTATAAAATAACAAGACAACACTGGGTTAATTACAATTCCACTGACATACTGAGTAACATTTTATTAAAATAACCATATTCATATGTTTATATCCATGACAGAGTCAAATGGACCCCTAAGTACTCTCCATCTCCCCCTTCTGCTTTAGAAACAACCAAAGCAACATTATTTGGAGCATCAATATGCCTGATAAAAATTTCTTATTCCCCAATCTTCCTTTTAGCTGCAGGTTTCATATGACTAAGTCCTGACCTATGAGTTATGAGTGGAAGTTTTATTTATTTATTTTTAATCCAAACAGAGAGTTCTCTTTTATATAAATACAGGTAGCTTTATACAAAGCTTTAAACATTTTCCTGTTTTCACAAAAACATCGCTCAGGTAGAAAATGAATTTACTTTCCGTGTCCCCAACTGCCAGCCACCAACAGGCACTGTGCCTAAGGGCCCCAAAATATTTTAATTTCTTTTAAAATCGAGTTAAAATAACAAAAGTTGCTATTAATATATGATCATGAATCCGAGCTACATTATACTCATCTTTATACCATTGCAATCATACAATACAATTTAATTTTTTTTTCTAATGGAAGACAAGGCCCATGGAGGCAAATGTGCCTTGAACCCAGGAAAGTTATAATATGGTCCTACCTGCATCTCCTTCTCTCAAAGCCCCCCTTTTTTTTCCCCAGTTATACAACATTGTAATTTGTTATCTTTTTTTTTTAAATTTTCTTTACTTTATTGTGTTGGTTTTGCCATACATTGACATGAATCTGCCATGGGTATACATATGTTCCCCTTTCAGAATCCCCCCTCCCTCCTCCCTCCCGATTCCCTCTCTCTGGGTCATCCTGGTGCACCAGCCCTGAGCATCAAACCTGGGCTGGCGATTGATTTCACATATGATAATTAACATGTTTCAATGCCATTCTCCCATATCATCCCACCCTTGCCCTCATCCACAGAATCCACGAGCCTGTTATATACATCTGCGTTCCTTTTGCTATCTCGCATGCAGGGTTCTCGTTACCATCTTTCTAAATTCCATATATATGCATTAGTATACTGTATTGTTGTTTTTCCTTCTGGCTTACTTCACTCTGGATAATAGGCTCCAGTTCCAGCCACCTGAGTAGAACTGATTCAAATGAATTTATTTTAATGCTGAGTAATATTCCATTGTGTATATGTACCACAGCTTTCTTATCCATTCATCTGTTGATGGACATCTAGGTTGCTTCCATGTCCTGGCTATTGTAAACAATGCAGCGATGAACATTGGGGTACACGTGTCTCTTTCAATTCTGGTTTCCTCAGTGTGTACGCCCAGCAGTGGGATTGCTGGGTCAAATGGCAGTTCTATTTTCAGTTTTTTAAGGAATCTCCACACTGTTATCCATAGTGGCTGTACTAGTTTGCATTCCCACCAACAGTGTAAGAGGGTTCCCTTTTCGCCACATCCTCTCCAGCATTTATTGCTTGTAGATTTTTGGATGGCAGCCATTCTGACTAGTGTAAAGTGGTACCTCATTGTGGTTTTGATTTGCATTTCAAAAGATGTTGAGCATCTTTTCATGTGTTTGTTAGCCATTTTTATGTCTTCTTTGGAGAAATGTCTGTTTAGTTTTTTGGCCCACTTTTTGATTGGGTTGTTTATTTTTCTGGAATGGAGCTGCAGGAGTTGCTTGTATATTTTTGAGATTAATTGTTTGTCCGTTGCTTTGTTTGCTATTATTTTCTCCCATTCTGAAGGCTGCCTTTTCACCTTGCTTTTAGTTTCCTTTGTTGTGCAGAAGCTTTTAATTTTAATTAGGTCCCATTTGTTTATTCATGCTTTTATTTCTGATATTCTGGGAGGTGGGTCATAGAGGATCCTGCTTTGGTTTATGTCAGAGAGTGTTTTGCCTATGTTTTCATCTAGGAGTTTTATAGTTAGAAAAAGACTCCTAGAGAGATTTAGGGTTAATAGTTCCCTTTTGTTTTTTACCCTTCCCTTTTCTTGCTGTCTGGTAATGGATGTGAAGGCTGGTGCCCCAGTAGCTGATTTGAACAGCACTTTGCTTTCAGGATTTTGTTGTTGTTCATTTGCTAATTGATGTCTAACTCTTTGCTACATTGACTGCATCATGCCAAGTTCCTCTGTCCATTATCTCCCAGAGTTTGCTCAAATTCATGTTCATTGAGTCAGTGATGCTATCTAACCATCTCGTCCTCTTTGAAGCCATTTACTATGTGACTGAGATTTCCATGGACAGTGGAGCCTGTCAGGCTAGAGTCTATGTAGTTGCAAAGAGTTGGACACAACTAAGCAACTAACAAGTGATTGTGGAGAAAAAATATGGATGGAGAATGAACACAGTGATTCTGAAATCACCATATCAGGACTAAGTTCTATTCTGTTTTGCTTTATTTTTTATGTTAGAGGGGAAACTGTGATTTTTCTCACTTTTTAGACAGTTTTTAATGCAGACAACCTAATCTTAACTGATATATAACTACTAGAATATAAGTTCCTTGAAAGCAGAAATTTTCTCCATTTTGTTTAGAATCTAAGATATAGGCAGGCCCGTAATAGAGGCTAATGATATTTGTTAAGTCTGAACACCTAAATCTAACCCTTTTCTTTGTAAACTTTTTAAACAGCTCTCCTCTCTACCTCTTCTTCTCTTTTCTGCTTTTCCTACATAATTTTCCAAATCACTTCCTCTATTGTCTTTTTATTTACTCTTGTACAAATCTTTGTTCCTAAAATTGACCACTGTAGTTATCTTGTCCCTTATTTTGGTAATGATTTGTCCAATAAGAAATGAGCAAAATATAAATCCAAAGGACATGGCAATTTTTCTTGGTTATTTTCTTTCAAATTTGGTTTAAATAAGTGAATTCAGAAAGAGAAAAACAAATATTGTATAATATTGCTTGTATGTGGAATCTAGAAAAATGGTACAAATGAACTTAATGGCAGAAATGGAGTCACAGATGTAGAGAATAAACTTACAGACATGACATTTTTGATAGTCATAATTTTAGAAAGTAATGTGTGTGTGTCCATGCTCAGTCGTTCAGTCATATCCAACTCTTTGCGACCCCGTGAATTGTAGCCCACCAGGCTCCTCTGTCCATGGGATTTCCCAGGTGATAACACCAGAGTGGGTTGCCATTTCCTACTCCAGGGGATTTTCCTGATCCAGGAATCAAGCCTGAGTCTATTGAGTCTCCTGCACTAGCAGGCAGATTCTTTACCACTGTGCCACCTGGGAAGTAGTAAGGCTTTGCAAAACTGTGTCAATATCTTTTTTCAGCTTTAAAAAATGTTTTGCCAGTTTCTATTCAACTACTGTTTCAATCCCATTCTCCCTCTCCTCTTTTGCTCTTCTACAAATGTTACATAATTCCCAATATCCTTTCAGTCTTCTAATCTCTTTCTGTTTTCCTCCTTTCTTTTCTCTTTGTATTTTAGTCTGGTTATTTTATACTGACCTACATCTCTGTTTTCCTGTATCTAATCTCCTGGCAATTTAATCACCAAGTGCTGAATTTCAGTTATTTTATCCTTCAGTTCTAGAACTTCGATTAATATATATATATATTAATATATATTCCAGTGCTATAATATATATTATTTATATATTAATATAACTAGTTAATAATTAACATATTTACATACATTAATATAATATATATATTCCAGTGCTTTCTGAAGCTCTCCATCTTGACATTTTATTGAACTTTATTTTTTCTTGGCCATGCCATGCAGCATGTGGGATCTTAGTTCCCTAATCAGGGATCAAATCCATGCCCCCTTGATTGGAAGTGTGTATTCTTAACCTCTGGACCACCAGGGAAGTCCCTAAACATATTAATCACAGTTAAAGTCTATGTTTTGTTTTTTTAATAACTAGATCATCTCTGGGTCTGTTTCTGACATCTATTCTTTCTCTTGTGTTTTTGGTTATTTGGTACTCTTCTCTTTTAGGCCTATTTCTGTTGTTGCTATTGTTATTGTTGTAGTTGGTGTAATTGAATGTTGAGCATTTTATGACTGCCAAGGTAAATTCTCTGTGTGTGTTAGTTGCTCAGTCATGTCCAGCTCTAGGTGACCCCATGGCCTGTAGCCCACCAGGCTTCTCTGTCCAGACAAGAATCGCCATGCCCTCCTCCAGGGGATCTTACAAACCCAAAGATCTAACCCAGGTCTCCTGCATTGCAGGCAAATGCTTTACCATCTGAGCTGCAATGCTATACTGTCAAGAAGCTCTGGATGATATTGTCTTCCTCAAAGTTGACAATTTTACTGGCTAGTAATTATTCTAGCCAGTAGCTAGGGTAGGGGGTTCTCTGGTCTAGTTAGGGATTGATACAATTTGAGAATAGGTTCCAAACTTTGTGAGAGGTAAAACATTTTCAACTTCCCTATATGCCTGGAAGTATGTAATATTATCATTGTATCTACTCCTCAGCAGACTCTAATTTCCAATTTGTGTTCCTCCAGTGTTAAGAGATTGTTTAAAGTTTTACTTAGCCTCTTTGCCAGCTTCCCTCCTAGTTTCTTAATCTCTTTTTCTCATTATACTCTGGAAGTGTAATGTTAACAAATGTCTCAAGGATAAGAATGTTGTCCTCACATCTCTACAAGCCCATTTTTTTGAGATCTTTGTCCTTTGGGTTTAGCCTGACTTAGTCATCATTACTTTTTTATCTCTTCATCCCAAGAGCTTGACCAAAATTCTGGGCAGACACTTTCTGCTTAAACTCTGTGCCCAACATTACAAAATGGCAAATAATATCAAATTCTTCAATAGAAAAAAAAGTTGCTAAGCAACTATAGCTTCTTTCAGTGTATTTTCCTCCTCTTTTGGATCCACAGTCCTTGCTACCTTAATTGACATCAAATGCCTAAATAAACTAAAAACATTTTAACTGACTAGCTTTAAATTGAGGATTTGTGTAATACAAGCTATTCCATCAGAGTTGGAAAATATTTAGAACCAATTTTTTGACCTTTGGGTTTCCCTCTAGTCCTGATTTTTGTTATGTGGATAATGTGGTGCCAATTTGAAGTTTTTCTTAGTATACTAAGTAACATTTTCTTATATAACATTTTAGAAATCTTGGAAATTTTATATGAAAAATGTTGACTTAGTTGCTTTATCTCTAATCAAAGAATGAAGAAGTTGAGGAGGAGGACATGAATTTATCCATAGAGGATAAATTTTTTTGTATTATTTACATGCCTAGGGAGGAGTACACAAGAGAATTTGTTAAAACTGATCATTTTTGTTTTTTTTTTCCTTAAATAGCAATCCCAAAGGAATTAAATTATATTTTGGCCAGCTCCTTACATTTATTTGCCAGTGGAAAAATCCAAATACGAAGGAATTTTCTCTTTATTTGGACTGATATAATTAGCCTGCCTACAAATAGATTATTTATACAAGCATACCTCAGAGATATTGTGGGTTTGGTTCAGACCACCGCAATAAAGCAAATATCACAATATAGTGAGTCATACAAATTTTTGTTTTCCCGGTATATATAAAAGTTATGCTATACTACACTGTAGTCTATGAAGTGTGCAATAGCATTATGTCTGCAAAAACAGTATATATAACTTAATTTTGAAATACTTCATTGCTAAAAAAGAACACTAACCATCATCCAAGCCTCAACTAGTCATAATCATTTTACTCATTGAGGATCTTGTCTTAATACTGATGGATGCTGAATGATCCCAGTGGTGGCTGCTGAAGGTTGGAATGGTGCTAGCAATTTCTTAAAATAAGACAACAATGAAGCCTGCCACATTAACTGGCTCTTCTTCACATGAAAGATTTCTCTGCAGCATGCAAAGCTGTTGGAAAGTATTTTACCCACTGTAGAACTTCTTTCAAAATTGGGGTTAATCCTCTTAAACCCTGCTGCTTTCTTAGCAACTAAGTTTATGTGATAGTCTAAATCCTTTGTTGTCATTTCAATAGTCATCAGGAGTAGATTCCATCTCAAGAAATCATTTTGTTTGATCATCTATAAGAAGCATCCTTATGTTCCTCATCCCTTAAAATTTGATTATTAAATTGGAGCAATGCAGTGACATGTTCAGGCTCCACTTCTAAATCTAGTTCTCATGCTAGTTCCACACATCTGCAGTTAATTACTTCACTGAAATCTTGAACCCCTCCAAGTCATCCATGAGGGTTGGAATCTATTTCTTCCAAACTCATTTTAATAAATCGAACTTCAGTAATGACCTTTTCCTGTGAATCATGAAAGTTTGTGGCATCTCGAATAGTAAATCCTTTCCAGAAGGTTTTCAATTGACTTCACCCAGATCCATCAAAAGAATCACTATCTATGGCAGCTGTATATAGCCTTACAAATTGTATTTCTTAAATAATAAGACATGAAAATTGAAACTATTCCTTGATCTATTGGCTGCAGAATAGATGTTGAGTTAGCAGACATTAAAGCATCATTAATCTCATTGCATATCCATCAGAATCTTGGGTGACCAGGTGCCTTGTCAATGAGCAGTAATGTTATAAAAAGAATCTTTTTTTCTGAGCAGTTTAAAATATTCAATAAACCATGCCATAAGCAGATGTACTATCATTCAGGCTTCGTTGTTTCATTTCTAAATCATGGGCAATGTAGATTTAGCATATTTCTTAATGGGCTAGGATTTTCATAATGGTAAATGAGCAACTTAGAGGTTGATTCGCCCCTACCAAGATAGCTAGTATATGCTTTGAAGCTCTGAAGCCAAGAACCGATGTTCCTCTAGCTAAGAAAGCCTAAGATGGCATCCTCTTCCAGTATAAGACTCTTTTCTCTACATTGAAAAATCTGTTGTTTAGTGTGTGTGTGTGTGTGTGTGTGTGTGTGTGTGTGTGTCCACGCACTTAGTCACTCAGTCGTGTCTGACTCTTTGTGACCCTATGAACTGTAGTTTGCCAGGCTTCTCTGTTCATGGAATTCTCTAGGCCAGAATACAAGAGTGGGTAGCCTTTCCCTCCTCCAGGAGATCTTCACTCCCAGGGATCAAACCCAGGTCTCCTGCATTGCAGGCAGATTCTTTTCCACTTAAGCTGCCAGGGAAGCCCAAGAATACTGGAGTGGGTAGCCTAACCTTTCTTCAGGAGATATTCCCAACCCAGAAATTGAACCAGGGCCTCCTATATTTCAGGCAGATTCTTTATCAGCTGAACTGCCAGGAAAACACCATTGTTTAGTGTAGCCACCCTCATTATTTATCTTAACTAGAGCGTCTGGATAGAGAAGGCAATGGCACCCCACTGCAGTACTCTTGCCTGGAAAATCCCATGGATGGAGGAGCCTGCTGGGAGGCAGTCCATGGAGTCGTGAAAAGTCGGACACAACTAAGCGACTTCACTTTCACTTTTCACTTTCATGCATTGGAGAAGGAACTGGCAACCCACTCCAGCATTCTTGCCTGGAGAATCCCAGGGACTGGGTAGCCTGGTAGGCTGCCATCTCTGGAGTTGCACAGAGTCAGACATGACTGAAGGGACCTAGCAGCAGCAACAGCAGCAGCAGCAGAGCGTCTGGATAATTTGCTGCCACCTCTACATCAGTACATCAAGATGTTTCTTGTAAAAGTACAAGTCATCTTGTACTTTTATGTAATGGAGATGGCTTATTCTCTTAAACCTCTTGAACCTCTGCTAACTTCATATTTGCCCCCTGCAGTTTCCTCACCTCTCTCGGACATCACAAAATTTAAGAGAATTGGGGCCTTGCTCTGAATTAGGCATTATCTTAAGGATTATTGTAGCTGATTTGATCTTCTCATCAGACTAGTAAAACTTTCTTCATAGCAGTAATAAAACTGTTTTGATTTCCTATCATCCATTTGTTCACTGTAATAGCACTTTTAATCTTCTTTAAGACTTTTTCCTTTTCTCTGATAGCTTAGCTAATTATTGGTGCAAGAGGTCTAGTTTTCAGCTTTCAACATGCCTTCTTCACTAAGCTTAATCATTTCTAACTTTTGATTTAAAGTGAGAGACATGTGACTCTTCAATTAAGCACTTAGAAGGGATTGTAGTGTTAGTCATCAGCTTGATTTCAATACCCTTGTGTCTCAGGGCATAGGGAGGTCCAAGGAGAGGGTGAGAGATGAAGGGAAGCTGCCAGTTGGTACAGCTGTCAGAACACACATATTTATCAATCAAGTTATCAATTAAGTTTGCTGTTTTATGTGAGAACAGTTCATCATGCCCCAAACAATTACCACAGTAACATCAAAGATCACTGATCACAGATTACCATAACAAACAGTCATGTCAGACTCTTTGTAACCCCATAGACTATAAAGTCAATGGAACTCTCTGGGCCAGAATACTGGAGGGGGTAACCTTTCCCTTCTCCAGGGTATCTTCCAAACCCAGGGATCGAACCCAGGTCTCCTGCATTGCAGGCAGATTCTTTACCAGTTGAGCCACAAAGGAAGCCCTAATAAACATAGTAATAATGAAAAAGTTAGGAATACTGTGAAAATTACTGAACTGTGACACAGAGAGACACAAAGTGAGGAAATGCTGTTGGAAAAGTGGTGCTGGTAGACTTGCCACAAACCTTAAATTTTTAAGACTTGCAATATCTTTTGAGCACAATACAACAAAGCATAAAAAAATGAGGAATACATGTATCTGCATATTATAGCTAATGATTTGCCTTATAGAAGAAGTCCTTATTTCAAAAGGTCCAGGGTATTGAAGAGAAGACCCAAAGGAAGCAAAATTTGTTTCTGCTAATGTAGTGCATACTGTACCAGGAAGAACTGAGGGAGAGTAGAGAGAATGCATATATAGCATGATCTCAGAACTGACATGCATTACAAAATGAGTAATCATGAAACACATATTCCAAGAAAAATCATTCAATGATATAAGAGAACTATGGATGAAGAATATAGAGCAAGATAAATTATTCACTAGAATTTTAGAAGTAGAAGTTTCATGGAGCTTTAAAATCTTGGTTGATTTTAACTTAAATATGAGAATATAGCATCATAATGTTTATGAAACTAATGTATTGATTACTTTAGTCCTATGCAACCCAACTGAAATGACATATCTGATATTTTGTGGCTTCACTGAAGAACATAAGTCCCATTTTATAGCTGCTGAAGAAACCCTTTAATATTTTATGCTGTGATAACAACTCTGAGGTACTTATCTCAAAGAACTATATTTTGATATATTTATTGACTTTCCTTCAATAATTTTAAATTAACATATATAAATATGAAAGTCTCTTTTCTTTGTTCTCATGTGATAACTGTTAAGGTGCAACTCAAAGAGCATATTTGAAACATATGGTCTTAGTGATACATGAAGAAAGTACCGCCCATCTTCATGGCAGCAATTAAATTTTAATTAAACTTGCTTTAATTAAAAATGTCATATGGAGTAGTTTGAAACAAAACATCTAGCCTTGCTACATTCTTTAAGCATTTTAAAAAACTATGTTGGAGGGATTCTTTTTTTAAGCTTCAGAAAATTCTAGAGAATTACTGTTCCCTCATAACTTACCTAAGGATACCTGAAAGGTAACTTATTCATGGTCACCTACAAGGTCAGGAAGGTGGCTCAAGTTTTAATTTATAATCTACTGTCTTCTTCCTACACTCTACACAATTTATTACTAAACAATGTAAAACCAAACAAAACAGATTTTATCTTTAATATGCCTACTAGTTTAATCAAAATTACTCTGAAATAAAACAATTAATGTAAATCATAATCATTTTTGTCTATTGATGAATTATATTGTGATTTGTGATCTATAAGAATTTTTGGCTTGTATGAACTGTGAAGGAAACTAGTGATACAGAATTGGTGGTTACATACTGTAATAGCAGTATTTCAGTACTCTTGCCTGGAAAATCCCATGGATGGAGGAGCCTGGTAGACTACAGTTCATAGGGTCGCTAAGAGTTGGACACGACTGAAGCGACTTAGCAGCAGCAGCATCTAACATAATAGTGCTTATGTATTCTTCAAAGACTCTCTTGAGGATATATACACCTAGATGGATAAGAAATGGATTACTAAAGGAGAAAATATGGGAAACTGCAAAATACAAAATGATGACATATATCTTAGGTAGATGTGAAAAAAATGCAAAGAATTTTCCATTTCATTTTCAACCAGTCAAGAAGGCTGTATAGAACAGGTTGTATTCCCTACAGAAGAAAAATAAGTATTTTGATCATCTTACCATTTTAAAAGAGAAGGCATTTTAAAAGCAATTTTGAGTTATTCACCGATTTATCCTAATTTTAGACTCTTTGTATTTTTCAATTTGCTGGTAAAGTACAGTATAATTAGAAACAAATGTAAGTTTTCTCCTCTACTTTAAGAACTTTGACATTTAGCATTTCAATTTAACAATACCTTTCTTACAGTGTCATTTCCTTTTGTAATCATTAGACATTTTAAAAAATTTTTTCCACTTTCACAGAAAAAAATGAAAAACAGTATTATAATAGCTGACAACTCAAAGGCAACAAAGGGGCCTCAAGTTGAAGATAACTAAATAAACATAAAAGGAAAGTTACATACTGCTCCCAAGAAAGATTAAATTATAGCTGTAAAAATACAAACAGCTCAGTCTGTATTATCTTTTGTTGATCCAACAGCTTGTTGCTATAAAAATACTGACAATTATAAATATAGTCCTTTCCCTTCTGCCAATGAAGCTATCATATCTTCCTATGAAAGTCACAAGTAAGAGATGAATTGACATCCTGTGTAGGAAATTGAATAGAAGCAAGAAATCAAGTAGAAATTCAAATCTCTTTCCTGACTCTCACAGGAACATATGAAAGTGATTTCCATAATGGTAAGATTTTCTGAGAACATTAAATTAGAATTTTAAGGACATGTTTATTTCAAGTCAATATGACTCAAGAGATTTAAAAAAAATCACGCCTTTTGAGAATAATGCATAGTGTCATTCTCAATAGGCAAGCCATACTTATGAAATGTCCTAAAGAACAAAGAATAGAACAGGGGGAAATATTAAATTTACTTTTATTATGAAATCTTCCCAGAATTTAACATAATTTAAAATTAAAATAACTTCATCTTCATTATATTTTTATAATCATTGCAGAATGTTTATTGAGTGCCTTCCAAATACAGAATAGAGAATTAAGTGTTGCCAGCCCAAAGACATATGATAGTCTCTGCCTGCAAGGGAATACTACTTGGTTGGAAAAGAGAATGCTGAGTTTCAGTACTTGCCCTCTTTGGAGCCATATAATCCTAATAATTCTTTGGGCTTTCATTTAACACAGAATTTTATTTCTTCTTCTTAGGACAAGTCAAGGCCATAAAAATCTTTGGAAAACCTGCCTCGAATCTCAGCACATCAAACCCTACTATGTCCTCAGCAGTATTCCAGGTATGAGTTACTCTCTATTGAAATAAGAAATTAATGGTCAATATGTTTTATTTAAATTTGTGCAGTAGTAGTAGAAGTCCCTTATCTAGAGGCATTAGAGAAAATGAGAAAACACTTTAAATAAAACATAACTTACTTTTTAAAAGCTATATCATTTGCAGAATATGAGTCACATTATGTAGTTACATAGCAACTTTTACTTGATAAGGGATTTTAACCTAGAATGGATATTTTTACTTTGAATAAATTCTATTTCAAGTCTATCATGTCTAATTAATTTCCACATGGGTTCCCTGATAGAAACCATAGTAACTTAAACTAGATCAGGCTCGAAGCAAGTCCACTTATAGCATAAACTGCAGTGGGAACCATAGCACCAGATGCTGAGCTGTACTAGCTGACTCTGAACATGATAAAGATATTATTTCATGGACCATGTTCAGAACAAGAAGAAAATCTATGGGAAATTTTACTGGATTAGTGAGAGGAAAACTTGCTATGTGTTTCTTTTTTCCTTTACTTTTCTGGACACACCACTGTAATGATCTGTTTGTGGTTTACTTCCTACCCAACTGAAATGTAGACTTGTTAAGTGAGCAGAGACTGTATTACTTATCAAGAGGTAGGCAAAGAGCTTAGATCATAGTAGATCTCAAAAATGCTTAATTGGATGAACGAGATAAGAATATAAGATAGTATCACAGCTATCAGAGAAATAATGAGTGAGTGGCAAATAATGTCACAGGATCTTGAGACCCATGATTTTATACAGCCTGGCATATTTACAGAAGAAGTATAGAAGCTTGGTGTTCATCTAGAACTGAAAAACTGCTAGCCATGATCTTGTAATTTGTTGAATAAATATGTTATAAATGCTGAAAGAATAAATGAACAATTCCCATGAAACCCTGACATTCATGATTTGAGTAATGAAGATTTTGCTCCATCACTAATTATCTCTTGTTCTGAGTGAACTGGTGAGTCAATTAGCTGATGATGGAACCTAGCTCCAACATCCCAGCCAATGGTTTGTCATAGCTGAGTCCTGAGAGTTTGGCCCGCTCAGCTCTCAGGCTGTATAATACTATATGCCCCAAGACCTAAGAGAGAAACACTAGCTTAGTCATTTTATTCACTATCTACCTCTTAGAGCAACTTTGATTTTTCTCTGCACATACTTACAGGGTAACCCTTACAAAGGGATTAAAAACTTCCTTTCAGTGTGAAAATTGAGTTGGAGGAAAACTTTTCATTGAAAATTTAAAAGGTTGTGAAATGATAAAAGGAAACATATGATGCTCTGGAAATTACATTTAGGTGAAAGCAAGCAGCCTGAGCAAACATTGTGGTATATACAAGTTTCAGGTTTCAAGAAAATTTTAAGACTATATTTTTCAAGAATTCCACAAGCTTAATGTTTTTGAAAGAATAAAGGAAAGAATATTTGGGAAACAGAGGAAATGCATTTATTGAACATCCACATCAAAGTCTCCTATGGAGTACTTGTATGGCAAAGGAAGTGTAAATTTAACAAAGTTCAGAAAAATCTGACTCTTTTCCACAGGTAAAATAAGCAAGAGGTCTCTTTCATTTGAGATAAAATCAGAAGATGAAATGAAACATTGAATAAAGTGGCACCACAATTTCTTAACATAGAAAAGTGAAATAAGACAAAGAAGATACAAATTCAGAGGTAAAACCAAAAGCAATGAAAGTTTATATGGAGATTAGAATGTCTTACTCATTAGAACTGTCTATTGCACTAGTACAGATTATATCAGAAATTTTCATTGGATTTGAAGGCAATACAGACCCCATCAAGTAACAAGATTATATGCATTTTCCTCAAAAATATGAACATTATACTTGGGCTGCTCATCAGTAATATTTAGAGCTCCCCTATATACTTTTCAAATTATGCTTTATTATTTAAATGTATAATGACAATTTTCTCAGTAGAAAACTTCAAAAGGTGAAGACCATGCCTGACGGGTTCACTATGCCTAATACATAGTGTGACATGGAGTAAGTACTTTAAAAAAATTATTTTATTGAACTTGTGATCTTGCATTGGTTCTGTGAGTATTCAAGTATAAACAGCACTATCTTGGACTATCCTTGATTGATTGCTCAGCCATATCCAAGTCTTTGCCACTCCATGGACTATAGTCCCCAGGCTCCTCTGCCCATTGCATTTTCCAGGCAATAATACTGAAGTGGGGTGTCATTTTCTCCTCTGGGGGATCTTCTCTACACAGGGATCAAGCTCTGGGTTTGATTAGTTTGATTAGTTTTCACATATGTGCACACCATGAACCACTGCTGCAATCAAAATAATGAATATATCAATAATTTCTAAGGGTCCTTATAATCATTCTCATCCAGCCTTCCTTGTCCTCCCATTTCCAGGCAACCACTAGTATGTTTTCTGTCTCTATAGATTAGTTTTTATGCTCTAGAATTTTATTAATTCATAACTGGAATCATACATTTTTTTTCTTTTCTTGACGCTACCACTCAGTATAATGATTTCGAAATTTATCCATTTTGTTGCATGTTTCAATATTTCATTTCTTTTTATTGCTGATAAGTATTCCACTATATGAAAATAACACAGCTTGCTAAGTCATTTACCTAACAATGGACATTTTTGTTATTTTTAGTTTGGGATATTAAAATTGCTACTGGAATTTGTGTACAGTTCTTTGTATGGACATATACTGTCACTTTTTTGAGAAACTATCTCTTGAAGTAGCTATACCATTTTACATTCCCACAGGCAGTTTATGAAATTTCCAATTTCTCTCCTTCATTGCCAATGTTTGGTATGGTCAATTTGTAAATTTCAGCCTTTATAGCGGTATCTCATTATAGTTTTAATTTCATTTTCTGTTGATTAAATGATGTTGAACTTCTTTTCAAGGACTTAGTAACTATAAATATTGGCCAAGTAAATGTAAATTTAGCCAAGTACCTTTTCAAATCTTTTCCCTACATTTTATTTTTACTGTTTTATCTCTTGCTATTGAATTTTGAGAGTTCTTAATAAATACAAAATATAAGTCCTTTACCAGATATGTAATTTTCTAATATTTTCATTATTTTGTGGTTCATTTTTACATTCTTGGTGTCCTTTGAAGAACAGATTTTAATTTTGATGAAGTCCAACTTATTTATGAAATACAATTTTGGTGTGATATATAGTCAATATTACCTAACCCAAGTTCACAAATACTTTCTTCTACATATATGTCCAGAAGCTTTATAATTTTAGGTTTTACCTTTTGGCATATTGTCCACTTGGTACTAATTTTTATATAGTATGAGATATAGATTATAGTATTGTTTTTGCATATGGATATCCAATTGTTTCAGCAATAATTTAGATAGTTTTTGTTGAAAAACTATCCTTTCTGCATTGAATTGCCTCAACTGTTGTCAAAACCAATGATCCTTACACATATTAGTCTATTTCTACATTATCTATTCTATTTTATTGTATTGCCTTTCTTTTTAAAAATCTATATTTATAACAATGACTCTCATTTTTTATTATTAGCTTTCTAATAAATATTAAAACCAGGTAGTATTAGTTCTCCAAATTTTCTCTTCTTCAAAGTCATTTTTGTTGTTCTTGCTTCTTTGCATTTCATGATGAATTTCAAAATTAGTTTGTTAGTTTTTATTCAAGAAAATGCCTTTTGGAATTTTGATTGAGATTGCATTGAGTGACTATGTATTTATATTAGCATATATATGCATATATGTATTCACATATGTTTTAATTAGGTAAGATTGACATCTTAACAAAATCAAGGTTTTAAATCCATGGATATAGTTTACCATCATTTATTTAGACATTCTTTAATTTCTCTCAACAATGAACAAGGAGCTATATTCAGTATTTTATAATAACCTATGAGAAAAGAATCTGAAGAAATATATATATATGTATATATATATGTCTCTCTTTCTGCTCTTTTTTGAATTAATTAAATGTCACTTTATGAGTCCATATTATATCCTTTCTTTGCATACTAGCTACAATTATTTTGTTATTTCAGTGCTTTCTGGAGAATTTAGAGTGAACATCTTATTTATCACTAATTTCAAATTCTATTAAACCCATTCTCTTCACCTGTAATTTAAGAACTTTACAATATTTTCATTTCTCTTCCTCTTCACCTTTGTGCAATTATTGTCACATATTTTATTTTTATAAAACCCACAATATATTGATATTATTTTTATTTAGATAGTCATTTTTAACTTGTAAATAATTTTTAAAAATCATAAATACTCAATAATTTACTATTTTCAAAACTTTTCATTCTTTCTGATATCATTTTCCTTATGTTTGAGACTGTTTTTCACATTTCTTGTAGTGCAGGTCTGTTTGTCATGATTTCTCTCATTTTATATATGATAGATAGGTATTGTTTTACCTTTCTTAAGCAAGATACTAGCTGGGTATAAATTTCAGTTTGAAAGTATTTTGTTCTTTTAATATTTAAAGACATAGCTCCACTGTCTTCTCATTTGCATTGTTTTCATTGTTGTTATTGTAGAGAAATCTTCTGTCATTTTTATTTTTGTTCCTCTGTATGTAATGTGTTTTTCTCTGGCTGTTTTAAGGTTGTTATTTTCTTTATCACTGATTTTGAACAATTTGATTGTGGTGTGCCATGGTATAGTTTTCTTTATGTTTCTTGCACTTTGGGTTTCACTGAACTGAGATTTCTGAAAAAATTTAGCCACTTTCTTCTTTAAAGAGTCGAACCTTCTTCAGAGATTCCAGTTACATTTTAATAGATCCTCATAAATTGTCCCAAGGATCACTGACTCCTTGTAATTTATTATTATTTTTATCTTCTCTGTTAATGTCTCATTTTGAATAGTTTCTACTCCTTGTCTTCAAGTTCTCTATTTTTTTTTTAAATTTGTAATTTGGTTAATCTCATCCAGGATATTTTTTCACCTCATACATCAGAATTTTTATATTTAGAAGCTCAGATTGGCAGATGTTTATATGTTCCATATCTCTGTTAATGTCCTCATTTAGTCATTTAATTTCTATATCAATCTAAATTAGTTTCAGTTTATAGCTTTTCTCCTTAATGCTTTAGTTTTTTTTTTCCTAGTCATTGTGGATTTTCTCCTATTGAATCCTTGATAGTTTTGCTTTTATATAAATATTTGTGACCTTTGTTTCATGATGCATGCAGATAAGTTACCTACAAACAGTTTATTCCTTTCAGTTTTCGCTTTTACATTTGTTAAGCAGAATCAGAGCAGTATTTAGTCAAGACCAAATATTCCCAATACATAGGCAAGTTTCTTTTGGGTACTCTAATGCCCATTGAACCATGAGGCTTTTCCAATTTGGTTGGTGGTCCCTGGTGGCTCAGATGGTGAACAATCTGCCTGCAATGCAGGAGACCCTGGTTTGAACCCTGGGTTGGGAAGATCCCCTGGAGAAGGGAATGGCATCCCACTCCAGTATTCTTGCCTGGAGAGTTCCAGAGGAGTCTGATGGGCTACAGTCCATGGCATCCCAAAGAGTAGGACCCGACTGAGCAACTCACACACACACACACACACACACACACACACACACACACACACACACACAACAGGTGTTAGTCCCAGTCTCCTGTGAGTGCTTGGTTGGCACTGTTACTCCTAGTACTTCTATTATGTGGTGTAGTCTCATAGCATGCATGACGCAGGTGTTAGTAGTATTCAACTGCATACTGAGAAGGAATCTTTGCCAGATTTCTGGAGCTCTCTTTGTGCCACTGTCTTCTTTACGATACTCAGTACCTTAGACTCTAACTGCCTCAGTCTACCCACACTCACAGCTCCATCTCCTCACACAAAGGATCTGCTCAGCTCCTACTGGGTCTTTCTCCCTTAGCTTGGGAAGTCTGAAGGAAGTAGGTGGCAGAGTTCACTGGGCTCGTGTTCTTTGCTTCCTATTTCTGAGGCATCACTGTCCTCCATTGTCTGATGTCTAGTGTCTTGAAAACTCTGGGTTTTTTAAATATACTTTTTCTTTACATTAATATATTGCACTTTTGTGGGGTAAGTGATTTCATTTGGGAGGGAAGTTCAGTCCCTATTACTCTATTTTAACTGAAAATGGAAGTATCTTCTCATATATTAAAGTCACATTTGGACTACATGATTTTTAAAGCTCAAGTCAGCTATAAAAATCAGCAGTTGTTTCATAGGACAGGGTATCTGTAACTGTGTTGATTCACCAAATTCATTTACGCACTGCCCAATAGGCTCCTTTGGTCCCCTCTCTAGACCTCAACTACTTGCCTTTGTTGTTGGCCTGAGCAGCCCTAGCCTGACTCACACAACTTCAAGAGATTAGAAAGTCCAACTATGGCCGTGATCACTGTAGATCTAGAAGTCCCCAACGGATAAGTAGAGACCCGGACCCTAACCACTGGCCAGATGGAGCTGTAAGACTCTGACTTCTCCATCGACTATATGGAAAACCAGTATGGTACAATCAGAGTGTGGGGAATTCATGTGCCCTGAGGTGGACTTGACCAATGAAAGACAATGGAACCATAAGGAGAAATATTCACTCTTCTACCCAAACCATAGCTCCCAAATAAAGTGATTGCATCAAACTTGTCCAGAGATACTCCATATAACTCAACAACTGGCTGCATTTTCTTGTGAAATCATAGGCAACTGTATTCATTTCCACTCCCTCTTCTTGTCTCATTTTCCTTTTTCATTTCTTTCCTTCACTCTCTTTGCATATAGACATCCCCCCAACCCCCGCCAAAGAATATTTGTGTGTATATTTTGGTTCAGACTCTGTTTCCTAAAGTCCTCAGTCTAAGACAGTGGGGAAATAAAAGAATATAAGAAAAAATAATTATTCCATTATGTAATATCTACTTGTTCCATTTTTATACAAAATTTTTTTAGATCTGCTCTGGATATTTTAAATAAAAAAAATAAAATATTTTCATTTAACACACAGAAAATATAACCCAAGTTTACAGAGCTGGGAGAAATATTATCAAGAACTATTGGTCTTGCTGAAGAAAAGTAACAGGACATGAATCTTCAGTGCTAAGCCAGCTGCCAACCAGTGTAGGAGAGAATTCCATATGCAGATGCAAATGTCACTGTGAAAGCTGGAATTTTCAGGACTCTTATCTAGAGTATGATTTAGAGGATTTGTGGGAGAATGATGTTGAAGCAACCGGTAGTTTGCCTGCATTTGTAAATATCAGCATGACTTTAAATGGAAAAAAGCTAAAAATGTTTTTGTCTCAGGGTTCTGTCCTGTGTCACAGCTTCATGATTTGTTTAAACAGTTTTCTTCAGCACAGTGGAGTGATATTAAGCATGTAACACCTAACCCAAGTCCCAGACTGGGTATTAGTAGAAGAAAAGATCAGTTAATAAATATGAATTCAAAAATGAGTAAGTAAATTTTAACACTTGATATATAGATAGTGCATTTCAAGTAAGAAATTTTGATGAGATGAGATATATTCACGAAAATCTGGATAGACACAGTGTGTGTCCAAACTAAACTATACTTTCTTAACCTTCCTTTTATAAATTAATCTTGTTTATTCAGAGGAACCAATAAAGTGAAATCCTGGTAGCTGGAAGAAAGTGCTCCCTGTTTTTAGTGCAATATTTGAAGAATTATAAAACCTAGTTTTAAAGGTTGAATCATGTTGCCCAACACAATATGCTGAAATTCTAGCCCAGTTCCTGTGCATGTGACCTTATTTGGAAATAGAATCTTTACAGATCTAATGAGTTAAAATGAGTTTATACTAGATTCAAGTGGGCTCCAGTCCAGTGACTTATGTCCATATAAAACAAGAATAATTTGGATATTGTGTCCCTATATGAAGAGGGAAATTAGGATGGTGACATGAAGTGAGAACACCACATATGTGGTATAATAGAAGATTTTATTGTTTATAAACCAAGTGTATGGTGTTTATTTTAAGAAACCAACAAATTCGAGCATTAAAATGATAGTTACTATTTTTTCTGATTTCAACAATATGCTCTCATTATAAAAGAAAAAATGGAAAATACCGAAAAGGATTTCTGAAATCAATTATGCTTCCAATACTCAGAAATAGTTTATTACAATTTGATGTATGTATCTATAATCTTTCTAAAGGAATACTATATGCACTCATTGAAATATATTTGGGATTATACCAAAGATATAATACACAAAGATAGAACAATAGATTGGTTCCAAATAGGAAAAGGAGTACGTCAAGCCTGCATATTGTCACTCTGCTTATTTAACTTCTCTGAAGAGTACATCATGAGAAATGCTGGGCTGGAGGAAGCACAAGCTGGAATCAAGATTGCCAAGAGAAATATCAGTAACCTCAGATATGCAGATGACACCATCCTTATGACAGAAAGTAAAGAACTAAAGAGCCTCTTGATGAAAGTGAAAGAGGAGAGTGAAAAAGTTGGCTTAAAGCTCAACACTCATAAAACTAAGATCCTGGCATCTGGTCCCATCACTTCATGACAAATAGATGGAGAAACAGTGAAAACAATGAGACTTTATTTTATGGGGGTCCAAAATCACTGCAGATGGTGACTGCAGCCATGAAATTAAAAGATGCTTACTCCTTGAAAGGAAAGTTATGATCAACCTAGACAGCATATTAAAAAGCAGAGACATTACTTTGCCAACAAAGGTCCATCTAGTCAAGGCTATGGTTTTTCCAGTAGTCATGTTTGGATGTAAGAGTTGGACAATAAAGAAAACTGAGTGTGGAAGAATTGATGCTTTTGAACTGTGGTGTTGGAGAAGACTCTTGAGAGTCCCTTGGACTGCAAGGAGATCCAACCAGTCCATCCTAAAGGAGATCAGTCCTGGGTGTTCATTGGAAGGACTGATGTTGAAACTAAAACTCCAATACTTTGGCCACTTGATGCGAAGAGTTGATTCATTGGAAAAGACCCTGATGCTGGGAAAGATTGAAGGTGGGAGGAGAAGGGAACAACAGAGATGAGATGGTTGGATGGCATCACCGATTCAATGAACATGAGTTTGAGTGGGCTCCAGGAAATGGTGTTGGACAGAGAAGCCTGGCATGCTGCAGTTCATGGGGTCACAAAGAGTTGGACAAGACTGAGGGACTGAACTGAACTAAACTATACCAAAGATTTAATTTTTTGTGAATAATACTTGTTTATTTAACTGTAATATAAGGTTAAACACAGTCTAATGTTTGATATGCCATTAGCGTACACAAGTATGTGCTGGGTACTGCAAAATTCTAAAAGATATTCACTTGGACAATGACATACTTCCTGGAGTTGTGTAATGTGACAGTCTATATTAAGCATCCTTAGAGACATTTGAAATGGCCATACAATTGCTTATTCTTCATTGAATACTAGTCTACTGCTGGATTTTAACTTTTCATTCTTGCTGTTATAAATAATGTTATATGAAATTGTGCAAAAATATTTGTAGTAACTTTTCATTAATTTAAGGAATATCCTTAAAAGTAGGGAAAAAACATACATATGTCAAAGTATAGGCACATTTTAAAGATTCTCTATGCATATTGAAATGCATATCAACTGCTTTAGATTAATTTCTGTGAGCACCTTCCTTTAACTTAACCCTGCATGTCCATCACCGTTCCCCTAGTTTCAAGTAAAATAAATTGATATCTACACATGTGTTTGAAAAATACAATATCACAGAACCCAAGGCACTTATGTCTTATGAAGAAACTAGCAACTCAAAAGCCTTTAGGAGATTAAGCAGTTCTGAAATCTCACCTGTCTCTGTATTTGCTTATTATTCTCCTTCCTTCCTTCCTCCTCCTTTCCATGGTCAAAAATACTCACATCATGGCTCATTCTGTATCTCCACTCAATTGGTCAGTCCAGATCAAAGTAGCTTCGTTGATCTATGTTATATGTTTCCAGGAGGTAAACCTGACTGGCTTTTCTTAGGCTAATTGTTTCTTCTTTCAACTGATAACAGTAAACATTGAAGAGTCACGTAGCACAAAGATGATTATGATAGCCTACCACAGGAAGGAATTCTAAAAGAAAGGCAAGCACTATGATATGGGCAGACATTGTAAAATACGACTACACCACCATTATTAATAATCTGATCAAAGAATTGTGGGCTCTAACCTGATAGAACACTCAGTACAGAAAGTGGCTTTGAAGAATCTTCAATTCAGCTCTTAGGGTTCCATGGAAGAAGCATAGATGCTAACACAGTGAGAGGGTAAGTGGAGACTGGATAAATGAGCTCTGGGTCTGGGACCATTGTTTCAGCTACAGCTATCCAATTGCATATGTCATACATTGGCCTTGTCAGGGTCCAGAGAAAGAGCGAGTGGGAGAAAGGAAAGGGCGAAGGCCAGAGAAGGAAAGGAAAGGGAATTCTGTGACTAAAACTCATGTGATATCACTTACTTAGTCCATCCTCTTTGTTTTATCCAAACTGGATATTTTCCTTAAAATGTAAATGGTTCTAGCATATGAATGTATGGATACCCAGTATCACATTTGTTTCCTTATAGGGTGCCAATTCTCACAGTTTCCTGAATTTCCACTGATCTTACCTTAAAGTCTTTCTATGAAGAGTTCCTTTGGGAAACACTTTTTGGATACTCTTTCCTAAGACTAACACTCATTATTATACCCAATAATAATTCTGAAACCACCGAGGAGCTCTAATGAGCAATATATTGCTGTGGCAGCTAACGCGGGAATTATTCTGCTTCTCATTGAACTATGATGGTCCCTTGTTTTAGTAACCTGATGGCTCCACCTTCTCTTTTCTTCTCTTCCTGAAGCAACTACCAACTACCTTATAACCAGTCATCGTTAATCCCTTCTGTTGTCTTGCACATTTCATAGCACAGGCATTAAATAGCACTGGCTTATCACCTCCACGTAGGGCAGAGATGGGACTCATAGTCCCATGTGTTTTTCCCTTAGAAATTAGTGGAGTAACTGCTGGTTCCCTGAATAGATGAAACAAGAATTAGATAGACAGTGGGGTTTTCCATTCTGTGCTGTATTTAATATTCTCTTATAATATCTAAAATCAAATATAAAATTTCTTTGAATCCACCCATCCCCAAGAAAATATGTATTTTCCTTTATCTTAATGTTGACTATTTCATGTAAGCTAATATCAGACCTTATTACCTTAAAGATTATTTATCCATTGCTGCAATCTCTGAGTTACTTAAAGTGTCTTCATTAACTTGACAATAAAAGACATTGTCAAATAAATTATTTCTCTCTAGGAGGCTAAATATTACTTTACTTCCTCATCTTGGGATAATTTATATGCTTAAAATAGGGATAAAACACATTTAAACAACATTAAATTTGGCACCACAATTTCATTTCTAAAAATAAATGGAAAGATTTTGATTAGAACTTTATCTTAAAAAATGAAACCAAAATTGAAAAAATATGATAATATATTATCAAATGTTTTACTAAATTTAATTTATAATTACAAACCAGGTTCAGTTCTCAGAGAAACCAAAACATGTTGTTTTCTTCTTGGTATCATTAACTGACAAACTTGTATTATTGCATAATACTGTATTTTGCACAAAACATTTTATATTTTCAGTGCAATAATAAGGAGGAATTTTTGTAAATGTGTATGTTCTTCATTAATTTTTCAAAGGTCTATCTTAAGTCTCTGATTTTTAAATCATTCTCTTTGAAATTCCTGTCCTCATCCCCATTAAATTTTCTTCTTATCCCATTGTTATCTGCTAATTTGCCAATGGCTTTAAACAAGATCTAAGCATTTATCTAATAACCCGTCATGGTTTCCATGGAATTCTGTACCTTTTGCAAAGCTTGAAGTTTAATTTGACAGTAAATATGCATTATATTGGCCTTGAGAATATCCAAGAACAGAGACAGGACAAACCACAAAGAGAAGGGAATTGGCAAGAGAGGGCTAGATAAATTCTATACAACTATTAAAGCAAGATGGAAGTTAAAAGATTTTTGAGAGGAAACTAAATTTTCATACTGTTTGTTCATTCATGAAAATTTTTTGATTCTCTATATAATCTAATAGTTCAAGCCCTTAGAAAACAAATGCACAAATAAAAAGAAAAATGAGGTACCATTCAATTCAATCGACCACCCATGATCCCCTAGAGAATTAAGAAAAAACTACCAGCTCCACATTTCTTAGTTTAACTTAACTTTATAGAGCTTAATAGATTTGTATAGATTATTCAGCCAAAAGTCCAATGAAATCATTTATAAAATGACAGTCCAAGCAGTTTAATATGTCCGAATATATTATTTGGGCTGGTTCCAGGCAAAGCTGTGATGTAAAATGAAAAAATGTTGGTGCTTATCATCATCCAGTTTCCATTAGGTTATTTTCTTAGGTGTTTCAGTGCTTACTCTCTTTCTTTCCTACCCCTCCAGTCTTGTTTTTCTGATTATCAGTGTTTCCATAACAAACCACACAACAACCTAGTGGCTTAAAACAATAATGCATTATTAATATTATCTCTCATAATTCTATAGGTTTATTGGGTCCCACTGGGTGGGTCTCCCTTTCCAGTCTTATATGTGGTTAAGGGCAGAGGTCCGCTAGGGCTGCAGTCATCTAAGTCTCTCTTAGCTAGACATCCAAAGTGATGCATCACACAGTTGGTAATTAATGCTGGCTGTCAGCTGGGAGCTCAACTAGGACTGAGTAGATCCCCTACTCTTGCACTCTCGTGTCTGACTCTTTGTGACCCTCTCTGTGTTTCTTGTGCCTAAACCCATCCTTTTGTTTAGGAAACTGAAAAGTAATTCCAGTTAACCTGTTAATAGCTACTGGAGTGTTGCACAACATTGACAAAATATTTGTCTTTCAATAGCTGGGAAAGATTGAAGGCAGGAGGAGAAGGGGATGACAGAGGATGAGATGGTTGGATGGCATCACCGACTCAATGGACATGAGTTTGAGCAAGCTCTGGGAGTTGGTGATGGACAGGGAAGCCTGGCATGCTGCAGTCCATGGGGTCGCAAAGAGTTGGACACGACTAAGCAACTGAATTGAACTGAGCTTTCCCATGGCAAATGTTTATTTTAAATATTGTATTTATGTGGCTGCATCAGGTCTTAGTTGCAGTATACAGAATCTTTTAAATTGCAGCATTTGTTGTTGTTCAGTCACTAAGTTGTGTCCGATGCTTTGTGATCCTATGAACCACAGCATGCCAGGCTTCTCTGTCCATCACTATCTCCCTGCGTTTGCTCAAACTTGTGTCCATTGAGTCAGTGATGCCATCCAGGCATCCCATTCTACATCACCCCTTCTCCTTTTGCCCTCATTTTCCCAGCATCAGGGTCTTTTTCAATGAGTTGGCTCTTTGCATCAGGTGGCCAGAGTATTGGAGCTTCAGCTTCAGCATCAGCCCTTTCAATGAATATTCAGGACTGATTTCCTTTAGGATGGACTTGTTGGATCTCCTTGCAGTCCAGGAGACCCTCAAGAGTCTTCTCCAGCAACATGGTTCGAAAGTGTCAATTCTCCACTGCTCAACTTCTTTATGGTCCAACTCTCACATCCATACATGACTACTGGAAAAACCAGAACTTTGACTAGATAGACCTTTCTCGGCAAAGTGGTTGTCTCTGCTTTTGAAAGCACAGTCTAGGTTTGACATAGCTATTTTTCCAAGGAGCAAGAGTCATTTAATTTTGTGGCTGCAGTCACCATCCGCATTTTGTATCCCAAGAAAATGAAATCTGACTCTGTTTCCACATTTTCCCCATCTATTTGCCACGAAGTGATAAGACCCAATGCCATGATCTTAATTTTTTGAATGTTGACTTTTAAGACAGATTTTTCACTCTCCAGCTTTCACTTTCATCAAGAGGTTCTTCATTTCCTCTTCACTTTCTGTTAAAGTGGTATCATCTGCATACCTGAGATTGTTAATATCTCTCCTGACAGTCTTGATTCCAACTTGTGATTCATCCATAAGGGCATTTTGGATGATGTACGCTGCATATAAGTTAAGGAAGCAGGGTGACAATATACACCCTTGAGTTGCTCCTTTCCCAATTTTGAACCTGTCCATTGTTCCATCTCCAGTTCTAATTGTTACATCTTGTCCTGCATGCAGGTTTCTCAGGAGGCAGGTAATGTGGTCTGATATTCCCATCTCTTAAAGAATATTCCACAGTTTGTTGTGATCCACACAGTCAAAGGCTTTAGCATAGTCAATGAAGCAGAAGTAGATGCCTTTTTGGAATTCCCTTGATTTTTCTATGATCCAGCATATGTTGGCAATTTGATCTCTGCTTCCTCTGCCTTTTCTAAATCCAGCTTGTACATCTGGAAGTTCTTGGTTCATGTACTGTTGAAGCATAGCTTGAAGGATTTTGAGCAAAATCTTGCAGCATGTGAGATGAGTACAATTGGGCAGCATGAGAACTCTTAATTGCAGCATGTGGGATCTAGTTGCCTAATCAGGAATTGAACACAGCCACCTCTGCATTAGGAGCGTGGAATCACAGCCACTGGACCAACAATGAAGTCCCATGGCAAATGATTTAACTCAAAATAATAGTCAAACCAGTCCAACCTAAAGGAAATCAGTCCTGAATATTCACTGGAAGGACTGATATTGAAGCTGAAACTCCAATACTTTGGCTACCTTATGCAGAGAGCTAACTCATTTGAAAAGACCCTGATGCTGGGAAAGATTGAAGGCGGGAGGAGAAGGGGACAACAGAGGATGAGATGATGGTTGGATGCCATCAATGGGCATGAGTTTGAGTAAACTCCAGGAGTTGGTGATGGACAGGGAGGCCTGGCATGCTCTAGTCCATGGGGTCGCAAAGAGTTGGACATGACTGAGGGACTGAACTGAACTTTATAAAAAGAGAAATTTGGGGAAGTTTCAAAAAGTACCACAAATAATAAATGGCTTCTTAAGAGTAATATAGTAAACTCGGTGATATACACTTAGCAGTCCAATGAATTGTGTATTATTTGTATATCCATTTTGCAGGTAAGGAAATTAATGCTTGGAATCAGTAAAGAACTTAGCAAATATTTCATGACTATTAAGAACTTCTTGGATTTCTTCCCAGATGTATATGACATACAGAAGTTGTTCTCAACCTCGAAGAATACTGCTTCCCAGGCTTACAAAATCTGTCTCCATTCCCAAGAGTAGAGAAACATTCTGAATTTCTTGTTCTTCTCGTGTTTCAGAAGCCATTAAATTTTCATCATTTTATGAGATTATCAAATAAAATACAAAACATAATTGACCTAACTCTCCTTATCCCTCACCACAGACACAGTGGAATGTATAATAGTGGGATGGAAAAAAAATAGTGAAGTAAGTTGATTAAATTTATTATGTGGTCAATACATGAATATATGCACAAACACACCACACACACACACACTTTCCAAAAAAAAAAAAAAACAACAAGCAGAAAGTTTAAATATGGAGTCTGTCAAATTATTCTGCTTTGGTAGAGCAGAAGTAGCTATCTCTTTTTTACTCAAATTATGTACCTAGTACATTTTGGAACCAGGGCTCAAAATTAGACTCAAGGTGAACTATAAAGTGGTTCCATTTGTGATATTTTCCTGCTAAGAAGTACAAGAGAAAAATAAAAGAAATACAGCAAAAGATTTCAAGTATGTCCAGAGACTTCTCTTACCTTACAGGGAATTCTCTGTCTGTTGATATTGCATGTATTTATTGCTGTCTGGAAAATTCTCCTGAGGTTTATTCTCCTCTCAGTCTGTATGGTTTAGGTGCAGTTGACACCATTCAGTTCTAGGGGTGAAACATGACCTGGAACTTTCCCAAAGAATGTTTCTATGACTCCAATAATCAAGCATGCAACAAAACCCCAATAATCAGAGTCCTCAGAAAAATGTTTGCGAGAATGCTGAGATTGACAGCACTCCTCCTTTGCTCTGAGAAAGCTAATTATGAGAAGATGTAAGCCAAGGCTTACCCTGGGCTATCACTAAGCAGTGGCCAATTGTCTTCATTAGCTCCACCCATCCCTGCATGCATGCCCTTCACAGTGTGACTTTGTACTACTTCTATAAAGAAATAAAGTCTTTAAAAATTATGTAAAAATAGTCTCTCTGTGAAGAAATCCATTAAGAGCAAAGCAGAAAGACACAAGGAGGAAAAGTAGACCATGAAAGTTAGAGAACTAATAGCCTCATTTAAGGTTCTATATATAGCCATGCCCCTTTCGGCAGGAATTCAGGAGAAGAAATGGAGTAGCCATCATGGTCAACAAAAGAGTCCAAAATTCAGTACTTGGATGCAATCTCAAAAATGAAAGAATGATCTCTGTTCATTTTCAAGGCAAACCATTCAATATTAAGGTAATCCAAGCCTATGCCGCAAACTGTAATGCTGAAGAAGATAAAGTTGAACAGTTCTATGAAGACCTAGAAGACTTTTTAGAACTAACATCCAAAAAAAGATGTCTTTTTCATTATAGGGGACTGGGATGAAAAGTAAGAAATCAAGAAACACCTGGAGTATCAGGCAAATTTGGCCTTGGAGTACAGAATGAAGCAGGGCAAAGGCTAAGAGTTTTGCCAAGAGAACGCACTGGTCATAGCAAACATGCTCTTCCAACAACACAAGAGAAGACTCTACATGGACATCACTAGATGGGCAACACTGAAATCAGATTGATTATATTCTTTGCAGCCAAAGATGGGGAAGCTCTGTACAGTCAGCAAAAACAAGACCGGGAGCTGACTGTGGCTCAGATTATGAACTCCTTATTGCCAAATTCAGACTTAAATTGAAGAAACTAGGGGAAAACACTAGAGCATTCAGGTATGACCTAAATCAAATCCTTATGATTATAAAGTGGAAGTGAGAAATAGATTTAAGGGATTAGATCTGACAGATAGAGTGCTTGATGAACTATGGATGGAGATTCATGACATTTTACAGGAGATAGGAATTAAGACCATCCCCATGGAAAAGAAATGCAAAAAAGCAAAATGGCTGTCTGAAGAGGCCTTACAAATAGCTGAGAAAAGAAGAGAAGTGAAAAGCAAAGGAGACAAAGAAAGATATTCCCACCTGAATTCAGAGTTCCAAAGAATAGCAAGGAGAGATAAGAAAGCCTTCCTCAGTGATCAATATAAAGAAATAGAGGAAAACAACCGAATAGGAAAGACTTGAGATTTCTTCAAGAAAATTAGAGACACCAGGGAACATTTAATGCAAAGATGGGCTCAATAAAGGACAGAAATGGTATGGACCTAACAGAAGCAGAAGATATCAAGAAGAGGTGGCAAGAATGCACAGAAGAACTGTACAAAAAAGATCTTCATGACCCAGATAATCACGATGGTGTGATCACTCATCTAGAGCCAGACATCCTGGAATGTGAAGTCAAGTGGGCCTTAAGAAGCATCACTACAAACAAAGCTAGTGGAGGTGATGGGATTTCAGTTGAGCTATTTCAAATCCTAAAAGATGATGCTGTGAAAGTGGTGCACTCAATATGCCAGCAAATTTGGAAAACTCAACAGGGTCCACAGGACTGGAAAAGGTCAGTTTTCATTCCAATTCCAAAGAAAAGCAATGCCAAAGAATACTCAAACTACTGCACAATTGCACTCACCTCACACGCTAATAAAGTGATGCTCAAAATTCTCTAAGCCAGGCTTCAGTAATACGTGAACTGTGAACTTCCAGATGTTCAAGCTGATTTTAGAAAAGGCAGAGGAGCCAGAGATCAAATTGCCACCATCTGCCAGGTCATTGAAAAAGCAAGAGAGTTAGAGAAAAATATCTATTTCTGCTTTATTGACGATGCCAAAGCCTTTGACTGTGTGGATCACAATAAATTGTGAAAAATTCTGAAAGAGATGGGAATACCAGACCACCGGACCTGCCTCTTGAGAAACCTGTATGCAGGTCAGGAAACCACCATTAGAACTGGACATGGACAACAGACTGGTTCCAAATAGGAAAAGGAGTATGTCAAGGCTGCATATTGTCATTCTGCTTATTTAACTTCTCTGCAGAGTACATCATGAGAAACGCTAGGCTGGAGAAAGCATAAGCTGGAATCAAGAATCAAGATTGCCGGGAGAAATATCAATAACCTCAGATATGCAGATGACACCACCTTTATGGCAGAATGTGAAGAGAAATTAAAAAGCCTCTTGATGAAAATGAAAGAGAAGAGTGAAAAAATTGGCTTAAAGCTCAACATTCAAAAAACTAAGATTATGGCATCTGGTCCCGTCAATTCATGGGAAATAGATGTGGAAAGTGTCAGACTTTTTTTGGGAGGGGGGCTCCAAATCACTGCAGATGGTGACTGCAGCCATGAAATTAAAAGACACTTTTTCTTTGAAAAGCAGAGGCATTACTTTACCAACAAAGGTCCGTCTAGTCAAGGCTATGATTTTTCCAGTAGTCATGTATGGATGCGAGAGTTGGACTGTGAAGAAAGCTGACGGCCAAAGAATTGATGCTTTTGAACTGTGGTGTTGGAGAAGACTCTTGAGAGTCTCTTGGACTGCAAGGAGATCCAATCAGTCCATCCTAAATGAGATCAGTCCTGGGTGTTCATTGGAAGGACTGATGTTGAAGCTGAAACTCCAATACTTTGGCCACCTCATGCAAAGAGTTGATTCATTGGAAAAGACCCTGATGCTGGGAAAGATAGAGGACAGGAGGAGAAGGGGATGACAGAGGATGAGATGGCTGGAGGACATCACCATTCCATGGCCATGGGTTTGGGTAGACTCTGGGAGTTGGTGATGGACAGGGATGCCTGGCGTGCTGCAATTCATGGGGTTGCACAGAGTCGGACACGACTGAGTGACTGAACTGAACTGATATACCCGTGTATGAAGTCCATCCCTGCATTTTGTAGATTCATGAGAAGATAAAATATATTTTATCTTCACCTATTTGAAATGAGGTACCTGTCATATGTGCTCCAGTAGATCTTGGCTTGTTGTCGTTGTTCAGTCGTAAGTCATGTCTGACTATTTTCCACCCCATGGACTGCAGCACACGAGCCTTCCTTGTCCTTCACTATCTCCTAGAGTTTGCTCAAACTCCTGGTTTTTGGGTCAGTGATACCATCCAACCATCTCATCCTCTACTGCCTCCTTTCCTCTTGCCCTCAATCTTTCCCAGCATCAGAGCCTTTCCAGTGAGTCAGATCTTCACCTCAGGTGGTCAAAGTATTGGAATTTCAGCTTTAGCATCAGTCCTTCCAATGAATATTCAGGACTGACTTCCTTTAGGATTGATTGATTTGAGCACTACCTTTCAAAAGCATCAGTTCTCCAGTCCTCATCCTTCTTTATGGTCCCGTTCTCACATCCATACATGACTACCAGAAAAACCATACCTCTGATTATACAGACCTTTGTTGGCAAAAGATGTCTCTGCTTTTAAGACACTGTCTACGTTTGTCATAGCTTTAAACTTGGCTTACTCTCCAAACTGTGTTCCTAACAACCTCAATTTAAAATTGCATAACTGATGCAAAGTGCTGACTCATTGGAAAAGACCCTGATGCTAGGAAAGATTGAGGGCAGGAGGAGAAGGGGACAACAGAGGATAAAGTGGCTGGATGACATCATCGACTCAATGGCCATGAGTTTGGGTGGACTCCGGGAGTTGGTAATGGCCAGGGAGGCCTGGCATGCAGCAGTTCATGGGGTCGCAAGGAGGCTGACATGACTGAGCGACTGAACTGAACTGATGTAGAAATAATGAAATATTTGAGATAAGCTCCAAGCAGCAATTACTACTGATATATGCATTAACTATTAAATGTAATAGTTAATGTTTATATATAATATATGAATAACACTAAAAATTATATAGATTAATATAAATATAGAGATATGATTCTATGTTACTTTCTCCTGAAATTAGCAGATGTATTAATATATTAATCATGAAAACATCTAAAATTTGTTTTATTTATATGTATGTCAGTAGACAAAGGAGCCTGGTGGGCTACAGTCCATGTGGCTGCAAAGAGATGGACATGACTAAGCACACACACTATGTGTATATGTATGATTCTCTATTACTTTTCCTGATATTAGCAGATCTATTAATACACTTCATAGCTTGTATCCTCAGATTCCAAACTCACATTGTTTGTGGTTACTGCCTGACTTCTTGACCATCCTTAACTATTGAAATACACCTTAATTATGAAAATTCACACTTTGCCTACTTCACATACATGAAATACAACTTTTTAGAGTTTTTTTTGATTCTTCAGTGCCTTCATGCATTTTTACTCACTCAACAAACATTTATTGAATGATTTTTTTTAATATTTATTGAGTATAAATCATGTGCCAGACACAATTTGAGGCACTAGAAACATTTTAATGAATAAAATACATAAAGTCCATTTTCTCACAAAACAAGTTTTATTGGAGATGAGAAACAATAAGCAAATAAGTGATTAACTGATATGATTCATACAATTTGATAGGTGTTAAGAAAAACAAGGGAATAAAGTGACAGAAAGAGAGGTGGTATTTTGGGTGGCCAAAGAAGACCTCTCTGAAGTAGTGACAGTTAGCAACATAAACCTGAGTGAATTATGAGAAAAAGCAAACAATAAAAATATCTGTTTAAAAGTATTTCCAGAAAAGGGAACAGCAAGCTATCATTTAAATTAAAATAGACAAACATGTACATAGAAAGATACTGCATATAGATATACAGATTTTCCATCATTTTTATCTTTTTTAAAAGCTTTATTATTTTAAACATATACAATGTGGAGAATGACATGATTAGATAGCACTCTAAGATACTACCACTAAGTTTAACAACATTATATAGGAAGTTTCATGGCACTATGGAAATGAAAGATCTGTTTTAACAGCATTCCAAGCAGGAAGTGAGTCTTTCTGTTAACAGAATTCGCATTAATAATAATCATCACAGGAGCCATATTCATTAAGAATTCTGATGCCTCAGGGGGGGAACAGGTATCAAAGAGATTGCAAGAAAAATTATGCAGATTAAAGTGAATTTCCTCCCTTTCTTCCTTTCCCTTCTTGAACAATTTTGTAGAAAATCCATTAGGTAACCCCAGGTCAGGAAAACATAAGGCTCAGAGTGCCAGAGCCCAAAAATACTTATAAGAGCATTTATGGGGAATGGAGAGGGGGATTCAAGCCTGACAGAGGTAAGGCAGTGTATTGGTCTGCTCCAGGCCATGTACCAAAATACCCTATACTGAGTGGTTTAACAAAGGACGTTTATTGCTCACAGTTCTCAAGACCAAGTAGTCTAAGATCAAGGTGTCAGACCACTTGGTTCTGATGAAGACACTCTTTCTGGCTTGCAGATGACCACCTTCCCACTATGTCTTCACATGGCAGAAAAGAAGCGATCTCTCATTTTCCCTCTTCTGAAAAAGTCACTAATATGATCTTGAGGGCCCCACCTTCATGACCTCATCTAGCCATAGTCAGTCACTTCAGTCACTCAGTCATGTTCGACTCTTTGCAACCCCATGGACTGCAGTACACCAGGCTTCCCTGTGCATCACCAATTTCCAGAGCTTGTCCACCCAAACTCACATATGTCCACCTAGTTGGTGTAACTACCTCCCAAAGATCCCATCCTCAAATACCATCACATTGAGGGGTCAGAGCTTCTACATGTGAATTTAAAGAGGACACAATTCAGTTCATAGCAAGGGGATACCCACAAAGGGATGAGCTTCAGGTGAGAGGGTGGCCCACCTTAGGGTAACAAAGCCCCAAAATGGTAAGTAGCATTTCCTCAAATGGGTCAGGGGCCTTTATGGGCTGTTAGCATACAAGCAGAGTCCAGGTGTGTGCTTCCCATGAGGAGGAAGAACAGTTGACTGCTGGTTGTCCAAGCTCAAGAAGGATGGGGAAGGTATATACCATTAGGAGACAGTCCTAACAGATATGTCTGAAGACAGTTTGAGGAGAGCATCTGTCCAAGGATGGTGGTGGCAGCCTGATAGGAAGTGTTGAAATCTGAGTGAAATGAGCAGAACATCTGCCTTAGAAAAGGGCCAGTGACAGCGATGACCTAGCACAGCATATCAGATCCCATTATGAGTGACCTGGAATAGGAAATGGCAATCCAATCCAGTATTCTTGGAAAGTTGCCTGGAGAATTCAATAGATTGTGCAGAGAATTCCATAGACAGAGGAGCCTGGTGGGCTACAGTCCATAGGGTCACAAAGCCAGAAATGACTGAGCAGTTGAGCACACATGCACGTGAGTGATGATAGAATGCAGATTGGGTATAGCAGCATATCACTGAGAGATTGGATACATAAGAAAAACCAACAAAATAAAGTATATTAAAACGATGAGAGCCTAGTTTCTCAATGTTACACACAAAAAAATTACAAATAGTTAAAGAAAGAAAACTAGAATGAAATTTGAGATGTTACATTTGGAGTGGAGATATTGATGCAAACTATTAATATTCCAGATAGCAGATACGCTATTTGTGGATGTGAATGTAAATAAATACATAAATATATATTCCTACTTACCTACTATAAATATGTATTTTTTACCTACTCTGGATATACCCCTTATCTCTCTCCACTGGGAAGCTTGACTTCAGCCATCTCCAATAGTACTGAGCATACCTTACGCTTAGATTTTGGTTTCTAAATACCACTGTCCACTTAAGGGAAATACAACTTCTTGGACAAGCAGTTCAATCTGTGACTGGGCAGGGAAATTAGGAGATGAGCCTGGGAAATCTTGTTGCATCAGGAAAAAATGAAAGTCTCAGAGTAGAGAAATATCAGAAGGACAAAGATGGTACCTTCAAAGGGGAACTGATAAAAAAATGTGGGACAATTTTAGCATTAAAATAAATATGAGAATATTGAACTTCAACCTATTAAATAAACAAAAATCTATAAATCCATATAAATATGAATAAATGAATAAATTAACATTTTGGTGAGAAGTGGAATCTTTACCTAGTCCCAAAGTACCTCCCCCAGCAAAATAATTATAAAGGAGGAGAAAAGTAACTTCATGTTAAGAAGCCTGGCAGATACCATCAGTTTAAAACAAGTGATGAAAAGTAACACCACCAGTAATGGAACAAATCAAACCCATGTATCACCTGATAGCGTGAAAGGAGAAGAATCAGGGTCATTTAGGTGATGTGCTGCCCAAGTTGCATAACTTCAATTTAATCATAAGTAAACATAACAACCCAAACTGAAGGACATTCTACCAAATAGCAAGCCTATAGTATTCAAAAATGTCACTGTTGTGAAAATCAAGGAAAGACCAAAGAACTATTGGAGACTGAAGATGTTTAAAGGATCATGACACCTAAATATCATGCATGATTCTGGAATGAATTGTTTTCTTATAAAGGACTTTATAGAGACAATTTAGAGAACTTGAATGGAAATTGAGGTGGTACAAATGTGTGAATATCAGTTTCCTGAATGGCTGTGTTGTAGATATGTAGGCGAATGTCTTTATTCTATACTAATGTATTCAGGAGTGATGGGACATCATGCTGGATTCTCAGTCTCTAAGCTCTCAAGAAAATGTTATTTAGATTATTCCTGCAAATTTTACAAGCTTCAGGTTGTTTCAAAATAAAAACATCTTTTAAAAAATCCAGTGAAAACTATAAAGTCATATCCAGTGATAACAAAATAAGAGTAAGAATTATAATTAGTAATTAGAGCTGGGCAGCATCAAGATATTATCTCAAACTACAGAGGTATAATACAAAGATCATCAAGGATCCAAAGTAGAAGAGCCCACAGTTTTAGGCTCACACTATTATCTAGACTGGTTTAGGTTGTCCCCAGCAAGCCCTTAATCCCCAGTGTGGAGAAACTAAACTAATAACAGAGCCTACCATGCAGATTTTGGACTTTATTATAAATGTATATTGTTCCCTAAAATATATGGTACAGTGATTCTAAACTACATTTATGTCTTTAAAATTCCTTAGCCCTCCATGAAACCACTCAGTATACATATTATCAGATTACATGAAAATATATATTTCAAATCATGCTTTTGAATTGTGCTGCTGGGGAAGACTCTTGAGAGTCCTTTGGACTTCAAGGAAATCAAACCAGCCAATCCAAAAGGAAATCCACCCTGAATATTCATTGGAAGGACTGATGCTGAAACTGAAGCTCCAATACTTTGGCAACCTGATGCAAAGAGCCAACTCATTGGGCAAGATCTTGATGCTGGAAAGACTGAGGGCAGGAGGAGAAGAGGGCAACAGAGGATAAGACAGATGGTTGAATAGCATCATTGACACAATGGACATGAGTTTGAGCAAACTTCAGGAAATAGTGAAGGACAGGGAGGGCTGGTGTGCTTCAGTCCATGCAGTCTCAATGAGTCAGACACAACTTACCAATTGAACAACAACAAATACATTTCAATATAAATTCCTAAACCAGAAGTTCATACATAAACTCCAGAATTCTATATTTTAACACATAATAGTTCTAAGCTTGCTATCTATGATATTATATTGAAAATACTTCACTACATTGAATGTGCTATACATATTTACACAAGAATAGTCCCAAAATAGTTCTGCAAAACTTAATTACAAATGAAGATCAATTTTAAACATTCTCTGGATTTAGGGCAAGAGTAATGCTTCGATGTATCAGTTCAGTTCAGTCGCTCAGTTGTGTCCGACTCTTTGTGACCCCATGAACAGGCCTCCCTGTCCATCACCAACTCCCAGAGTCCACCCAAACCCATGTCCATCGAGTCGGTAATGCCATCGAACCATCTCATTCTCTGTCGCCCCCTTCTCCTCCTGCCCTCAATCTTTCCCAGCATCAGGGTCTTTTCCAATGAGTAAGCTTTTCACATCAGGTGGCCAAAGTATTAGAGTTTCAGCTTCAACATCAGTCCTTCCAATGAACATCCAGGACTGATCTCCCCTAGGATGGACTGGTTGGATCTCCTTGCGGTCCAAGGGATTCTCAAGAGTCTTCTCCAACACCACAGTTCAAAAGCATCAATTCTTCGGCACTCAGCCTTTTTCACCATCCAACTCTCACATCCATACATGACTCTGGAAAAATCATAGCCTTGACTAGATGGATCTTTGTCGGCAAAGTAATGTCTCTGTTTTTTAATATGCTGTCTAGGTTGGTCATAACTTTCCTTCCAAGGAGTAAGCGTCTTTTAATTTCATGGCTGCAATCACCATCTGCAGTGATTTTGGAGCCCAAAAAAATAAAGTCTGACACTGTTTCCACTATTTCCCCATCTAGTCCCTATGAAATGATGGGACCAGATGACATGATCTTAGTTTTCTGAGTGTTGAGCTTTAAGCCAACTTTTTCACTCTCTTGTCTCACATTCATCAGAGGCTTTTTAGTTCCTCTTCACTTTCTGCCATAAGGGTGGTGTCATCTGCATATCTGAGGTAACTGATATTTCTCCCAGCAATCTTGATTCCAGCTCGTGTTTCCTCCAGCCCAGCATTTCTCATGATGTACTCTGCATGTAAGTTAAATAGGTAGGGTGATAATATACAGCCTTGACGTACTCCTTTTCCTATTTGGAACCAGTCTATTGTTCCATGTCCAGTTCTAACTGTTGCTTCCTGACCTGCATACAGGTTTCTCAAGAAGCAGGTGAGGTGGTCTGGTATTCCTATCTCTTGAAGAATTTTATGCAATTTATTGTGGTCCACACAGTCAAAGGCTTTGGCATAATCAATAAAGCAGAAATAGAAAAGGCTTTGGCATAGTCAATAAAGCAGAAACATGTTTTCCTGGAACCCTCTTGCTTTTTTGATGATCCAGTGGATGTTGGAAATTTGATCTCTGGTTCTTCTGCCTTTTCTAAAATCAGCTTGAACATCTGGAAGTTCAAGGTTCATGTGTTGCTGAAACCTGGCTTGGAGAATTTTAAGCATTACTTTACTAGCGTTTGAGATGAGTGCAATTGTGTGGTAGTTTGAGTATTCTTTGGCATTGCTTTTCTTTGGAATTGGAATGAAAACTGACCTTTTCCAGTCCTGTGAACCCTGCTGAGTTTTCCAAATTTGCTGGCATATTGAGTGCACCACTTTCACAGCATCATCTTTCAGGATTCAATTGAAATCCCATCACCTCCACTAGCTTTGTTTGTAGTGATGCTTCCTAAGGCCCACTTGACTTCACATTCCAGGATGTCTGGCTCTAGGTGAGTGATCACACCATCATGATTATCTGGGTCATGAAGATCTTTTTTGTACAGTTTTGTGTATTCTTGCCACCTCTTGTTAATATCTTCTGCTTCTGTTAGGTCCCTACCATTTCTGTCCTTTATTGAGCCCATCTTTGCATAAAGTGTTTCCTTGGTATATCTAATTTTCTTGAAGAGTTCTCTAGGCTTTTCCATTCAATGTATACTTAAGGATAAGAGAAAAGTAATTAATAAATCACTCCACACTGAAGAGTTGCATGCCACTGCTGCTGCTGCTAAGTCGCTTCAGTCGTGTCCAACTCTGTGTGACCCCATAGATTGCAGTCATCAGGCTCCACCGTCCCTGGGATTCTTCAGGCAAGAACACTGGAGTGGGTTTCCATTTCCTTCTCCAATGCATGAAAGTGAAAAGTGAAAGTGAAGTCGCTCACTTGGTGTCTGCCTCTTCGTGACCCCATGAACTGCAACCCCCCAGGTCCTCCGTCCATGGGATTTTCCAGGCAAGAGTACTGGAGTGGGGTGCCATTGCTTTCTCTGAAGAGTTGTATATCTGTTTGCATTTGAAAATTGCTTTTCTTCTAAAGTAAATCTTAATATTTCTTTGGAAAGTGGCAAAATTTATACAAAATCAGAAGATTAAGTCTCTTTGACTCAACTTTGCTTTTGTGGAAAATTGGAGTTATCAATTTATTTGGAGGAAAGACTAATTAAGGAATTAATTCTTGATGTTCTAGTCCTTTGAAGATAAAGCATTACTCAAATAAATTATTAAACTTTATTCATCACTCTTAAAAGCCAAACTTATCATAAATGTAAACTCCCAATAATCAATCATTTATTTACAAGTAGAAATATATTCACTCTATGAACATAGATTGAAATAAAATGTAAGAGTCCAGTAACACCTCAAAAGATAGCAGCAGTTAGAATCAATAATCATGACAAACATATACAGGGACAAACTCTAGTCCCTAGCAAATTGTTTCAGCTAGAAATACTATGAACACTGCAGAATATACCAAACTGTATCAGCTTAGCAGCATCCTCATTTTATACTTATATAATATTATATACTATTCCATAAATATAGATACTTAATCTAAACAGTTTATTCAAGCTCCTAAAGCTTATACCAATTAATAGAATATTCATTTTAAATTAAATTTGTGCTATAGTTTAATTTTTTACATTTATTTGGAGACACTGGGGGAAATTATATCTACATACTGGAACATCCAAAAATAATCTTTAAATATTGCTCCTAGGTAGTATTTTTCTTGGTCTACCATGACAATGGATAAAATTCCACATTGAATCATGAACCATGGTTGCTTCTTGGACTAGTGCTAAATACATTTGTCAAAGAAGCAGGCCAACACTATTTAAAGTAGCCATGTGATACCTCTTATTTTATTTTAGATGTTCAGAGGACTGTGTAAACTAAAGGACAATTTGTTTTATTTAAGACCAAACTGAATTCTTGGCTCCTTTCAGTGGAATTACATATGATATTTGAATAAATCAGCTGACTCACAAGCCAGTCATACAAATGTTTATTGAATGTCTTTCATAATCTCAACTCACTGATAGATGTTGGGCAGGAGAGAAGAGAATTTTAAGCACACCATCATTTTCCAAAAAAGATTCAAATGCTTTACACAGATAAATAAAAAGAAGCACATTAAGATGAAATAAAAAATAAGAAATATTAACAAGGTTAGAAATATAAGATGTCATATAATCAAGTGGCAAAATGTAAACTTCCTCCTCAACTTCATCCCATGGACTTATTCTCTAATTTACTCACTCCAGTCACACCAACCTCATTTCAGACTTGTCAACTTACCGACTCTTGGAACTTGCTCTTCTCTCTACCATGTTCCTCCCTCATGGAATGTTGATTATCTCAACTACAATAGTGCTCTACATTTATTCTATTTATTATCTTCCATTACTGTCTTCAAAGCACCTATAACTTTAGAAAATTAACACTTGATAGCTTGTGTGTTTACTGTCTGGGGAACTCATTAAAATGTTAACTCCATAGTGACAGAAACTCCCCTTTCTATTACTGTATGCTTAGCAGGATGTCTAATACATCAAAGATGCTTGGTAAATTTTGTTGAATGACACACTAAATATAGAACTCTGCTATCCTGTCATTCTTCTATTCAACAGCCCTTAATATAAACAGCAATAAGTTCAAATGTCTTCAATATTGCCACCATCAATGCCTCTATATGACTCCATTCCACCCTCTGTGTTTACCATTTTACCTTTCTTTGCCATCATTTTTTATATTTGATCAATACCACCTTTCCCCAGGTAGTGTTGGTCAACACTTTAATCAATACTCCTTGCCAGGTGGTGCTAGTGGTAAAGAACCCTCTTGCCAATGCAGGAGACATAAGAGATGAGAGTTTGATCCCTAGGTTGGGATTGATCCCTGGAGAATGGAATGGCTACCCACTCCAGTATTCTTGCCTGGAGAATCCCATGGGCAGAGGAGCCTGGGAGGCTATAGTCCATAGGGTCAAAGCGTTGGGCACAACTGAAGTGACTTAGCACGCACGCACACACTTTTTCCCAGGAATATCCCACACACCCTGTATTTTCCCACAACACAACATTAGCTCACATTTTTCCTCTTTCCATCTCTACTCAACAATATCACAACCATTCTTCCAGGCAGGGTGACAATATGATTATTATGAGCCTAGGTCAGTTTGCCTTCAGGGGTCCCTTCCACCATAAAATATTGAAAACTATTGTGTTGGTATAAAGACATATATAATCATGGTTAAGTTCATTTTATGTATCTGTTACTATTATATTAGATTTTCAAATTTTAAAAGAAATTAGAATTAAACATTTTGTTTATAGGCCCATGGAAATATCACAGGTGTTAAGCATTATGTGTTATTGTGCCTTTTGTTAGTTGGCTCTTCTTCTAAGCACAACTTAAATATCAACTCATCCTGGAGGGGCACCCACCAAGACACACACACCCAATGTGTATTACTCTTTTCTCTCCTCCATCTTCATAGTACTTTCTGTGGGTCCCATTAAACTTAGTAACAATCTGGAGGTAAAATTGTAACTAATTCATCTTTAAGTGCCTCAAAGTTTCCATCATAGAGCTTGACACCTTCTAAGCAACAGAAGGTGTGTTTGATTTGATATCCAGTTCATACACTAATAATGCAGATTCTAATAGTTAAGGAAGTTTTCAGTGAAAAAAAAAAAAGATGGCTTTAGATAACCCTAGACACATTGATGTGTCAGATCCTAGGCCACACACTCTTGAATGTGTTTGATAGAAGAACTTTATGGATCACATCTGCTAGTAGTAGTAGGTGATGAATTTGGCTAGATAAGTTGGATCAGATTACAGACAACTTTGAATTTCAGGCAGATAATCAGGGTTTTGATGCTGTAGGATATGTAGAGATCCTGCATGTCCTAAATCAGAAAGTAACATGATAACAATGGTATTTTTGAAAGATTTATCTCTGAGTTGGTCATTAAAGGGATCAAAGCAGATGAAGTCTGGAAATAAAGAAACTAGAGTGATTATAGAAATGGACTAGTGTGGCTAGACTTTATGCCAACTTCTAGTTTTATTCTCTTTTCACTTGGTTTTACTCTTGACTCTTTCACAGAAAATACAGGCATTCTACACAGGATATTCATTTTTCTAAGCTACTTCTAAGTTAAAGAAAAAAAAACATGATTCTAAGTATGATGATCTTTATGTTTGATCAGAAATGTTAAATATTTTTTCTCACATGAAGCAAACATTCTTTTTATATTTGCTTTATAATAGTCAATAAACAAGAAATTTTTGAACAAACAGTGTACATAACATCAGCTTAGGTTAAGGTCATAGCATATTCAAATGGAAAAGCACAATAAAAGGAAGTATTTCAATAAAAGAATTTTTAATTGCCTTGTTTTATTTAATTATATCAGCAACCTTTTGGTATTAAACTAACCCCATTTTATAGAAAGGGAAACTGAAAAGTTATGACTCTAAGAATGGAATCTGGGCATCTGACTCAGCCCATCTGCCTTCCATCAGTCTCCTCAAGGAAAGTAAAACCTAGCTGAACTGTAAACAGGGAGACAAGAACCTCTGGAGTAATCTGTTATCAAAGGAAAGGCAGGCATCAGGGAAGCCTGGGGAAATATAGTCATTCTTCAGAAAACGGACATTAAAGAAAGCAATGAGTTCTATAAGGAATCCATATGTTCAAGTATATAAGATTATGAAAAGACTAAAGGTTAAAACAAGGATAAGTTGCAATCATGTAGAGATATGATGCTAAGATTTTCTTCTCCATTCATCTTGCATAGAGAAAACAGGGCAAGATTTTAAATTTTGCTCTCAGTACTGTTTATCAATATGTAATGAGAGTTCGACCATAAAGAAGGCTGACCACTGAAGAATTGACACTTTAAAATTGTGGTTAGAAGACACTCGAGAGTCCCTTGGACTGCAGGGAGATCAAACCAATCAATCCTAAAGGAAATCAACCCAGAGTATTAATTGGGAGGACTGATGCTGAAGCTGAAGCCCTAAAACTTTGGCCACCAGATGTGAAGAGCTGCTTTATTGGAAAAGATTCTGATGCTGGCAAAGACTGAGGGCAGGAGGAGAAGGGGAAGACAGAGGATGAGATGGTTGGATGGCATCACTGACTCAATAGGCATGAGTTTGAGTAAACTCCAGGAGTTGGTGATGGACAGGGAGGCCTGGCGTGTTGCAGTCCATGGGGTTGCAAAGAGTTGGACATGACTGAGCCACTGAACTGATTGAATTTAATGCCCTCAAAAAATCATAAGGTAGGTATTGTTATTATCTTCAGATTTAAAAAGTTCATGCTATTTGTTCACTGGATTGGAGAGCCAGGGCTCAAGACCAGATTTGCCTGACTCTAGAACATGTGCTCTTTCTTACTATATTGCAAACTTCACTAAAATGATTGGCCTGTTGAAAAGCCTTGATGCTGCAGTAGAAAATGGTAATCAAATGTGTTCCAAATTATAGTTTATACGTCACCACAAGGCAACAAAGGTGAGTCCCTTTCCAACTCTAATTACCGTTGCTCAGTAACAAGGAATTAAAGGTATTTAGCATATATTAAAATAATTAAATAAACCCACCTTAATTTCAGGCTTCCCTGGTGACTCAGTGGTAAAGAATCTGCCTAAACTGCAAGAGATGCAGGAGCTGTGGGTTTGATCCCTGGTTTGGGAAGATGCCCTGGAGGAGGAAAGGGCAACCCACTCCAGTGTACTTGTCTGGAAAATCCCATGTACAAAGGAGCCTGGCAGGCTATGGTCCTTGAGGTAGCAAAGAGCTGGACAGGACTGAGCGACTGAACTCGCATGCATGCATCCACTGTAATACCATTTCTCTTTTCTCCAAACCTTTTAAAGTATCTACACCATGCAAGGCTATGTGCTCCATCCCTAGTTCTTTTCATAAACAAGTTGAAGTGAGAAGTAAGAAATGAGTAGTAAATAAGGGACTTCATTTTTCTCTGGTTTTTCTCAGCTTCTGGTGAAACTCCATTTAAATACTTTGTGATACACTCATTCCCTTCCTAGCTTTCAGATGGTCAACTGTTTAGTCATCATTTTAAAAGGTCAACACATTTGTTAACTGGAGCAGTCACAGAGGGGCCAAGAGCCATAAATCTTATCATTTTATACTGAGGGAGTGAATCTATTTTATACCATCTATGGATGCAATGTAAATCTCAGAAAGAATCAGAAGCAAGTGTATGTTTCAGTGAGTTAATTTCATACTGAAGTCACCACAATAACGAGCCATTAATTAAGCTGATCTAAGAGAATTTAATAGAACATTCCAAAAGTGATTATGGAACCAAAGAAGAAACTTGGATCTTTTACTCTGAAAGGAAGTTATTTCTAATAGCATAAGCTAATAAAGCTCATAGCTTTTATTATTGGTATAGTGTACTTTAGAGCTCCTACAGTGAAAGAAAATTATATGACCATTATTAGCAAGCATACTGTAGTAATCCTCCTAAGAGCATATTATGAACGTTTTCCCCCTTCAAAATTTCTATGAGAAGAACTAAATATGATCCTTTTCCCCAAAATAATAAGTTGGGTAATAATATTTTTATATTAGAAAAAAACTAGAATAATAGCACACATACTGATTTTAGGTGTTTTATCAAGGTACTGTCTCATAATTGGAATTGTATTACTCAAGTTTAATAAGTAAAAATTTTGTTATTACCTCTAACTTGGCTATACAAATATAAAGAAATATTGATTCACAGACCTCTTAGTATGTACTTCACATACATTAACATATTTTCTTAATACAGAACCTGGGATAAATAATACTGTTAAACCTACTTGATAAGAAACTGAGATTCAGAGGGGTCACCACTTGCTCCAAGTCATTCAGCTTGTAAGGAGCCCAGCATTTAAACCTCTTTAACTGCTCAGCAAAGTTACTGTGTTCTATTTTTTTAATTCACTTTACTTAAATATAATTTACTTATGATGAATAATATGCACGTTAAGTGTACAGTTCAATATAATTTTACTTATTTATTTGCTTTTGGCTATGGTGGGTCTTAGTTGTTGCTTGGGCTTTTCTCTATCTGTGGAGAATGGGGGCTACTCTCTAGTTGCAGTGTGTGGGCTTCTCATTGCAGTGGCTTCTCTTGCTGCAGAGCACAGGTTCGCGAGCTTCAGTGGTTGTGGTACAAGGACTCATTATTTACAGATCCCAGGCTCTGGAGTACAGGCTCAGTAGTTGTGGCATGTGGGATTAGTTACTCCTCAGCATGTGAGATTTCGAATCAGGGATCAAACTCATGTCTCCTACACTGAAGGCAGATTCTTTACCATTGACCCACCAGGGAAGCCCATTCAATGAGTTTTGACAAGTGGACGCATCATGACAAAAAAGATGTAGAACATTTCTGCTACTCCCAAGAGTTCCAATTTGTGCTCGTATTCCACCATTTTTTCTTCTCTGACAATCACTTGTCAGCTCTCAGTCTCTATAGAAATACTTTTTTGTTTCATTGCACATGTGTTCTGTTTAACAAAACAGTTTTAAACATAATGCCAAATGTGCATTTCTTCATGCTTTATGATAGTTTGAAATGATATGATCCTTCTTTTTTTATCCTTCTTTCAATATCTGTTAATATTACCAAAGTTGAGTTTCAAACAGATTCTATGGCAATTGTTGTTTAGTCGCTAAGGCGTATCCAACTCTTTGCAGCCCTACAGGCTCTTCTGTCCATGAGATTTCTCAGGCAAGAATACTGGACTGGGTTAGCATTTCCTTCTGCAGGGGATCTTCCAGATGCAGGGACTCCTGCATTGGCAGGCATATCCTTTACCACTGAGCCACCATGGAGTATGGCAATTTAGGCTTAATAGCAACAAGGAGGGGAAGAAAAGAGCCTATGCATTTATTTTGCAAGACTGACTAAATGAAACATTAATTCAAGAAATAGTAAATAAATTGAAAATGGTTTTATGTGTACTAAAGTGGTGGTATTTGACTTCAAGGAGAGATCACAAAGTCCAGATTATCTGGACTTCAGAGTTGTGAAATCACCAGTCTTCTTTCTACCAGACATAGCACTTCCCATCTCCTTTACTCTCCTCACTTTCTATCAGATTCTCTACTGCCTTCCTCATGGGGTACCTGAGACTCAATGGCACCATTTATCTTGGGCCATGAATCACTAATTCTGACCTGTGATCCAGGCAGCAAGTGAGAAAACCAAGTTGCTACAAAGCTCAATAAAGCAACATGAGATTATTTTAGTCTTTCATTATATGATTGGTGTGGTTTAATTGAAAGAAATAAATAACAACATAAGTGGATAAAGCACTTTAAGCAGTAAATAGAAAATTACAACATTCAGATATTCAAAGCAAATGTTTTATTTGCTATGCTTGATCTGATTTTCCTTTGAGAACCTAATCTCTTTGAGCAGAAAACCAAACACTCTCTAAATTCCTGAAATAATATTTCATCTCTTTTCCATTAAACTGCCTCTCATGGTTGATTCTTTCTTAGGTAAGTCATTTAAAAACGCTTTCTTTTTCCATGCATTCTGGAGATCGTTCTGTCGGGCATAAATGAGCCTTCTTAGCTAGGCAGAGGTAACAGAGAAGGAAGCCCAAAGCCACAATGTTTTTAGGAAAGTGTCTCTTCACAACAGATATTCTTTTCTCTTTAGATCAGGTCTTGTCTCCTTTTTCACAGTCTAATGGAGTGCTTATATTTGGCTCTAACTCCCTCTTCTTTTCTGTATCACATCTTGCTTCTTCCCAGAGAACTTAGCCTCAAAACAGAATATATTGCATACTGGAAACAGAGTGTTAAGATTTAATCAGACCACTGGTTCCAGATCCCTGTGGAAGCTATAGAAATTTGTAAATTCCTTTTGTATTGCAGCAATGTTAAAATTTTAAGCCTATTGTCTTGCTAGGAACACAAAAACACAGTTTTGCAATTCAAAACTTTGTCCTGATGTTCTCTCTCTCACTCTTTTGTTGTCTTATTCTCTGATGTAGCAATACTAATCTCGCTTGAGGCAGAAAGAAGCAGTCAGAGGCAATATGAAGGATTAGGGTCAGGAAATACTAAAAAGAAAATAATAATATTAATAGACATTTAAATTTATTACCATTATTGCATCTATAAATGCCATGGAAAAAGAAAAAGAAATATTTTATCTATGGTTAATATCAATTCATAGTGCCCCTTTCTTCAGGGTTGAAACTTCCCAGCCAGGCATTAAGAAGTTTCATAAAATTACCAGTCTTATAACACATGTTGCTGGTGTTAGTCGCCACTTGTGTCTGACTCTTTGTGACCCCATGGAGTATAGCCTGCCAGGGTTCTCTGTCCATAGGATTCTCTGGGCAAGAATACTGGAGTGGGTCGCCATTCCCTTCTCCAGGGTATCTTCCCAACCCATGGATCAAACCTGGGGTCTCCTGCATTGCAGGCAGATTCTTTACCATTTGAATCACCAGGGAAGCCCATAACATACATTAAACACATCCAAAACACATAAACACATCCAAAACACAGCAGATTAATCATTGCTTCTCTAAACAATGCTTATTTTTCTGTTTTGATGTATTTGCTCAAGCCATCTTCACTGCTTAACTGTCCTTTTTTGATAAAACTATTTGGAAGTCTTTATCAATCATTTGGGTCCAACTCAAATCTCATCTGTACCATGAAGTCATCTCTGTCTTATACTCCTGGATAATTCTGTTAGGTAGTTAGAATAGGAAACAGGAGTCCAAAATGGTGGTGGCTAGAAGACAAGGAAGGGAAAAGCCCATGAAAATAGAACAAGGAAGGTCAAAGGAAGGTCCGAGGACCTGAGTGAGGACTTCAGGTAGCCTGAATAGCCCAATTTGCATTGGACAGGCCCAGGAGGAGGGGGAAAAAACATATAAAAGAGGAGCCAAAGCACTCTCTCCCACGCTTCGAGGATGGACTCTCTCTCCCCCACGCACTGAGGTGTTCTTCTCTTCTTGTCTTTGGATTGGCATGCCCTCACGCTTCAAGGATGGATTCTCCTGCTATTATCTTGTAAATAAAATAGAGCTGTAACACTGAGCTGTAACACTGACTTATCTAAGAGTTATAACACGGTCTATTTGAGACCTGAGAGCTATGACACAGTCTGTCCAAGACCCACTGAGGGTTTCAATGTCCATCACTCCAAATCTCTGCTGTGATGAGACAAGAACCAAGGAGCATACACTCACATGACATCTACACTCACATGACAATTCTATCATATATTATACCTTCATTATAACTATTTCTCTTTTTCTGATAAGTAATAGAAATTATTAATTGGCTGTCTCCCATACTAGAGTGGCTACAGAACAGGAACTGTAAATTCACTGGCTTCACTCACAATATCAGCAAGGTGCTTTATATCTTATACATTATATGTGGTATGCAATCATACATATCTGTGATGTTGGTTGAATGCAATGAAGTGGGGAGAGTCTTCTAATTATTTATTTCTTATAAATTCAAAAGAAGTATGCATGGCCTTTTGGAATTAAAAAGAACTTAATATAGAAATTATACCTACAGTCTATATGACACAGAGTGCTTCAAAAAAAGACAGAAAATTTCTTATTAAAAAGATACTTTCCTAGCAACTGATAGCTTGAAAGTATATTCAGAAATTTTCCTTTAAAGTCTCTAAAGTTTTGAAGGCAGGATCAAGATGGTGGAGCAGGAAGACTCTGAGCCCACCTCCCCACATGAGCACATCAAAGCTACAACTATATATAGAGTAGCTTTGAATGAGTATGACATAAAGACTCGCTGAACAACTGTTCTACAACCAAGGCTACAAGGAAAACCACATGGAGTCTGGTAGGAGGGGAAGAAAAGCAATCTAGGTGGTACCTGCACCCAGAGTGGTGACCCAAAGGAGGGTGAGAACTCACAGCCTCCAGGATCCTCCCTCAGAGTAAGGGGTTTGAGCCACATATTAGGCACTCTATCCCTGGAGTCTGATACCAGAAGGCAACCCCTTTCAGCTGATCTGAAAACCAGTGGGGCTTTCCACATGGCTGTAGGAAACCAAGATCCCACTCTTGGAAAGCACACACAGACTTGATTGCTCCCAGTCCCAGTACAGAGGCAGCAGATTGAAAACTGCCTGGTGCTCTGCCTAGTCTGGATAGCCTAAAGGTAAAGAACCGGTCTGCCAATGCAGGTAGACATAAGAGATGCCAGCTTGATCCCTGGGTCGGGAAGATCCCTGGAGGAAGAGATGGCAATCCATTCCAGTATTCTTGCCTAGAGAACCCATGGACAGAGGAGCCTGGAGGGCTACAGTTCAGGGAGCCGCAGAGTCAGACAAGACTGAAGGACTAAAACTTTCACTTTCACTTAGTGACTAAATAAAAACAGGGCAATAAAAGATACATGTAGACTATCTTTCTGTTCCAGAAAGTAAGGAAGTGCTCAAAGAATAATAAAGATATGTTAAAAAGTACACAGTAGGGGGACTTCTCTGGTTTCCAGTGGCTATGACTCCACACTTCCAATGCAGGGGGCCTGGGTTCAATCTCTGATCAGGGAAATAAGATCCCACATGCCACAACTAAGAGTTCACATGCCACAACTAAGATATGGGTGCAGCCAAATAAATAAATATTAAAACAAAAAAACACACAATAGGAACTTTGAAGGGTAATTATTGACCCAACTAAGAAAAAGTTGTGCTCTTGACATAAAATTAGATATGAGTCAATGGAACAAATAAAGAATCCAGAAATACATACACATGGTGAACTGTTTCTTGTGACAATGACACAAGATAATTCAGTGTGAAAAGTATAACCTTCTCAATCAAGATACCAGAACAATTTTATAAATGCAAAAAAGAAAAAAAGAACCTCAACCCTTACTTCACACACTACATTAAAAAGAAAGCAATGCAAATGTACATAGACTTAAATGTAGGATCAAAACTTATCAAGCTTACAGAAGAAAATATAGGACAAACTCTTAGTGAACTTCAGTGTAATAATTTTTAAAAATGAACTGTGAAGCACAGTAATCCTTTAAAATTTGTGAAAAAGTTGGACTTCATAAAACATTCTTCAACATTTTGAATAGAACTTATATCTAGACTGTATAAAGCATCCCTACAACTCAATAAGAAGCCATCCAAATGGGGGAAAAGTGTGAACAGACTTTTCACCAATGAAGATACATGGATGGGGAATGAACCATAAATAAAAACCACTATGAGATAACACTACACACACACTAGAATAGCTAAAAATTTTAAATTTTAACTACTGACCATATTCAAGCATCAATGAGGATCTGAAGCAATCAGAACATTTATACACTTCTGGTAGAAATGCAAATTGGTACAGTTACTATGGAATGAGATTGATATATTTTTTAAAGTTAATGGGATTCAGCCATTTTACTCCTAGGTATTTACTCCCCCTACATAAAAGCATATGTCCATACAAAGACTTGTATACAGATTTTTTTCACAGCAGCTTTATTTGTAATTGCCTAAAACTGGGAAAAACTCAAATATCCATCAGCAAGTGAATGGATAAACAAATGGGGTATAGCCATATAACAGAGCACTGTTCAGCAATAAAAAGAAGTGAATTAGCAAAGTATCTAATTAAGTTCTTTTACTTGTACCATTCCTTTAAATAATTTGGGGTATTCACCTCACAAAAAAAGTAATGAATTACTGATATATGCAACAAAATGGATAAACCTCAAAATTATTATGGTGAGTGAAAGAAGCCAGGCAAACAAAGAATGCATAATGCATAATTTCATTCATATAAAATCCTAGAAAATGCAAATTTGTATCAAAGGATGCTTTGAGAACACAATACTATTTCAATGATATTCTTACCAAAAATGTATAATAAAATCCAATCATGAGAAATTATCAGACAAACCCAGAGAGAGAGATCCTATTTAAAAAAAAAAAAAAAAGCAGCCTATAGTCTTCAAAAGTGCCTTGAAAGGCAAAGAGAGACTTAACTGGGTATATTTTCTATAAAGGCATTATTGAGACAATTTGGATATTTGATTGTGGTGTGAGGATTAGATTAGACTCAAGCATCTTGAAGTCTATTAGAAGTTGAATGGAATCTGATTAGATGTAATAATATATCAAAAAATATTTCTTGGCTTTAATCTTATATTAAAAATGTCCTGGTTTATAGGAAATGCTAAAATATTAGAGATGATGGGGCCTTCAGGTTGGCCACTTACTCTCAAATGATTTAGGAAAAATGAAATTGTTCCCTGTAACATACTTGCAGTTTTTCTATAAATTTCAACAGATGGATAGATAGATATACAATAATTGTTGGTTACTTCTATTCATTCTATTGATTTTAATTATATTCAACAATTTAAAAAGTCCTTTCATATAATTTTCAAATTCTCCTGGTAGAAATTTTCAGATTTCTACCACATTGTTCCTACTTGCTTTTTTTTTGTAAATTAATTTGTTTTAATTGGAGGCTAATTACTTTACAATATTGTGTTGGTTTTTGCCACACATTAACATGAATCAGCCATGGGTGTACATGTGTCCCCCATCCTGAACTCCCCTACTTCTTTCCAAGACTGTATCTTGGTTTGTCAAAAAAAGAAGACTTAGGTAGTATAACCACCAAATTAAACTGTGCCCAGACGACAGACATTCTGAGTCATCCTGAGAAAACAAGGGAAGATGGTCAATTTAGGCTTGCGATGTTGGGGATTAGATATTCTCAGTTTCATTCCAGGTCCTGTCTATCATTGGTTCTCAAAGTTGGTGACACTCTTTAGCTTGCTGCTTTGCTGGCAGTAACAACAACATAATCTGCTCTCTCTGAATTCTTTAAGGGCCACGTGGTCTCTCCTCTATTTGGACCTGTCCCACTTTGGCTTTCACAAGTGTTACAGAAACTTCTGAGATCTGCTTGGCTATGACTCCCATTTGGACCAATCTCATGAGGTTCTTCTTGAAACTACTCAGCTCTGACATTTCCCAGACAACTACCCCCTAGGGGTTCTGCCCATACCGCAAGAGAACATGGAGTGATCCAGAAAGCTAAATATTGGGCCCTTCTCTGTTTTCTTCCTCCCACAAAATCTCTGGACTTTTCTTACATCAGTGAAGACATAGCCTCTTTGTTTTGGACTTTAGCCTCTTGGCTAAACTTTAATAACACACATGAGTACTTTCTCAGTGTTAAAGGAGGAGATCTAAGATTTGATTTTTAGACATGGTCTTTGATGAACTAAAGGAATTTGGAAATTACTTTCTCTCTTTTAAGAAACCTCCTTTTGTGATACTTCAAAATCCTATTTTATATACCAGATGTTGAATATTAACCCTTGCCTTCTCATTGAAATCTTTCTGTGACAATCCTAATATAACTCTTTTCTTAAGCTAGTCTGAGTAAAGCTCATTGAAGAAAGAGAAAAAAAAAACACAGTAATATTTTTTCTAGTGTTTCTTTCATGATGCATTTAAGTTAAATAACTTGTCTTGTTCCGTGTAACTACTAGAAGTCCATTAACCTCTTTTAACCTTCCAAGGATTCCTGCTATGTGTGAGGGATGTATATGTACTTTTGATATTTATCTCATGTTTCCAAATAAAAATTTCTGGTATTGATTGAATTATCAAATTTCTCTTACCATCTTGTCTTCTAAACATTGTACTTTCTTCACACTCCAACCCAGATATTGGTCCTGAATCATTATGCAAAACATCTGATTGTTGTCTAATAGAAATTTTCTGGTATCTATCTGTAGTTCCACAGTTGCTCTCTTTCTAACTTTCCAATACTTGTTGGGAAGTTCTTAGCTCTTCTAGCCCCTTCCCCACTATATCCAAGAATTCAAAACCTTTGGGGCTCTTGTTATTTTGTTATTCAAAGAAACTCCTTCTTTTAGCTTCAAAAAATCTTCCAATCAGGCAAGTTCTCGAGCTTTCCCTTACTTAATATGTCTTAATAAGATCTCCACTCCCTCTACCATCCAATGTACAAATTTCCCCCTGGAGGAGTTCTGCCACCCTCCAGCAGAGGTCTACAATGAGGTAATCCAAGACTTTAATCTGGCTGAGAGACATATTTTATTCATCTGCAGAGTTTTTAATATTCATTTTCTTTTATACATGTTTCACCACTGTATTTTGGAAGCAGACAGTTTATATAATTTTATAGGTCCAGAGATATAAAAAAGCTTTGCTCCATGATTCATCATACCCAGTGTCATATCTGATTTTGATGATTTAAATGATGATATTTGTGATTTAAGGACTGATGAAATTTAGATGATATTTTAAACTTGACTTGAAGATAATAGTTTGAGAATTTGGGGCATGTTGGAATGGCATAAATGTCCATGTGGGATGCATGTGAGACTTTGGCGCCAGAAGGTAGACTGCAGTGGTCTGAAAAATGTCCCTTTCTCCTTCAAAAATAAAAATACCTACTTAACAGCCATGAAAACTATGAATATTAACTTATTTGGAAAAAGAGTCTTGTCAGATATGATTAAATTAAGGATCTTGAAAATGAGAAGATAATCCTTAATTTTCTTGGTGGATCCCAAATCCAGTGGTTAAATTTCCATTTAAGGGAAGGGAGAGAGATATTTGAGACAGTGAGAAAGGAGGAGATACCAACACAGAGTGGAGAATGCAATGTAAAGACAGAGTCAAAGACTGGAGTGATGTGGCCACAGTCCACGAATTCCAGGATAGCCAATAGAAGCTAGACGAGAAAGAAATGAGTTGTCTCTTAGAGCTCCCAGAGGAACTACAGCCCTAGAGATTTCAGACTTCTAGACTTCAGAACTATGAGAGGATATAAAAATAAAAATAAAAAGCAAGTCCTTGTTATTCCAGTTGCAAGAATATTTCTGGAGAAAAACTTTGTATTAAGAAGAGAATTGGTATATGGATTTTTAGACTATCTTACCATGCTACATGAAAATATTCCTACAAAAGAAAAAAAGCCATTTTTATCATAATATGGTTGAAATATAAGTAGAGTTTATTATTGGAACTGACTCTATTACTGACCAAACTAATTCTCTAAAATTTGAGCACTCTGCTTTTTGCTTTTCATTCAATGTATTCTATAATAGCTTTAGAAGAGGTGGTTTTGACCAAAATGTTATCATATAGAGATAAAATTAATCATTTTAAATCTTTGACAGTATAAGTAGTTAAGAGGACTTCTTTTTTTCTTTTTTGGTTAGTAGCATCTGGTTTTAAATACTCAGTGAATACTTACTAGCTGTGCGAGCTCAGAAAAATTGCCTAATCACTATATGTCTGTATAAAATGTTTGATAAATAAGCAACCAAGAAAATTTGAGGCCATTGCAAGACTTCTTGGATGTATAAAAGTGAGTATCAGAGGGAGAACCAAACTAGTCACCTATAACAAATATTCTCCAGGTTCTACCCAGAAGGCATGTGTAATATCACTCTATACTGTGGGGCCAGTGATTGGCTTGCTTAACGAGGGTCTAAGGTATAATTTAATAGTTTCACTGGTCCGTTTTCTTGGGTAATTTCCACATCCTCTTGAGTTATTTTCTCATTTCTTAGAAAACTCAGCTACAGATAAAATTGAGGGAGTTTTTTTTTTATTTTTTTACAAAATAGAAGAGAATCGGGTTCTAGGAAGCTAGTTTTTAAAGAAACACTAGACAAAGAGATTATGTCAATAGTTAAGAATGGTGCCACTTGAAATAAAAACTGGAGAATAAACTTGACATTTCCAGAAGATTCTCCAAGCAACATAAAGCTATGGAAAAGCAAGGAAATTTTTATTGTGACTATGGGAACAGATAGAATGCAGAATCCTAGACATAAGACATCAAAGAAAACAATGTATACTCCACACAGCAGTTAGAGCCCTCAGTGAACCATCATGGATGACAGAATACACTGAAGGAAGAAGAAAGTGAATACTTATGCCTCAAAATTTTGCATTTAAAATTTAAGGAGGTACTTTTATTTAATCCCCATAATACTTCTTTAAATAATGAATATTATCTCTGAAGTCATGCCAGTCTATCTCACTTCCAAATCTGTGATCTTTCCAGGCAATTTAAAAGGAAGGCAGGTGTCCTCCAGTCCCTAAGCATGAGCTGTGAACTACACCCAGAATGTTAGGAACAAACTCCAGAAGAATTTTCAAAAGAGCATCAAGATAAGGAAAGCCTTCTAACCCTATGGTTACTAATTCTGGTCATTTCAGTTATTTGAAAGCAAAGAAGGAAATATCAATTGCCTTAAGTCCTCTAAAATTATCTTCATGATTAGGATTAAACTTCATGCATGTTTGTGTGCTACGTCGCTTCAATCATGTCTGACTCCAACCCTATGGATTGCAGCATGCAAGACTCCTCTGTCCATGGGATTCTCCAGGCAAGAACACTGGAATGGGTTGCCAAGCCCTCCTCCAGGGTATCTTACTGACCCAGAAACTAAACCTGTGTCTCTGGCATCTCCTGCATTGACAGATGGGTTCTTTACCACTAGCGCACCTGGTAAGCCCATAAAACTTTAGAGTGTTTCACAAAAAAAGAAAAGAAAATGATGTCTTACCGGATGGCTAAGTTAGTTTTGGATTCTAGAAACTGTATTAGAGAGGTCCTCTCAATGACGGTGTTAGAACCCATGTTCTCAAGAAAGATGAGGTGAAAACTTTGAAGCCAAAAATAATTTCAGAGGAAATAATGATCATGAAAATACGCTCCACTTTGGTTTGGTTCTGTTTTGAAGTAAAAATACTTCAATAGAGAATTTAGTGTAAACCACAAAAGAAACCTTAATTTTTGAATTTAAGTAGACAGTTTACATAATATAGATAAGCATCTTGGTTTTTTGCTTGGCTTGTTTTGCTTTTTAGTCAAAGGTGTACTGCTGACATTTACAAATAATAGATCTTTGGGATGGTCGATTGTTTAGAAATTTTCAAGCGACTATGTATTATTACTGCTGGTTTTTTGTTTTCTGGATTGTTTTTATTTGTTTATTTTTTTACTATTTTTCATCGCTGATAAATGCATACAGGCATATGAGTGAGATCAAGGTCTAAAGCTCCTTTGGTAAAGTTTCTTCACCTGTGTCCAGTAGCAGTATAATAATATCACAACTGTCATATAAGTTTTATAAAAGAGAACTGAATGGTCCTAGAGAGGTGTGAGTAAGAGTACTATGTGGCAATCAAGCAGAGGCAAAGCTTTCTTTTTTGAAAATGAGAATTGAGCTGAAGTCTGAAAGACAAACATTAATAAATCAGGTAAAACTTTGATAGAAAGCATTCCAGGCAAAGGAAAATCCATGTCCAATATTTTGCAAGAGTATGACGTTTTAGGGGAACTGAATAAGGCCAGTGAGGCTGAGGTGTCAAACTTCTGCAGATGAGAAGTGGCGCCAGGCTCCTCTGTCCGTGGGATATTCCAGGCAAGAATACTGGAGTGGGTTGCTATTTCCTCTTCCAGGGAATCTTTCTGACCCAAGGTTCTACCCTGCATCTCCTGAGTTTCCTACATTGCCGGTGATTCTTTACCACTGGGCCACCTGGGAAGCCTTTGTAATCTATTGGAAGCAATTATGTCAAACAATTATAATAAGATGAGGAAGAACAATACCTGATCTTACCTAAAGCCTCATGAAGGCTACTTAGCAGTTTCTTTTGCTATTTCTGCATTCTGTTGCACTTGCTCTCTTGAGAATTATTTCACTGCGAGTACCTATTATACAAGTTTCATCAGTTACATATTAACCAAAGTTGTAAGAAATTACAAGAAACTTTTTCCTTAAATTCTTTTTCTATTTCTATAGTGTGTATATGATTTTTATTACTTCTTATATATAGGAACCTGCAGAATCGAAACTATATAAATGACAGAATTCTATTATAATATTCTTGTCAATAACTCTGTCAAAGTCTTTTATATATGAACTTGATGAATTAGTCTTTGTTTTCAAAATTTTAAGAAATTTGGGAGAGAGGATGGATTATAAGTACCCAAATATGCATTCTTGTATGTTGGTAATATCTACAATTTTTATGGTACTTTCTTTTCTTCCAACAATCTTTTATTCACCCACTCAAGAAATTTTTATTGAACTGTGATGATGTTCCTAACCCTATGATAGGTATTGCACATCACACTGTGACTAGAAAGCAAGGCCAGATAAAATGTAAGATTCCCAATTAAATTTGAATATTAGATAAACAACATGTGCATGCGTGGGTGCTAGGCTGCTTCAGTCATGTCTGACTTTTTGCGACCCTGTGGACTATAGCCCACCAGGCTCCTCTCTCCATGGGATTCTCCAAGCAAGAATATTGGAGTGGGTTGCCATTTCCTTCTCTAGGGGATTTTCCCGGCCCAGGGATGGAACACAGTTCTCCAGATTCTTTACTGCTGAGCCACCAGGGAAGTCCAGATAAACAACATACACTAAAAATTACTGTTTATCTGAAATTCAAATAAATGAGGATCCTGTAATCTCTTTAAATTTTATTTTATTTATTTATGCTTACATGTTAAATATGAGAGCCCTGGTAAACTACAGACTGTTCCTGATATGTTATAATTTAAAGTCCATTGAGCAAGGCAGATACTAATCAAATTATCTTGCAGGTAAACAAAAGTTATAACTGAAATAAGTGTTCCCAAGGATAGGTATAGAAGGAGCAAGTGACTGAGTGAGAAACCTGGCCAGAAAGGGGACACCAGGGAAGACTTCACTATGTAAGAGACAATGGACCAGAGACACCAACGAAAATGAAACGGAGATGCTCTAATACTGTTGCTTTCTTGACAATTTTATATTAAAGGGGAAGCGTGCATAACTTTTATGGTACAAGTAGTAGCAAGCCTGACTGCACACTCTGATGAAGACACAAATCCTTATATTTTAGGGGTGACCCAGTGTCTTTCCTTTTTGGCATATGACCGATAGTGAAGCCGGAGACTCCAAGTGTTAGCCCTGTAAATAAAGGTGGAACAGGAGAGTTTGATTTCTATATCCACTTCCTGAAACTCTGGGCATTTTCTGAGATCAGAGAAGAGAGGTTGCTTGTCCCATCAGGCCTCTGACTCTTGCTCCTGCCAGAAGTAGAGGGAGACATGCCTGGTTTGTAGTAGGAGGGGAAACTATTCAGCACAGGCTGGTGGGAAAGAAAAACCTGTGATGCACTCACAAGGGAGATGCCAGACAGGAGTGTTGCAAGTGACCACACCCAGCAGTGCCTCAGGCAGAATTTAGGCTCTCAGACTTTCCCAAAGGCCCAGCTTGTGATTCCTCCCTGCTTTCCAAGTTTCTCTTGCATGCAGTGTTGAAAAAAATGATCTTGTATAGTTCAAATTAATTATTCAGCTTTTGAATATGATCATTGTTCATCATCATAATGAGAACAATCCTGCCTCAGGTTTATATATTTACTCCCATATGTTCAGGCACCTTTAATTGTCTTATTTATCTTTATGATGTCTGCTAAATAAAAGGAGGGGTGACGGTTATTACACCAAATTTTATGGATACGGGAACCTAAGCATAATCTCTCTAAGTGAATTGCCCAATCCACAGCAGCCTCCACTGCTGACCTCTCTTCCTCACTTTTATCTGGAGCTAGATCAAGCTAGTTAGAAGTGCAAAGCACAAATTGGCTGAAAAATAATTATCCTGAAAAAAATTAATAAATAGCAGTTCAGTTCAGTCACTCAGTTGTGTCCGACTCTGTGATCCCATGAATCACAGCTCGTCAGACCTCGCTGTCCATCACCAACTCCTGGAATTTATCCAAACTCATGTCTATCAAGTCAGTGATGCCATCCAGCCATCTCATCCTCTGTCTTCCCCTTTTCCTCTTGCCCCCAATCCTTCCCAGCATCAGGGTCTTTTCCAATGAGTCAACTCTTAGCATCAGGTGGCCAAAGCATTGGAGTTTCAGCTTCAACATCAGTCGTTCCAATGAACACCCAGGACTGCTCCTTTAGGATGGACTGGTTGGATCTCCTTGCAGTCCAAGGGACTCTCAAGACTCTTCTCCAACACCACAGTTCAAAAGCATCAATTCTTCGGTTCTCAGTTTTCTTCACCGTCTAACTCTCACATCCACACACGACCACTGGAGGAACAATAGCCTTGACTAGGTGGACCTTTGTTGGCAAAGTAATGTCTCTGCTTTTCAATACGCTATCTAGGCGCTTTCCTTCCAAGGAGTAAGCGTCTTTTAATTTCGTGGCTGCAGTCACCATCTTCAGTGATTTTGGAGCCCCCCAAAATAAAGTCTGACACTATTTCCACTGTTTCCCCACTCATTTCCCATGAAGTGATGGGACCAGATGCCATGATCTTAGTTTTCTGAGTGTTGAGCTTTAAGCCAACTTTTTCACTCTCCTCTTTCACTTTCATCAAGAAGCTTTTTAGTGCCTCTTCACTTTCTGCCATAAAGGTGGTGTCATCTGCATATCTGAGGTTATTGATATTTCTCCTGGCAATCTGGATTCCAGCTTGTGCTTCTTCCAGCCCAGCATTTCTCATGATGTACTCTACATATAAGTTAAATAAGCAGGGTTACAATATACAGCCTTGACGTACTCCTTTTCCTATTTGGAACCAGTCTGTTGTTCCATATCCAGTTCTAACTGTTGCTTCCTAATCTGCATACAGGTTTCTCAAGAGGCAGGTCAGATGGTCTGGTATTCCCATCTCTTTAAGAATTTCCCACAGTTTATTGTGATCTACACACTCAAAGGCTTTGGCATAGTCAATAAAGCAGAAATAGATGTTTTTCTGGAATTCTCTTGCTCTTTCAGTTAATAAATGTAAATAATGTTAAATCACAATGCACTTAGTTGATTAATTAAAACTTATCAATAATAGACTAGCATATATAACAATGTCAAAAATGCTACCTGTTAAATTATAAAACGACTTGATTCCATGATTTTATTATCATCGTGATCAGCATTTTTAGTGACTGTAGCATTTGAAATTTCCAAAGTAGCATATACTCTAAATTTCTCTATTATGTGTATTAGAAAGCTATAAATGTGAGAATATTTCAGCTTTTTCCCTAAAATCATGAAGTATTCTTGAATTTTAATAGAATAGTGTATCCTTTCTGGAGAAGGCAATGTTACCCCACTCCAGTACTCTCGCCTGGAAAATCCCATGGATGGAGGAGTCTGGTAGGCTGCAGTTCATGACTGAGCTACTTCACTATCACGTTTCACTTTCATGCATTGGAGAAGGCAATGGCAACTCACTCCATTATTCTTGCCTGGAGAATCCCAGGGACGGGGGAGCCTGGTGGGCTGCAGTCTAGGGGTCACAGAGTCGGACACGACTGAAGCGACTTAGCAGCAGCAGCAGTGTATCCTTTCATAAAATTCAATGCGTATGGGGTATGGGGATTGAAGAAGTCTGTGCTTTTAATATCTTAACCTCTGTATAGCACTTCATTTTCTGAATAACAGTATTTTTCATAAATAGTCTATATCTTACCTTAATTTAATGTACCTTTGACTCTAAATGGGTATAAATATCAAACATATAAAGGCTTTACAGGTTTTGTGTTTCTATAAAGCTTTATTTTTTTAAGGCGCTATTTTCCTAGGAAAGTTTTAGAAACCAGAATACATGCATTTTTTGAAAGAGCCAGCTCTTGTTTACTGAACTTTACAAAAGGTAGAGAAAACCTGCCTATAACTAGAGTCTCTACTGGTAAAATCCTGGCTTTGTGTCTTATTTTCTATCTTGTTTCTGTGAAAAGTGGACAGGCAAATTTCAAAAAAGAATGATTATTTCCACTTCAAACCACAAAAATGATTTTTTTCATTTTTTTCCCCAAATTGTATATGTTCTTTGGCACTGCCTTGGATATTGTAGAACAGAAAGGGCTCCAGATTCTCCTTCATCCTTCTCTCTGCAATCAAAGCAGTCATCGGGTTGCAAAGAGTTGGACACGACTGAAACAGCTTAGCAGGCACACATACATGTGACTGATAAGAATGTGGTGTTTTATGGACTGGGATTTTTAAAAGGAAGGAAGGAAAGAAAGAAGAGAGAAAGGGAAGAAGGAAGGAAAGCAGGGCAGAAGGAAGTATATTTATCTGGATGTGTATGCCCACCAGAGTTTGAAATTAATTACCTGAATTTTGAGGAAGAAATGGCAATCCACTCCAGTACTCTCACCTGGGAAATCCCATGGACAGACTACAGTCCATAGGATCACAAAGAGTGGAACCTGACTGAAGCAACTTAACCCAGCCCACATGCCATCTTTGCACATAACAGAATTCCCTCCTCAGTAGCACTATGTGGAAGATGAAGGGCACTTCTGCCCAAACTTTGTGCCAAGCTCCAGAACGCCAGAGACTATTTCCAGTGAAACCTTACCACAGTCCTATGACAGTGGTATATTAGTTCTACTTTGCTGATGAGAAATCTATTACTCAGAGAGATACTGAAAGAAAAGGATCTTCCAACTAAGCCAAAATAAAGGCTTTATAATGCTTTCCCTTTGTCCACATGGGTCTGTCAGACAGGTCTCATACTGAGAAACATGGAGGGGTATTTAGAAGAACAGGGAAACATCTTTGGAAGCAAAAATTGACCTGATGTCAGCCTTCAAGTTTGAGGTGCATAAAATGAATATTTAGATGAATGGTGGTAGCTAAGGAAAGTGCCGAAGGCTGAAAATGTTAAAGGAATTTGAGAAATTGCTGTAAGCTTCTCCTTTTACCCAATTCAACCCTACCCCAGCCCCCAACCACCAAATGTAGGCTTGAAAAACTATTGGTCAGTGCCTAAGCCAAAATCTGCCTACTCCTCAATTTCATGCGAAGCTGGTGCTGGGATGCTCTTGAACTCCGGTTTACATGGACTACAGGTCTGCACCAAGCTGCCTAATTTCACTACTTTCATATGCTTTCATCTCCTAAACTTCTAAGGACTCAAAAAGGTCCTTTTGTGATTTGTCCTGTTGCTATGTGGTTTTGTTACTGTTGTTATTGCTTCACTTGAATATTTTCTTAGTCTTAGCAAAGTTAAACTTCCTGTTGTTGTTGTTCATTCACTCAGTCGTGTCTGACTCTTTGCAACCCCATGGTCTGGGGCGCACTAGGCTTCCCTGTCCTTCACCATCTCCAGGAGTTTGAATTTCTGTTATGCTCTTTCTTGCATTGCAAGAAGGAAAGATCATTTAAATCATATTTTACTGCAGACTCACTGTTGACTCTTTATAATAATTACATTCTCAGCAATCAGCAGTGGTGTCACAATTCAAAAGCTTTGGAATTATTTTGCTTGTTATGATTCAGATTCACTTTTTTGAAACCTTATCTAAAGTTAAACCACTTCCATTATAGTGCAGTCTTGGAATCTGGCATAGTTAACACTATCTTCTTTCTTTTCTCATTTAAACTTACTATAAAAGAACTAAAAAAGAAAGTGACTGGATTCTGAATAATTAGTTTCTTATAAGACATCATTGGTGGCTCAGTGGTAAAAAATATTCTGCCTGCCAACGCAGGAGATATGAGTTAGATCTCTTGGTCTTGAAGATCCCCTGGAGGAGGGCATGGCAACCCACTCCCCTATTCTTATCTGGAGAATCCCATGGACAGAGGAGTCTGGCAGGCTACAGTCTATAGGGTCATGAAAAGTCAGACACCACTGAGCAACTGAGCACTGAACACTGAAGACATCATGACCTGTGAAGAATAATATTTTATATGTTCTTACTAGTCCCTAATGCATTATTTGTGAATGGAAGTACTGGAGTAATAATGCTTACCAAATCCCAATTTTGTTTTACCTGAAGAAAGTAATTTTTTCTTTTAATTTTTAATCATCCATGATTGATGTCTCTTATTTTCCTAATGACTATCATTATAGCACTTACATTCAGAACACTTTAATCATGCTAGGAACCATTAGAATCTAGAGGGGGAAAATTGGCTTTTAACAGAGCATCACCTGACATTCCATAAAGATGTCTTGAAACATTAATTCCTGCAATGGAACAGAACCCCTTGCAGCACCGGTGTCTGGAATAATTCTTTCCACCAGACCTGCAGGTCACTATAGTAGAGGCCTCTCTCACACCCAAGCATCTGTTTAGCTGGCTTAGTTTTTTACCTCCTTTTTTCAACTCAAACAAATTTTGTAGGAATTTGTTTTGTATCACACTTTATCTCATAAACAAAGTGCTATATTTCTGGACCAACAGCAAGGAGACTATTAAAACATTTGAAACAGATTCTACCAAGAAATGTGCTTTGTAATTCTGAGTTTTTCTGATGTATCATATGCTGTAGATATCTGAACACATTCTGAAGTTTTAAGATATGCATTTCTTGTCGATTATATGATGCTACCCTACCATATATACACCCTCTAAAAACGACCTTGTAAATCTTAATATTTTACTCTATTGCATTGACATTTATCATGGGTGTCTTTTCTGTCTGAGAACAAAATAAATTAATGAAAGATATTTTCATTTCACATAAAATCAAAGTGTCGGGGGAGTTCTATTCTGTCTTGTTGCAACAAAAATTTGAAGCAACAGATGGACCAGCGATACAGCCCTCGGATGGACCAGTGTTATAGCTCCAGGTTACAGTTCAGTTTTATTTAGAAAGTAAAGGAAAATACATCTTCGAGGCATGAGGGAACGCAGACCCAAAAAACTGAAGAGAAGTGAGGCCCTCCAGCCCAATATTGGCTCCTCTTTTTGTTCTCTCGCCTCCCCCTGGGCCTGCACTCCCTGGGCTATCCAGGAGTGCTGTTTATTTTACCTGAGGTCCTCACTCTGGTCCTCGGACCTTCCTTTGTTCTATTTTTTTCCCTTCCTGATCTTTAAGCCACCACCATCCTGGACTCCTTTTTCCTATTCTAACTACCTAACAATAGTGGTAAAAGTGAATCATCATACAAAGATATTATTCATAAGATTTGTTCAGACGAATGGATTCCAAATAATAAGAGTAGTCATGAAAATAATTAATATTAATTAATATTCTGAAGCCCAAAGAGAATTTACTTGGGTGTTTAAAAAATTAAAACAATGCTCTGTGTTATACTTCTGTTATCTGTTGGGTTTAGTTTTTGCCAAAAGTATCTACAACTCTTGTATCTTAGTTTAGTGACTTGCAATAGGAAGAAGGTGAAAGTAGTGGGAGATGAGAACACTGGCAAGAAATTTTTAAATCTAATAGATAGAAACCTATTAAGTTTGAAAATCATGCTCAAGATCAGAATGTTTTCATTGTTAAAGAAAGAAGCAACTTCGGTCAAGCTGTGTATGGCATTCAATATATTTCCATGATGCAGTTTGTTTCATGGCAACTTTATTGTTTGTTTTTATTTTAGTTTTTGGTTCCTGATACTTAAATTTTTGAACCTAGGATTGTATATTGAATCTCAACAATGGTAAACCATAAGATTTAGAGAAAATGTCAAGAGTAATCCAGTTCAGGTAGTTGCTAAGATGGTTGCCTCTTTGCTAATTGACTATCCAGACACTGAAGTTTAACGTAATTCCAATTGTGTGATTGCAGAAGGAAATGACAACCCTCTCCAGTATTCTTGCCTGGAGAATCACACAGACAGAGGAGCCTGGCAGACCACAGTCCATGGGGTCACAAAGAGTTGGACACAACTGAGCACAGGCATGCAATTGTGCAACTAGAAATCATTCATTGCCTAACAGTTGCATCCTGCTGTCATGTCATAGCAAAGGTAAGCATACAAACTACAAATTGTCAGAGAGACTGAAAAACTTTAGCTAAAAATCACTATTATACATTCCAGTGTAGAAAGATAAACTTGGATACTGAAATATTCATAGTGGAGGAGCATCAAAAACACCTTTAATAGCCCCCTAACAGACCATTATTTTCAGTTTTTCCATTGCCCTGTCTTTGCTGCCAATATTCCATCAGTTAGCCAAGGTCATAAAATGAAGGGTTCATTCCACCCTTTGCTCAGTCTCCTAAGCAAGCAGGCACCTTTCTTTTTCAGCTGTTTCCAAATTAGTCTAATCTTTATCACTTCTTTCTAAGGGCATTTGAATAGATTAGTTATGTTTCCTGTGTATACTCCTTTTCACCTCGGGAAAAATACTACTTGATGATGCTGCATTGATATTTCTAAAGCATGGATAGATACGTAGGCAGTTAAGTAGATAGGAAGGTAGATAGATAAAAGATAGTGATGAAATTCAGAGCAGACTTCCCAAAGACAAGCGATCTAACTTGTGAATTATTTTGAGCTGAAACAATCAAAGCCCAAAAGACTCTGGAAGAAACTTTGAACTTCCTCCTTATTGCCTAAAAGATTTTAAGATAGGAGGCCTGCCCCAGAAGTAGCTATCACTTTGAGATAACTAAGTATGAATTAGGTGTGGTTTCAGGGAGGAACCTAAAGCCCATCTGATCAAAGTCCTCTCTGTGTCCCATTGTCTTTGAATAACCCTGAAAACATTTATTTACCAAACATTAACTTTTTATCTTTCTGTGAATTACCTTACTTCCCTTTGAAGTCTCAGAACCCTATCTCCTTCTTGGTCCAGAATAACAAATATACCTCATTTTGCCTTTATAGTCTGTGGAATTCATACTAATGTAGATTCCATATTCACATGCAATAAATTTGATTTTCTCCTGTTAACCTGCCTAATGTCATTTTAATTGCCAGCCAAAAGAACTACAAAGAAGAAAAGGGGAAATTTCCCTTTCACCACAATAGTTAAGAGTGAGAGAGATGATGGAGAGGTGATAGATTGATAGATAGGGAAAAAGACATTGTATTTTGCACCCCAATGTAAAATGTATTTTTACTGTGAATCATAAATGTTTTTTTAAAATTTACCAAAATTGCATTTATACTCATACATATGTAGTTATTCATTTATCCAACATGTTGAGTACACTGATAATAATTGAAAAAATAATAAAATGGTCTCTGTCTTAGAGAACCTAGCATTCTTTGAAGAGAAATTGGTATGTATACAATTTTAGTATGACATACATAAATTCTGGAATGTAGATTACAGATAATTCTCTGGGAATGTGGAAAAGGAAGTAATAGCAGTTTTTTAAGAGTCTCTTGCTACTCACATTCTTCATTCTTCTTGTGAGAAATCAATATGCTAATGTTCAATTAAAATATTTTTGAGATGCTATCCCATGTCTGTTTTTCTTTTCCTCTTCTTTTAATAGTGCATAGTTATTGGCAAATAATGGAGCTATAATATGAAATACTGTGTGGTGAGGTTGTGAAAATAGTAAATTCTTTCAACAAGCTTGAACTATTTTCAAATGATGTTTAGCCTAATACTTCAGAAAAAATTGTGTTTATTTTGAGGAAGAAATGGCTGGAAAAAAATTTACCTACATAAAGTTCTCCTTTTTATGAAATGAGAAAACCTGGTCACAGTAAATCATCTGTCCTAATCTTTTCTCATATTATTGAAATAATATGCAAACATACTGCAGCATAATATAAAATTTTAACAGAAATGTACATAAGAAATTTTATATTGATAAATATTGATGCCTTAAAAAATGTCAATGAGTCAAAAGTATTTGGTAAATATAGCAGATTTAAAATAATAGGGACTAAAATTATATTTTAATTTTTCTTTCCCTGAAATGCAATGTACTTTGGGTTGATTGGATCTACATTAAGTGCCAAATAGAGAAATAGTTTTATAAGAGGATTTAAAAAACACTTGAGAGTCTCTTTGACATAGCAAAAATTAGAATTCCAGTCAGAGTTAAAAAGAAAACAGCAGAGTGTCCTGCAAATATAACCAAAACATGCTACCAATCTTTAAATAGAGTGCTTTCTTGAAACCTCATTAAACATACCCTGAATGAGTAACCTATCTGTTCCCTTGGATTCTTAGTGCATACTTTTTGGAGAAGTAGTATTTATTCTTTCTCCAGATCTAATTAATTTCTGTCAGTATTCTTCATTTGGAGCCCATTAGAAGTTTCTATGCGGTCTGGTTGGTTCCAATGCCCAATTTTAAAGTTAAGGAGCTTCTCTGGCCTGTGAAATGTACATGCACACTGTGCTTCCCTACACTATTGCATCATCTGGAGCATGTTTGCTCTGTTGTACTGCATGAAGTTTGGGGGCAACCTGTTTCCAATGGGTGAATATGTTATAAAGTCATGGGAAACGGCTTGCTTTATTTTGAAGAATCAAAGTCCAAAGTCCAGTCCTCTGAAGTTTATGCCCATATTAGGAGGCTGACTGAATGACTTAAAAAAAAGGGGGGGGAAAGACTTTCTATTTTATTTAGCTTTCTGAAACAGCTTAAAATTTTATTACTTAGCTATGTCAATACATTACATTTATATTAATAACAATTAAGAACCATGGTAATAAAATCTTCAGGTCACTAGTTTTTCTAGTAAAAAGTCTCGATTTTTCTGCTGAGAAGTCTTGGGTTTCTCATCATAAATACTGTGTGTCTGTGTGTGTGTGTGATAAACTATGAGAATTTCTATATGATCAACATAAACTGGCTTTGTATACTGAAAATATCTATTTATTTCCTTGAGAAGTTTTTCTTTGAAGATTATGTGGCATTTTAAAATATAATCAATTTGTCGTTATTCTTATATCTCTTCTGGTATATGATATATGGTTAATTCATCCAGACCAAGAAATGTATATAAGGATTTATACTTTCTAAGACTTATCTCATACACTAATTACATTTGATTCTCTCAATGACCATTTGAACTAAACATAGCATGAAATATTTCTGTTATCAATTTACAGATAAGAAAACTGAGACCTAATCTGTGAAGATGCTTAAGCAAGCTTGACCTTAGAAACAAAATAGTCAATTATTTTATTACTATCAGCAAATATATTTTGTTTAGGAATAGCAGAGAATCACAATTCACTACAAGCAAGCTATGGCAAAAACCACAGGCAAGTCCAAAACACAAAGATGAGGAACATTATTTTATAGAAAAAAGGAGGGAGTTGAGAGGGGTTGTTTTGAACAGAAACTCACTGTAGAAAAGCAAGAAAGCAGCATGATGACAGTTTCTCATTGGCCAAGTTGCCGGGGTGACTGAAGTCTTTTAAGAGATGCAGTGTGTTCCTCTTGAGACCTAAAACTGATGATTCTTTCCTGATTATTCTCCTCTTGGGTCTGTAATTGACAATTCTTCTTATAACTGACTTCAAGTGGTATTACATGAGAGCTCTCCCTCCTGTCCTCCCAACTCTAATTAAAGAGGTTTCCTTATAAATTTTCACAAGAGCATGATAGTAACAGGCAGGGCATAAATGCATATATAATGACTCTAAATTCTATATTTTTCAAATTACCTGAATATGAAAAAAACAAAATTTAAACTGTGTTTGGATTCTGCAGAGACAGAATCAGTAAGAGATTCATAGATATATATATAAGTTCAGTTCAGTTCAGTCGCTTAGTCGTGTCCAACTCTGCAACCCCATGAATTGCAGCATGCCAGGCCTCCCTGTGGATCACCAACTCCCCAAGTCTACCCAAACCCCTGTTCATCGAGTCAGCCATTCAGCCATCTCATCCTCTGTCGTCCCCCTCTCCTCCTGCCCCAAATCCTTCCCAGCATTAGATTCTTTCCCAGTGAGTCAGCTCTTCACATGAGGTGGCCAAAGTATTGAGTTTCAGCTTCAACATCAGTCCTTCCAATGAACACCCAGGACTGATCTCCTTTAGGATGGACTGGTTGGATCTCTTTGCAGTCCGAGGGACTCTCAAGACTCTTCTCCAACATCACAGTTCAAAAGCATCAATTCTTTGGTGCTCAGCTTTCTTCACCGTGCAACTCTCACATCCATATATGACCACTGGAAAAACCATAGCCTTGACTAGATGGACCTTTGTTGGCAAAGTAATGTCTCTGCTTTTCAATATGCTATCTAAGTTGGTCATAATCTTCCTTCCAAGGAGTAAGCGTCTTTTAATTTCATGGCTACAACCACCATCTGCAGTGATTTTGGAGCCCCCCAAAATAAAATCTGACACTGTTTCCCCGTCTATTTCCCATGAAGTGATGGGACCAGATGCCAGGATCTAAGTTTTCTGAATGTTGAGCTTTAAGCCAACTTTTTCACTCTCCTCTTTCACTTTCACCAAGAAGCTTTTTAGTGCCTCTTCACTTTCTGCTATAAGGGTGGTGTCATCTGCATATCTGAGGTTATTGATATTTCTCCTGGCAATCTTGTTTACAGCCTGTGCTTCCTCCAGCCCAGTGTTTCTCATGATGTACTCTGCATATAAGTTGAATAAGTAGGGTGACAATATACAGCCTTGATGTACTCCTTTTCCTATCTGGAACCAGTCTGTTGTTCCATGTCCAAGTTCTAACTGGTGCTTCCTGATCTGAATACAAGTTTCTCAAGAGGCAGGTCAGGTGGTCTGGTATTCCCATCTCTATCAGAATTTTCCACAGTTTATTGTGATCCACACAAAGGCTTTGGCATAGTCAATAAAGCAGAAATAGATGTTTTTCTGGACCTCTCTTGATTGTTCGATAATCCAGCAGATGTTGGCAGTTTGATCTCTGGTTCCTCTGCCTTTTCTAAAACCAGCTTGAACATCTAGAAGTTCATGGTTCACACATTGCTGAAACCTGGCATGGAGAATTTTAAGCATCACTTTACTAGCATGTGAGATGAGTGCAATTGTGCGGTAGTTTGAGCTTTCTTTGGCATTGCCTTTCTTTGGAATTGGAATGAAAACTGACCTTTTCCAGTCCTATGGCCATTGCTGAGTTTTCCAAATTTGCTGGCATATTGAGTGCAGCACTTTCACAGCATCATCTTTCAGGATTTGAAATAGCTCAACTGGAATTCCATCACTTTTACTAGCTTTGTTTGCAGTGATGCTTTCTAAGACCCACTTGACTTCACATTCCAGGATGTCTGGCTCTAGGTGAGTGATCACATCATTGTGATTATCTGAGTAAGATTTATTATAAAAAAAAAAAAGGTTCACGTAATTATAGAGTCTTAGGAATCCCAAGATCTGCCATTTGCAAGCTGGAGAACCAGGAGAGCTGGTGATGATGTAATTCAGTTCTTTTTGAAAGGCCTGAAAATGGGTAGCTGAAGTACAAGACCTGGTCTGTGTCAGAAGACCTAAGAACAAGAAGCACCAATGTTTGACGGCAGGAGCTGGTGGTTGTTTCAGTTCAGAGAGAGAGAATTCAACCTTCTTTCACTTTGGTCTACCCAAGCCTTGAATGGATTGTAAGATGCCCATTTACATTGGTGAAGGCCATCTTTTTTATTCAATCTTTTAATTCAAATGTTTACCTCATCCTGAAATCTGTTCACAAGCACACCCAGGAAATTCTAACCCAGTCGACACATAAAATTAACCATTACACCAGTATTCTTAGCATAGTCCATGACTGCTGACAGTATGCTAAAGTTCATTTTCTAAAAGCTTCATAACACCATATTTCTGCCCTGATAACACTCCCTACCCCTCTACTTCTTCCCTGTGCAGGCTACCTGCCTTAGTGTTTCTCTGTACTGAGTCCAATTTCAGTAGAGTATGGGAACACACAGTAGAGAAAAACTCTACAAAACTCAGTGGTAAGTTAAAACCTAGGGAGAATAATTTGATCATGGAATGTTTAGCTAGAAGGGCCCACTGTTGCTGGCACTGTGCCAGGTGCTTCCTATATTGTAATTCTTCTGTTACACATAACAATCTATGACTTGGGTGTTTGCAACCCAACTCTAGAAAGAACTGAGATATGGAAGAGTTAAATTAACTGCTGTTAAAATTCCCTTAGGCGGGTGGGAGCCTGGGATTAATCCAACATTCATGTGGCCTGAAGTCTAGGATCTTTCCTCTATACTAATCTCTAAGAATATGTTTGCAAGAGTGTTTTTTTCTGAGATGTATTTTCTGAAGAAAGTTTTTGAGTTGTTGTTATTTCACTGACTTTTGTTCAAAGATATAGGAACAAGGAGTTTGCATCAGCTATTATTTTCACTTACCTAAGAAGAAGACCTGGTATATACAATGAACCTAGAACCCACTCGGATCACAGGAAAGGATTTTCTCTGAGAAGCAATGCAAAGTGTGGTTATCAAACAGGACTGGATTGAAACCAAAAGCAATTTTTATGACAACTGTCATAGAAAGTCAAGGTTAAGCTGCATAACATGATGTTGATTTCTAGATTAGCTATATTCCATAGACAACATATTTAATTCATGACGGTTTTTGCAGCCCAAGCAATAAGAAGGGAGCTTGCAAATCATGTACTGCTGGATAACGACAATCAGGAAAACAAAACAACAGTGTGAGAAATGCTTGTTAAAATTTTAAATAGATACCTGTCCCTTGAAAGAATTTGTTCAGAATTTCCACACAGAGCCACCAAAATAATATATGTTCTAATGTCCACACTAACAGTTCATCAATCATTTTTTAAGAATGTAAAGTATCTCTTCACTTCAGTAAAATTCTTTCATTCTTATATTTATTTATTTATTTGTAGCACACGATATTTCAGTTAGATACATTGAATCTAATACAATGCAGTTATTTTAGAAATAGACTAGTGAGAAGTCAGGGAGATGGACTGGTCTGTAACCAATAGTGTTCACAAAGTCAATATTCCCAAGTTTACAGGGAAATATACACAAGAAAAATCTCATCTTATATATTCAATTTATAAAATAGATAAATTATGCTTTGTTTTCAGTGTAGATGGACCTATTGCAGTCCTTCTAATATAGCTGAGACACATTTCAGTTTATCAAAATAGCAAGAATATTTATAGTCAAATTTTCTGGGTTATAGTAAGTGTTAAATTTGAAGAACATTTATATTAGACTATTAATTTCATTTTACTAATTGCTATAAAAGAATACGCCTTTGTCCCTCTCTCCCAAAATATCATTCTCCTGTCTAAATGTCTAAGTAAATTTGAAAGATATTTCCATACGTGCAGTATTAAATTGTATACTGATAAAACAAAATATCAGAGAAACTGTTTTCTTCCACAGTGCAACTGGCTCAAAAAAAAAAAAAAAAACTGGCGAGGTTGAGTACCAATCTTCAGAATGCTTGGAACTAAAACAGGCTAGGTTGAGTACCAATCTTCAGAATGCTTGGAACTTTTATAGGACCCTTGAGGAATTGCCCAGGGTCAGATAATTCCTCCTGTTTAGTTAATTCCCTGGGAATTATGAACCTTCTTTTTTCCTTCCTCTAGAAGGAAATATTAACCCTTCAAAGGGATGCTCTTAAGTCAAGGAATAAAACTTTGTGTTTTGTGATTAACCTTCATTCTTCAAGTGGCTAAAGGACTGAATAAATCTTTGAGATAAAGTAGTTTCCAACAAACATTTTAATCTGCTGACAGATGGAAATTAAAAATAACTCTTGTCATAAAAGTTTTAGTGGAAAAGCCAAATAGAGAGGCATGTTCACCAACCACTTGAGAATCCCCCAAAAGGCAATACTTGCCTCCCATAAGGGAGCAACCCGAATGTTAAAACTACTGGTGAAACAGAATTTTCCATAAAGGGTACAAATATTTTAACAATAAACCATCAAAACATGTTTTCCAACTTAAAATTTATAATAAATGAAGTATGATTGTAATGTTTTGGTGTAAAAAAGTCCTGTAATAAAAGATTATAAGAAGTGCTTTATATAAACAAAAAAATATATTCTTATATAGTTTTTAAAAAGGCATGGACTTGACAACTTCAAAAATAATGCTGGGAAAAAACAGTTAAAAGTTTGTAAAAATTTAAATTAAATTTCTACCTCACACAATACATATAAGAAAACATGCAGATTTTTAAAGACAAAATCTTTTATAGGGGGAATAAAAGAGCTAAATGTTAAACTTACATAAGAACCACATACTGGCAACCATAAAAGCAAAATGAACTAACAGGTATACATATCTATAGCTTGGGGAAGATTTTTCTAAGATAACATATATGCAAGCATTTATCATAAAAATTTCAATATTTGCTTTAAGAAATGATTCCTTAAACAAATTTAAGAGAAATTATAAATTGCACAGCAAAAGTAAAGCAAATATAAGGAAGGATTAATACTCAGAATATATAAAGAGCTCTTGCAATCAATATGAAAAGTCAACAAGATAAAAAAATGAATTAAAGAACAAAAAATATGTATGATAAATGAATGTATAAAAAGAGTCTTTACTTCCTGGATGATAAGGGAGATAAATATAAAAAAATTATGTATATTTTTAATCCATTAGATTAGCAAAATATAATTTATATGATTGCTAATATCCAGCGATGGAGAGAAAATGGATACATAAACTGTTTGTGGGAGTATTCTTTGGAAATGCCTTTTTGGAAGGCACTTTAACTAGAATATTTTTACTTTAAACATTAATATTAGCATAGATTTCAGTGGTTATGATCATAGGAATCTATTCTAAAAATCTACTTTCTCATATGCATAAAAGTGTATGTGTTAAGAATTCAATTATGGTATTATGCATGTATGTTTGTGTGTGTTAGTCACTCAGTCATGTCTGACTCTTTGCAACCCCACAGGCTGTAGCCTGCCAAGCTCCTCTGTCCATGGAATTCTCTAGTCAATAATACTGGAGTGGATTGCTATTCCCTTCTTCAGGTATTATGCATAATAGCAGGCAAAATGTTGAGATATTTTAGGTTCCTAGGTTCTACAGTCAGACAGCCTGTGATCCAATCAGGGTGCTTTGTGCACTAATATATGGCCTTTTATTTGACTCCTTGATTTATTCAATATTTGAGAGTTGTTATAAAAATTAAATAAGATTATTTAAGTAAAGGGTTTAGAACTCAGTAAAAGAGACTATCCATTACCTATTATATCTTCATTTATTAATAGTATCAGAATCCTGGTTTTTATAGGGACAGCAATATATTCAACTATAAAATGTATATACATATAATTTCCTAGCCTTCCTTACATCTAAGGATACTTAAGTGACATACTTCTAATCATTGTGATGTAAGCAAAAAAATCACTGAGCTCAGTTCAGTTCAGTTCAGTTCAGTCACTCAGTCATGTCTGACAGTGACGCCATGAACCGCAGCACGCCAGGCCTCCCTGTCCATCACCAACTCCCCGAGTCTACTCAAACCCATGTTCATTGAATCGGTGATGCCATCCAGCCATCTCATCCTCTATTGTCCCCTTCTCCTCCTGCTCCCAATCCTTCCCAGCATTAGGGTCTTTTGCAGTGAGTCAAATCTTCACATGAGGTGGCCAAGGTATTGCAGTTTCAGCCTCAACTTCGGTCCTTCCAATGAACACGCAGGACTGATCTCCTTTAGGATGGACTGGTTGGATCTCTTTGCAGTCCGAGGGACTCTTAGGAGTCTTCTCCAACACCACAGTTCAAAAGCATCAATTCTTCGGCACTCAGCTTTCTTCACAGTCCAACTCTCACATCCACACATGACCACTGGAAAAACCATAGCCTTGACTAGATGGACCTTTGTTGGCAAAGTAATGTCTGCTTTTCAATATGCTATCTAGGTTGGTCATAACTTTCCTTCTAAGGACTAAGCCTCTTTTAATATCATGGCTGCAATCACCATCTGCAGTGATATTGGAGCCCCCCAAAATAAAGTCTGACACTGTTTCCACTGTTTCCCCATCTATTTCCCATGAAGTGATGGGACCAGATGCAAGGATCTTAGTTTACTGAATGTTGAGCTTTAAGCCAACTTTTTCACTCTCCTCTTTCACTTTCATCAAGAGGCTTTTTAGTTCCTCTTCACTTTCTGCCATAAGGGTGGTGTCTGCATATCTGAGGTTATTGTTATTTCCCTTGGCAGTCTTGATTCCAGCTTGTGCGTCTTCCAGCCCAGCATTTCTCATGATGTACTCTGCATAGAAGTTAAATATGCAGGATGACAATATACAGCGTTGAAGTCCTTTTCCTATCTGGAACCAGTCTGTTGTTCCATGTCCAGTTCTAACTGTTGCTTCCTGACCTGCATACAGGTTTCTCAAGAGGCAGGAAAGATGGTCTGGTATTCCCATCTCTTTAAGGATTTTCCACAGTTTACTGTGATCCACACAGTCAAAAGCTTTGGCATAGTCAAATCAGTGTGATCTAAGCAAAAAGATCACTGAGTACATGTATTCATTTCCTAAGGTGTCGTAACAAACCACAAACTGGGCAGCTTACAACAATGCAAATTTATTTTCTCACAATTGCTAGAGGATAAAAGTTCAAGATCAAGTTGTTGGTAGAGTTAGTTTCTCCTGAGGCCTCTTTCTTTGGCTTGTAGGTGGTCACTTTCTCCTTGTATATTCACGTGGTCTTTTTCTGTGTGTGTCTGTGTCCTAATCTCCTCTTTGTATAAAGATACCAGTCACATTAGGTTAAAGCCCATTAAAATAACCTCATTTTGACCTAATTACCTCTTCAAAGACCCTGTCACATTCTGAGATACTAGGAATTAGGAATACAAAATACAAATTGAGAGGGAGTGACACAGTTCAGCGCATAACAGTACAGTTTGCAAGAAGGCACTTTAACAGGGGCATAAACTTTATTTGTATGTTGTATTTTTTCCTTCATTTGACCAGGAATGTCGGTGAGAAGCTGCACCTGGAATAGCCGTTTTGTGATCTAGAAGGGAAAACTAGGAGAGTCTCAGAAATCTTGACCCTGATCTACTAAGAATTTAGTAACATCATCAACTAACCCCACCTCTGAGCATCTTGATGACTGTATGGTGAAAGAGGAAAATTAGAGCTTATTATTTGGAATTTCTATTATATGTAACAGAACCCAAATCCGCTTTGATGAGTAATGTTCAATGAATTCCAATTTTAACTAATTATAATTAAAATTCAAGAAAAAAGGAAACCTAAATTTCACCAATAGGAGAGTGTTTTGAAAAAATAAGGCGATTCACATTATGAAATATTTTGCAGTCACTGAAGAAAAATATGAAGAAGATAGATACCAACTAACAAGTAAAACTTTCTAAGAGCTGTTATGATGTGAAAATAATGAAGTTGCAGAAAATAAATGCATTTGTTTCTAAATTATACATAAGCATGTATGTATACAAATGCATTAAACTTCAATGGGAATACAGAACTGCATTATTTAAATCTTTAATAAGAAATATTTATTGATGTATTATAAATAAAATAAAAAGGAAAATATGCTTTGTGAAATTGATCAGATTACTACCTTTCCTTGCAAATGTGTACAGTTTACACACACATTGCTTCAATTAAACTTTTTGGATTACAAAAATCAAACCATATCTTAAGTCACTAACTGATCAAAAAAAACATAAAATTTACTAGAAATATCCAGAACTTTGACTTTGTTGGGGAAGATGCCACATACCAATTTATAATAAGTATTTTATGAATAAATTTATAATTCAAATGTCCTTTTCTGTGAAGGACAAATCTCCTTTCTGAAGAGTTTAACAAGTTATAAATGTTGTATTAAATTATGTTGAGATCCACACATCTATCGACACGTTATCTTTGACAAAGGAGGCAAGAATATACAATGGAGAAAAGACAATCTCTTTAATAAGTGGTGCTGGGAAAACTGGACAGCCACTTGTAAAAGAATGAAACTAGAACACTTTCTAACACCAAACACAAAAATAAACTCAAAATGGATCAAAGATCTAATCATAAGACCAGAAACTATAAAACTCCTAGAGGAAAACATAGGCAAAACACTCTCAGACATAAACCAAAGCAGGATCCTCTATGACCCACCTCCCAGAATATTGGAAATAAAAGCATGAATAAACAAATAGGACCTAATTAAAATTAAAAGTTTCTGCACAACAAAGGAAACTATAAGCAAGGTGAAAAGGCAGCCTTCAGAATGGGAGAAAATAATAGCCAATGAAGCAACGGACAAACAATTAATCTCAAAAATATAGAGGCAACTTCTGCAGCTCCATTCCAGAAAAATAAACGACCCAATCAAAAAGTGGGCCAAAGAACTAAACAGACATTTCTCCAAAGAAGACATAAAAATGGCTAACAAACACATGAAAAGGTGCTCAACATCACTCATTATCAGAGAAATGCAAATCAAAACCACAATGAGGTACCACTTTACACCAGTCAGAATGGCTGCCATCCAAAAGTCTACAAGCAATAAATGCTGGAGAGGATGTGGAGAAAAGGGAACTCTCTTACACTGTTGGTGGGAATGCAAACTACTACAGCCACTATGGAGAATAGTGTGGAGATTCCTTTAAAAACTGCAAATAGACCTGCCATATGACCCAGCAATCCCACTGCTGGGCATACACAGCGAGGAAACCAGAATTGAAAGAGACACATGTACCCCAATGTTCATCGCTGCATTGTTTACAATAGCCAGGACATGGAAGCAACCTAGATGCCCATCAACTGACGAATGGATAAGAAAGCTGTGGTACGTATACACAATGGAATATTACTCAGCCATTAAAAAAAATTCATTTGAATCAGTTCTACTCAGGTGGACGGAACTGGAGCCTATTATCCAGAGTGAAGTAAGCCAGAAGGAAAAACAAAAATACAGTATACTAATGCATATATATGGAATTTAGAAAGATGGTAACGAGAACCCTGCATGCAAGACCGCAAAAGAAACGCAGATGTATAGAACAGTCTCGTTCAGTCTGTGGAAGAGGGCAAGGGTGGGATGATATGGGAGAATGACATTGAAACATGTTAATTATCATATGTGAAATCAGTCAGCAGCCCAGGTTTGATGCTTGGGGCTGGTGCACTGAGATGACCCAGGGGGAGGGAATCGGGAGGGAGGAGGGAGGGGGATTCTGGAGGGGGAACATATGTATCCCCATGGCGGATTCATGTCAATGTATGGCAAAACCAACACAATAAAGTAAAGAAAATTTAATTTTTTAAAAAAAAGCAAATGAGAAAAATAAAATAAATTATGTTGAGAACTCCACTAACAGCATACAGTGTTAGGTGCATTGCTGACACATTCACCAAAGAACGTGGTTAAAAAAAAAATTTAAAGAAACAACTATTTAAAGTCTTTGGAAATGACCCTAAGTGTATACAGCAAATGAAGAAACACTCATACAAGAAAATCTACTAAAACTCACTAAAAACAGTGAGAATCTATAGCATTTGAAACAGATGGGTTTCCTCTTCCCATCTTAGGTCAGTGAAAGAGAAACCTTAAGAACCTTCTCTTCCCAGCTTCTAGTTAGAAGTTTACATTCCTAACAGGGCAAGGTGTCAGCATTTCACATCCTACCTCTAGTTACCTGTTGATGAGGCAATCCCTATCAAAACCTCAATGCCTTTTTTGTTCTTTTTTTTTTTTTTACAGAAATGGACAAATGATAAAATTCACATAGACTTTCTTTTTTTTTTTATTTGGGGGGCTCCTCAGGCTTGATTTTATTTTTTATTTATTTTTTTTTATTGTTTTTGCCATACAATGACATGATATCACCATGGGTTTACATATGCTTCCCCTCCAGAACCCCCCTCCCTCCTCCCTCTTTCAAGGGAACCCTGAATAGCAACAACATCTTTGAAAAAGAACAAAGCTGAAGGACTCACATGTCCTGATTTCAAAATGTATTAAAAAGCTAAAGTAATCAAAATTTGTGGTTCTGGCATAAGAATAGACAAACAGATGAATAGAATAGAATTGAGAACATAAAATAAACTCACTTCTGTGGTCAATTGATTTTTGACAAGGATAAGAAGACCATTCAATAGGGAAAGAACAGTCCTTGAAGAAAGTTTTCCAGAAAACATCAACATGTAAAAGAATGAAATTGGACCTTTACCATGCACATATACAAAAAAAATTTTTTTAAAGAAAACAGAAATTGGACTTGATTAGAAGTTCATCAAAGAGCATCAAAGGGCGCTATCAAGAGAGTGAAAAGACAATAAGTTCAACACACGATGCTGGAGTAACTGGACATCCACATGCAAAAAAAATGAATCTAGACAAAGGCCTTATACCTTTCACAAAACTTAACTCAAAATGGATCACAAACTTAAATGTAAAATGCAAAACTATATAAAACTGCTAGAAGATAATGTAGAAGAAAATCTAGATGACCTTTATTATGACAATGTTTAAGTACAACACCAATGGCACAATCCATGAAAAAAAATAATTAACAAACTGAACTTCATTAAAACTAAAAATTTCTGCCCTTCAGAAGATGACGTCAAGTGAATGAGAAGATAAGATAAAGTGGAAGAGGCTATTTGGAAAAATACACCTGGTAAAGGACTGTTATCCAAAATACACAAAACTCTAAAACTCAATAATAAGCAAACAAACTACTTGATTTAAAAATGGACCTTAACAGACCAAAGAAGAAATGCAGATTTCATATAAGCTTGTGGAAAGACGGTCCACATTATATGCCAATAGGGAAATGCAAATCAAAACAGTGATATATCACTACACATCTATTAGGGTAGTCAAAATCCAGAACACTCACTATAACAAATTCTAGCAAGAATGTAGAGCATAGGAATGCTCATTCATTACTCTTGTGAATGCAAAAATAGTGCAGCCAATTTGGAAGACTATTTGGTTGTTTCTTACAGAATTAAACATACTCTTACCAGATTATCCAATAATCCACTCCTAGACATTATCCAAAGAAGTTGAAAACTTCTGTCCTCACCGAACCTGCACACAAATGCTTATAGTAGCCTTATTCATAACTGACAAAATTTCAAAGCAACCATAAGTCCTTCAGTAGGTGAATGTATAGACAAACAGTGGTCCATCCAGACAGTGCAACATTATTCAGCACTGCAAATAAGTGGGCCATCAAGTCATGAAAAACATGGAGGAAACTTGAAGTCAATCTGAAAAGGCTACATACTTCATGATTCATACTATATGACATTCTGGAAAAGGCAAAACTATGGGGACAATAAAAAGATCAGTGATTGCCAGAGGTTGTGGGGAGGGTGGGATGAATACGTAGAACACATGGAAGTTTTAGGTCAGTGAAAATACTTTGTATGATACCATAATGGCAGATACGTGTTGTTATAGACTTGTCCAAATCCACAGAATGTACAAGAAGAATAGTGAATTGCAGAAAAAGCTATGATCTTCATGTGATGATGATGTAATATTAAAGTAGATTTATCCATTGTCACTAAGGTACCACTCTCATCGGGGATACTGATGATGAGGGAGACTGTGCTATGTGGGGGCAGGAAATATATTGAAAAGCTCTGTACCTTGCCCTCAGTTTTACTGTCAACCTAAAATTGCTCTAAAAAAATAAAGTCTAAATTTAAAAAAAAAAAAAAAGACAGCCCAGAGAATGGGAGAAAATCTTTGTAAGTCATACATCTAATAAATGATTGAGGGTACAGAATCAGTGGTACAGAATCAGCTTGCCAGTGTAGAAGACATGGGTTCAATTCCTGATCCAGGAGGATATCACCTGACTCAGAGCAATAAAGCCCGTGCACCACTGCTGAGCCTGGTCTCTAGAGTCCTGGAGCCACAATTACTGAGCCCATGTGCCACAGCTACTGAAACCCATGCACCCTAGAGCTTGTGCTTTGCAACAAGAGAAACCACAATGAGAAGCCCACACACAGCAACTAGACAATAGCCCTCCCACTAACTGCAGCTAGAGAAAAGCATGAGCAGCAGCAAAGACCCAACATAGCCATAAATAAATAACTAATATGGGATTAATACCCAAAAGATGTGACAGCTGTGACAATTCAACAACAGAAAGATGCAAAAAAGTAAAAATAGTTTGAGGATTTGAATAGGATAGTTTCCAAAGAGATATACCAATGCATTAATGACCAATAGCCACATGAAATACAAAGAAATAGAGGAAAACAATATAATGGGAAAGACTAGAGATCTCTTCAAGAAAATTAGAGCTACCAAGGGAACAATTTTATGCAAAGATGGACTCAATAAAGGACAGAAATGGTAGGGACCTAACAGAAGCAGAATATATTAACAAGAGATGGCAAGAATACACAGAAGAACTGTACAAAAAAGATCTTCATGACTCAGATAATCACAGTGGTGTTATCACTCACATAGAGCCAGACATCCTGGAATGTGAAGTCAAGTGGGCCTTAGAAAGCATCACTATAAACAAAGCTAGTAAAAGTGATGGAATTCCAGTTGAACTATTTCAAATCCTAAAAGATGATGCTGTGAAAGTGTTGCACTCAATATGCCAGCAAATTTGGAAAACTCAGCAATGGCCACACGACTGGAAGAGGTCAGTTTTCATTCTAGTCTCAAAGAAAGGCAATGCCAAAGAATGCTCAAACTACCACACAATTGCACTCATCTCACATGCTAGTAAAATGATGCTCAAAATTCTCCATGCCAGGCTTCAGTAATACGTGAACCTGAACTTCCAGATGTTCAAGCTGGTTTTAGAAAGGCAGAGGAACCAGAGACCAAATTGCCATCATTTGCTGGATCATTGGAAAAGCAAGAGAGTTCCAAAAAAAAAATCTATTTCTGCTTTATTGACTATGCCAAAGCCTTTGACTATATGTATCACAATAAACTGTGGAAAATTCTTAAAGAAATGGGAATACCAGACCACCTGACCTGCCTCTTGAGAAACCTGTATTCAGATCAGGAAGCACCAGTTAGAACTTGGACATGGAACAACAGACTGGTTCCAAATAGGAAAAGGAGTACAGCAAGGCTGTATATTGTCATCCTACTTATTCAATTTATATGCAGAGTACATCATGAGAAACACTGGGCTGGAGGAAGCACAGGCTGTAAACAAGATTGCCGGGAGAAATATCAATAACCTCAGATATGCACATGACACCATCCTTATGGCAGAAAGGGAAGAAGAACTAAAGAGCCTCTTGATGAAAGTGAAAGAGGAGAGTGAAAAAGTTGGCTTAAAGCTCAACACTCAGAAAACTAAGATCATGGCATATAGTCCCATCACTTCATGGCTAATAGTTGAGGAAACAGTAGAAACAGTAGCTGATTTTATTTTTCTGGACTCCAGAATCACTGCAGATCGTGATTGCAGCCATGAAATTAAAAAGACGCTTCTCCTTGGAAGGAAAGTTATGACCAACCTAGACAGCATATTAAAAACCAGAGACATTACTTTGCCAACAAAGGTCCGTCTAGTCAAGACTATGGTTTTTCCAGTAGTCATGTATGGATGTGAGAGTTGGACGGTAAAGAAAGCTGAGCGCCAAAGAGTAGATGCTTTTGAACTGTGGTGTTGGAGAAGACTCTTGAGAGTCCTTTGGACTGCAAGAAGATCCAACCAGTCCATTCTAAAAGAGATCAATCCTGGGTGTTCATTGGAAGGATTGATGTTGAAGCTGAAACTCCAATACTTTGGCCACCTGACACGAAGAGTTGACTCGTTTGAAAAGACCCTGATGCTGGGAAAGACTGAGGGCAGGAGGAGAAGAGGGCAAAAGAGGATGAGGTGATTAGATGGCATCACCGATTCAATGGACATGGGTTTGGGTAGACTCCGGGAGTTGGTGATGGACAGGGAAGCCTGGCGTGCTGCGGTTCATGGGGTCACAAAGAGTCAGACATGACTGAGCAACTGAACTGAACTGAACTGAACCACATGAAAACATGTTCAATATAATTAGTCTTAAGAGAAGCGCAAGTCAAAACTACAATGATATATATCTCATACCCATTAAAATGGCTACTACTCTTAAAAAAAAAGACTAACAGAAAATAACAAGTGTTGTGAGAATGTGGGGACATTGAAACCATCATGCACTGCTGGTAGGAATACATAATGAATGTTAAGTCATTGTGGAAAACAGTTTGGTTTCTTCTCAAAAAGCTAAACATAGCTAAAATAATTCATTTGAAGCAATCCTACTCAGATGGACAAAACTGGAGCCCATTGTCCAGAGTGAAGTGAGCCAGAGGCAAAAGCAACAATACAGTATATTAACGCATATATATGGAATTTAGAAAGACAGTAACGAGAACCCAACATGCGAGACAACAAGGGGAACGCAGATGTATAGAATAGACTCGTGGACTTTGTGGATGAGGGTAAGGGTGGGATGATATGGGAGAAGGGCATTGAAGCATGTTAATTGTCATGTGTCTAATCAATCGCCAGCCCAGGATTGATGCTCGGGACTGGTGCAGCGAGATTTCCCGGGGGGGAGGGAGGAGGGAGGGGGGTTCCGGAGGGGAAGCATATGTAAACCCATGGTGATATCATGACAATGTATGGCAAAAACAATTAAAAAAATAAATAAATAAAAAAATTAAAAAAAAAAAGCTAAACATAGAATTGCCATTGTTACTGTTCAGTCGCTAAGTTGTTTTGGACTTTCTGTGACCCCATAAACTCATAATTACCATGAAAGTGAAAATGTTTTTTGCTCAGTGGTGTCTGACTCTTTGCAATCCCATGGACTGTAGCCTGCCAGGCTTCTCTGTTCATGGAATTCTCCAAGCAGGAACACTGGAGTGGGTTGCCATTCCCTTCTCCAGGGGATCTTCCTGACCCAGGGATTGAACCTAGGTCTCCTGAATTTCAGGCAGATTCATCACTGTCTGAGCCTCCAGGAAATCCCCCAGAATTGCTACATGACCTAATAATTACACCTCCAGGTATATATCCAAAAGAAAATTGGTACTCAAAAAACTTTTATGCCAGTACTCATCGCAATACTATTCACAAAAGCCAATGGATGAAAACTACACAGTGCCCATCAATCGATGAATGGATAAACAAAGTATAGTATGTAGGTATAACAGAATATTCAGTTCAGTTCAGTTCAGCCACTCAGTCATGTCCGACTCTTTGCGACCCCCATGAACCACAGCATGCCAGGCCTCCCTGTCCATCACCAACCCCCGGAGTTCGCCAAAACTATGTCCATTAAGTCAGTGATGCCAACCAACCATCTCATCCTCTGTTGTCCCCTTCTCCTGCCCTCAATCTTTCCCAGCATCAGGGTCTTTTCAAATGAGTCAGCTCATCACATTAGCTGGCCAAAGTATTGGAGTCTCAGCTTCAACATCAGTCAAATATTACTCACCCATTAAAAGAAATTATGTTCTGATACATGCAATAACATGGATGACCCTTGGAAATATGCTAAATAAGATAGACACAAAAGGACAAATATTTCATTTATACAAATATCCCACTTATAAGAAATATCTCAAATAGACAACTTTAGAGAGACACAAAAAGTATTAGGGGTTGGGGTTAGGCCAGTCAGGAGGTGTTACTTTATGTGTACAACATTACTGTTTGAACTGAGGAACAAGTTTGCAAATTAAGTGGAGATGATTACACTATATTGAGGATGTAATTCATGCCACTGACTTGCACCTCAAAAGTGACTAAAATGGAAAATTTTATTATAGATATTTTAGCATAATAAAAATAGTTTAAAAAATCAAAAGCTATATTATAGAATATACCATGTAAAGAATGGAAAGACAACCCACAGGCTGGGAAAAATTATTTGCAAAACATATATCTGATAATGGATATATATCCAAAATGCATAAGTAACACTTAAAGCTCAACCAAATGAAAGTAAATAGCCCAATTTAAAAATAGACAAAAGATCTGAACAGATTCTTCAACAAAGAAAACATGCAAATGGAAAATAAGTATGTAAAAAGATGCTCAGCATATTTATCACTAAAAGTTACAAATTAAAACAATAATTAAATACCACTACACACTTATTGGACTTGCCACGTGGCTTTAGTAGTAAAGAACTCACCTGCCAATGCAAGAGACACAAAAGATGCAGGTTCAATCCCTGGGTCAGGAAGATCCTCTGGAGAAGGGCATCACAACCCACTCTAGGATTTTTGCTGGGAGAATCCCATGGACAGAAGAGCCTGGTGGACTACAGTCCTTAGAGTCACAAAGAGTCAGACATGACTGAAACAACTTAGCACGCATGCACACACGCTCTTATTAAAATGGAGAAAATCCAAAACACCAACAATATGGAATGTTTGTCATGATGTGAAGCAACAGAAACTCTTATTCATTGCTAGAATTGTACAGCCAGTTCAAAAGATACTTTGACAGTTTCTTGCAAAACTAAACATAGGCTTACCATAAGATACAGCATTACTCTCCTAGGTATTTTCTTATATAAGTTGAAAACTTATGTTCATATAAAAACATACACACAAACATTTAGGAGGAATTTACCATCATCAAAAGCTGAGCACAACCAAGGTTTCCTTTGATTGGTGACATAATAAGCAAACTTAGCACCTCATTAAATAGGATATTATCTAGCTATGAAAAGAAATGGTCTAATAAAGTCTGAAAGATATGGAGGAACCTTAAATGAAAGAAGTCAGTTTGAAAAAGCTTCATACTATATACCCCCATAAGAATACAACATTTGGAAAATGTAAAACTATCATGACTGTAAGCAGATCAGTATGTTGCCAGGAATTCTAGGGGGGCAGAGGAAAGCTGGTTGAATAAGCCAAACAAAGGAATTTTCAGGGCAGTGAAACTGTTTTATTTGATACAGCAATGGAGAACACAAGATATTCAGCATCTGTCCAAATCCACAGAGTTTTATAGCACAAAGAATATATCTTAATGTATACAAATTTTAAAACTCATTTAGGAGTTTAGGGGACTTCCCCATGGAATGCAGAAACTGACAAAAGAATCTGAATGTATTACAAATCCCAACTGTGGGACATTCTGTAAAATGCCTGACCAACAATATGCAAAACTATCAAAGTCATTGAAAATAAGAGAAGTCTGAGCAAGTGTTAAAACCAAGAGAAGCCTAAGGAGACATGACTATTAAATTTGATGTGATATCACTGATGAGATCCTAGAACAGAAGAAAGAAATTAGAACACAGTCAAGAGAAAAAGAAACAAATCATGAATTGGGAGAAAATATCTGCAAAGTATTTCTGATATAGAATTTCTGTCTAAAATTATACAAATAACTCTTAAAATTCAACAACAACAACAACAAGCAAGAACTGAACTTAAAAACTTGACAGGGGTATGTTAAAACTCTCTGTACTATATTTGTAATAAATATGTAAATCTAAAACTGATGGGACACATGTATACCCATGGTCGATTCATGTCAATGTACAGCAAAAACCACCACAATATTGTAAAGAATTAGCCTCCAATGAAAATAAATCAATTACTTTAAAAAAAATTCTTAATAGTTTCATATCCACTTAAAAACAAGCCCAGTATAAGATTGCATTCCATCTTAGAACAGACAAATCAGGACAAAGCAATGAAGTTCATTTCTGTTGCCTTGATCCTGAAGAATGAGTGGTAGACTCCTGCTTGTTTTATTTTTCCATAAAGCCAAGGGATGTGTGTGTGTTTGGGGATGGAGAGAGAACAGAAGAGGAGATCATATAAAATATTTTTTCCATTTTATTATGCTGATGTTTTGGGTTTTTTTTTTCACTTTTTGAATTTCTAAAGCCAAAATGTATTCTACAATTGACGTGAAGATTTAATACGGTAGAGTTTAGTTTGCTTTGGTTTCCTTTCTGTTAAGTGGCTATTAAGTCAGTTGTGCATCTTACAAACCATGCTATTTTATAACTGAAGGAAGATAGTATATGAACTCCATACGAAAGTAAAAAATAATGTCCTTCCTGAAAGATTCTTTTGGTTCCTATTTCAATTCATTTGACAGGCTAGCTTTTCCCCAAGGAGGAAGTTTCATCTGTCTACTTTTATACTCATAATGCTGCTTTGTGAGTGCCCAGGTTAAGGTTTGCTGAACCTAGTTTTCCACTTTGCCTTTAAGTACTGTTTTACATGTATATGCCCAAGGCTTTCTAACCAGCTTGCCACCAGCCAAGTTAAGAAATACTTCAAGCTGGTGGTAGCTGAATGTTGTATACTTTTTGGCTTCACATCAAGCCCCTAGAGAACTGTGTGTGATATTTGGATAATATTAATACTGAAACCTGTCCCAGACCTCAGCAGAAGTGCAAAACGAGTGAAATTTGCATTAGTTGCTAGGCACACTCTTACAGATAAAGGTAACTATCCACTCTCTCCTCCTTAAAGCCCTTAGCTGTCCCTGCAGCTCCTTGAAGTGGGTAGCTATCTTCTCCCCTCAGGGAAAGATTTTAATCTTCAAATTTCCTCTCAGAGTTCTCTCATCTATAGTTATTCCTTTAGAGACTCTTCCAAACTTTCAGACCTTACAAATATGACTGCTGACAACGTGTTAACACTAATATATTAATACAGGGGTCAGCAAACTACTGCTATGGGTCAAACCAGCTTGCTGCTTGTCTTTGTAAATAAAGTTTTATTGGAATGCACTCACACCCATTTGTTTAGTATCATTCATGATTGCTTCGGGTCTGCTGTGGCAAGCAGAGTCAAGTATTTGCTACAGAGACCACATAGCCCAAAAAGTCTGAAAGATCAACTATCTGGCCTTTTATGTAAAGATTTCCTGACTAGTGTTTTAATTATCATTTGTGGTGGGACATGGGAATAACTGAAGAGGTAACTGATGAATGGGTCCTGCTGCATAACAAAGATGGCTTCTATATTCTACCTCACTCTTGTTTACAAAGGCCTTGTAGAAACAACCTCTCTCCACTTCTGCTTATCTAAAGACTACGTTTCTTTAAAAGTTCCATTTGTCCATTCACCCATGAAACCTTCTTTAGTGATTCCAACAAACTGATTTTATCTAATTCTTCACATCTGTAGGGTTTTTTCACCCAAGACAAATGACACTGTTTTATATGGCTATTTGCCTTCTCATATATAAGCCCTTGCTCTGATAAATATCATACCCAGCTTACTCCTAGCTACTGTGTACTTTCCTACACATTAGAAGCTCAACATATAGCTGCTGCTAAAACCCCAGAAAGTCCCAACCACAATGCTTCTGTATCGAACTGCTTCTGAATGAAACATAATGAGATAATTCTTCACAGATTCTCTGACCCATGACTCACTATGAGATGTGATTATTATACAGTTCTCATACTTTGCAGTTACCAGAGACAAAGCTGAGCATTTGTAGGTACATGCATATTAGGAAGGCTTTTGGCAGGTCTGTTACTAGGGTTGTTTGTGCAGAATTATGAATTAAGCAGTCTGTCAAGGCAGATCTAATATTCTCTTCTGCGCAATGAAGTAAATCTTCAGTTTCTACATTCACTTCCTTTTTCATCCCTTTCTCTCTCTGAAATTTTTTCACGGGAACATTTTAATGCATTTATCTTCTTCCCTCAGCTCGTGAAACTACTCATCCCTGGGATGTGCAATTGAGAGGTGTCCTATTACACCCATGGGATTATAGGCTTTATGAATCACTCTGACATGAGAAAAATGTTTGTATAAGAAGTACTAGATTTATGTGAAAAGGGTACAAAGACTTTTAATAACCCTGGCTCTTGGTTTGGGCAGGTCTTCAATAGAGCATTTCTATACATGCAGCTTGCAAATTACACATGACTGGCAACATTAAAATGTGAAAACACTTTTGTGCGGGCAGGTGCTTTTTAACTGAGAATTTATAGTGTCCATTTTCATTGGTTTCTCCTCCTCAGAATCCTAAGATTTTGACATGTTGGAAGGGAATGTCTTTAAAGCTCAGATCAGTGCATGGAAAAACTTTAAAACTGGAATTATGATTTCTGCAAGCATAGGGACATATATGGTGTAAGAAACAAATAATTTTCTTTAAGGAAAAACTACTAGGATGAGTTGCCTGAGAGTGAATGTAAAGTACTCTCACATCTTTCAGAAAGTCACAGCAACTTTTAAAAACTTGGGTGGTTAGCTATATTCTACTTGAAATCAGGGGTTTTATTAGCCAGAAGTTCTAGGGTCCTAAACTCATTATGGTTGAGACATTGAGTATGTGTGTTTGTCTGTGTGTGTGGTCTTCATAATTTAATTTATATTCACTAAAATTAGTTTTACGCTATTAAGAGAAATTTTTGAGAACACTGGTGGACACTTATTAGTCAGGAACTGCTGGAATTTCACTAAATGACTTATAGTCTAATGTGCTTTCTTAAATGAAATGGCTAATACTGGTGACTTGGTGCTTGGGGCCTAAGAAAAGTGTGGTTTGTGGTTAAAAACCCTAAGACTTCTAGTTTTGTAAAAAGTCTTCTTTTTTCTCTCTACCTGTTTTTTGAAGTGTTCTGACATATTGTATTTCCTTTTCTTGAAAATATTTGTATTTTCATGAAAATATCTGAAGTTCTTTCACATAAATGGAAAGGACCAATTGAATAAAATATCTGAGCTGCCATGGGGACTTGAGTCCCATTAAATCGAACTCTTTATAATTCTAGAGAAATGAGACATAGTCCAAAGAAGTTGTGTGCAACCAAATTATTGAAAAGCTAGGCTCATGAAAAGTATGTGCATGCCTTCTCACTACTGCCCTTTTCAGTCTGTTATATAAAATACTTCTTTCCTGTTCTGGGAAGAAGTCTTTGGCTGAAAATATTGCTTTTCCAGCTATTGTTAGATATAAATGAATAGCGTGAATGCTTCCCAAGCGGCACTAGTGATAAAGGACTTGCCTGCCAATGCAGGAGACATAGGAGATGCGGGTTCAATTCCTGGATCAGGAATAGCCTCAGAGGAAGGCATGGCAACCCACTCCAACATTCTTGCCTGGAAAATCCCATAGACAGAGGAGCCTGGCTGGCTACAGTCCCTCGGGTCACACAGAGTCGTACACAACTGGAAGGACTCAGCATGCATGCATTGTCTAATTTTTCATGGACAAAAGGACCTGGCGGGCTACAGTCCATGGAGTCATACAGAATTGGACATGACTGGAGAGACTCAGCTGGCATGCACTGTCTAATTTTTCAGCCATAAAAAGCTTAATATTAAGATTAGTCATTTTGGGCTGCCACAATAAAATGCCATAGATTGCATGTCTTAAACAATAGAGATTTGTTTCTCACAGTTCTGGAGACTGGAAAGTCTAGAATCAGGGTGCTGGGCTACTTGGCTCCTAGGTAGGTTCTCTTCCTGGTTTATAGGTCATCATCTTCTTGATGCTTCTACACAAGGCAGAGAGAAAGAAAGAAACCTCTTGCTCTCTTCTTCTAAGATCACCAACTCTACTGAATTGAGTCCCCCCTTATGACCTCATTTAACCTGAATTACCTCCTAAAAGTCCTATCCTCCAATAAGCCACATTGTCACTTTGGGGGTTACAGCTTCAACAGGTAATTTGCAGGTACAGTGGGGATGGAAGGCATAATGTTGTTCATATCAATCCCTAAGCTTCATTCTTTTGTCTAATTCATAGGTAAAGTTTTGGGAAAGGATCAGCTTTTCTCAGGTCTACTTGATTTTTCTTCCTGGCTTTTGCATTCCTCTCCCATCACAAAGCTGCTCCTCTTCTCTGGGGAAGGGAGCACAGATAGGGGCAAAAAAAGAAGGGGCAGCGATATCATGTAATTCTCACTTAGCTGTTCATGCACATGGGCAGATCTTTAAAAGTTTATTTTTAGGGTGTCTTCGAGGGTTCTTCAAAGATATCTTCCATTATCAGGGATCCCAGCACAGACTCCACATGTCTCCTCTAGTTGACTATGCATGACATCTTTTTCAGTCCCTGCTTCCACATGTCCCAAAGGGACTCTCCCTGCTGTGTCACTTGTCCCTCTGATGACTTTCTTAGTCCTGCTCCCTCTTCAGATAATTCAAACCCAATTTTCTCTGTGGATCCTTGGAAATACACGAGAAAGAAAGAATAATCCCATTCCAAGCCCTGAATAGACTTCAATTTATTTTATCCTCACAACACTTCTTTGAATTATTTCCACAGAACCACAGAAAAAATTAGTTACACAACCATGAACCTCAGTTAGTAAGTGGTAGAAGTGAGATTTGAACTAAAGCAGAAGCATCTTCAGAATCTACATGCCCCACTACTATACCCCACTGAGGGAACCACCAGGGGTTTTTCTTTCCCTCTTAAGTCTGTGTCCTCACTCTGTTATTTGAGGCAGCCCTAGTCTCAGTTACCTTTCCAGGCATAAGTCAGGAAACCCAACTCCAGGAGCAGGTACTAGGCTCTGTGATGATTACCTGGGTGCCTGCTTCACGGTATTTATGTGGGAAATACCACTAGCTCTCCTCTATGAGAAAGAGGAGAAACCCAGGATCCTAGTGTCTCTTAAGAAATTCTCCTTGATGAACTCTCATAAGGCTCACATGGTTTTGCTGGGCTAAAGATCAAGGAACAGATCTAGGGACACCCTATATATAAATCCTATTCAGATGGCCTAGAACCTGCCATTAGAACACAGGGGTCCTTGGTATCTGGTGCTTTCAGTTTGAGATCTCAGCTGAAACTGCCAAGAAAGAAAACATCCCATTTTAACACTCCATCAGCAAATTGCTCTTGCAAACAGCTATTGCAAAGCCTTATCATCTGGCTTGAAAGAAATTAAGTTATTAAATCTTTTTTAATAGAAAAATATATATTTTTCAGAGATCAAACTTAATGGGTAAAATGGCAATGTATGTGACTATATTTCTGTGGGGTGTGTATATTTGATTAATGTCTGTTATCCTTTCTCCCTTCTTCTAATAACAACAACCTGATTTTCTTCTAAGGAATTTCTCTGCACATACCTTGGGCTATGTGATTCGGGCAAGGTTTTCCCAGTTCCCATAGTCCAAGGGAAGGGCATATGAACTCAGTCCAGCCAATCATCAAATTTTATTTCTCTGACAGCAATAACTGGCTGAGGGATTTACAAGTGACATGATTTAATACAGTGAGAAATTCCTTAGACTTATTCTGGAATTTTTATCAAAACAAGTGCTTTATTTATTCTGGGCTTACTAAACTGGTTGAATCTAATTGATAGTTTATTTTGCATCAATAGCTGATAACCTACCTAAGTAACAAGCCAAAACATAGAAAGTACAAAAAGAAAGAATCATGATAGCATAATCAGAAACACAGGATCCAGTCGTGTCAGATGCCAAAGACCTGAAATTTTCAATTGTATTGAATTAATACATTTATCAATCCCCATGGACTGTAACCCACCAGGCTCCTCTGTCCATGAAATTCTCCAGGCAAGAGTATTGGAGTGAGTTGCCATTCCCTTCACCAGGGGATCTTCCTGACCCAGGAATCGAGCCCAGATTTCCTGCATTGCAGGCAGATTCTTTACCATCTGGGCCACCAGAAAGCCTGTTTACCACTAAACTTGCAACTAAGAGATTAGAATCAAGTAAACAGTTTTCACAGGGGCTGTCATAGAGTGTTGATTGATCTTTCTGACCCTCCTGAAATCATATTTCACATGCAGTTGACTTCCCTGTGCCCATGTCCCAGACACCATCAATATCATATCTACATCTCTTTGGGAATTACATTTGTACAGAACACTGGCTTCCATCTTCAAGGACCTGAGACCCTTTGCTTGAAGATTTCAGACCATGGAAGATGTTTCTGCCCATTTTCTGATAGGTCAGAATTTCTTGGCTGTTTATGCCTCCTGAAAGCAGTCTATTTCAAATGACCATAGGAGTTAGTAGATAAATACCCTAGTCCTTCCACAACTTATTTGAAATTACACACAACCTACCAGAGGTCCCTAGCTAGACTGACCCACTATACTCACAGAGGTAGCTCCCTCAATAATAGACTATTACCTTCGGCTTCCTTTCTTGTCCTAACTCACCAGTTTCCACTTTCATATTGGTTTCTTGAGATTGAAAGTGAAGGACGCTCAGTCGTGTCCAACTCTTTGTGACCCCATGGACTGTATAGTCCATGGAATTCTTCAGGCCAGAATACTGGAGTGGGTAGCCTTTCCCTTCTCCAGGGGATCTTCCCAACCCAGGGATCAAACCCAGTTCTCCTGCATTGCAGGCAGATTCTTTACCAGCTGAGCCACCAGGGAAGCCCAAGAATACTGGAATGGGTAGCCTATCCCTTCTCTAGGGGATCTTCCCTACCCAGGAATTGAACAGGGGTCTCCGGCATTGCAGGCAGATTCTTTACTAACTGAGCTATCATGGAAGCCTTTCTTGAGATTATTTCTCAAATAAACTGCTTCCACTTGGGGTCTGTTTGGAGGAAATTCAATCTAAGATATTTTGCCTTAACTCTATGTCCTCCAACACACATACATGTAAGGTAAGTGTGATTGTTCATACCATCACTGTACATAGATGGATATCACTACCCTTGGGCTCTTAAAAACACCTCAAGTACCACTTCACCCTTGATCTATCTCACTGGGGCAGGTAAAAGGCAGAGAGACCCTCTTTAGTTGTATTCTTTTCATTTGGAGGCTCTTAACTACACTGTACATTGCTGTTGTTCAGTCTTTAAATTGTATCTGACTCTGCGAATCCATGGACTGAGTGCACTGAGCTCCTTTGTCCTCAACTGTCTCCCAGAGTTTACTCAATCTCATGTCCATTGAGACAGTATAGATAGAAGGACCTTATTCCAAAATAAGATCTTGTCCTAACCTAGAAAGACACCAAGACAGAGAAGTGAGACAGGTATCCCTCTTAAGGAAAGAAATCACAGACTCATCCTGAATCTCTGAAAATCAGAAAGAGATTTTCCATAAAATTTATCATGCATTCTGGGACTATTTTTTCTAATTCTCTAGTTCTTTTTTTTTTAACTGAACTATAACTGATGTGTAACACTATACATTTAAGTTGTACAGTGTATGAATTTGATGCATTTATGTCTCACAATATGATTACCACCATAGCATTAGTTAACACATCTCTCACATCACATAATCATCATTTCCTTTTCATAGTGAGAACAATTAAGATCTATCCTCCTAGGCATTTTGAACTTTATAATTCAGTGTTGTTGACTATAATCACCGTGCTGTGCATTAGATCTCCAGGACTTGTTCATCTACTAATTGCAAGTATGCACCTTTTAGATTTTTTAAGCTTTATCCTACTATTCAGTTACCAGAAAGCAAGTTATCTAAGTCCTGACTAGATCCTATGATTTAAGACAATTATGAAACTCTGGGACAATTTTGAAAGTAAAAGAATTTTTCCAGGGCAGCTGGTATAAGCTGGGACTGTTGCATGTGGCCTGGGATGTATACTTACTGCAGGTAAGATCCAAGGTGAAAAATAAGGAAGCAGACCTCTCCATAAGTGCAAAGGTTTCAGAAGTTTCCCCAAATACCTCTGTTAATCAGGACTTGAATGTTTCCCATGTGACCTGGCCCTTCCTTGCCAGGTCTTACTTTCCAGAATTATCTTTCCAATATGAACATGATTCCCATACTGCTATCTCCTTTCTATTTTCTTCAAACAAAATTTATGTCCCCTAAGAACATAACCATATTACCAGCTCTTAGGAACATTTTCATTTTAAAGTTAATGTTTGTTCAATTATAGAATTACTGTTTTTTAAAAAAAATACAGATAATGTGGCCAGTAAAAATTTTGAAATAATATGGAACCAATATGTGGGGACAGAGAAATTTACAGATATTCTGCTAAAGGAGCAACTGAGCTTATAGGTTTGAGTTTCAGACATAGAAATTTTCAGTGGAGTTTCAGAAAGCTCCCTCCCCTCCTATGTGAAGGGTGACTCCTGGAGCTTCGCAAGAAGGGCCTGCCCAGGGTCCTCGCCTCCAGTACTCAGAGGGCAGACATATGTACGGTCTGTCTACACAGATAGTTAATGTGCTGGGACTAGGCAACCCATTCCTCCCCACATTGTTATTTATAATCTAAAATGGTCATGTTTCAGACGCATGGAGTGCCTTTCTTTTTTCCCTGACCATAGTGCTACTATCTGAGCATTTTTCTTAAATTTTTGCAGCAATTTTATCTCTGGGCTTCCCAGGTGACTCAAGCAGTACAGAATCTTCTTGCCAAGCAGGAGACGTGAGTTCAATCCCTGGAGTGGGAACATTCCAAGGAGAAGGAAATGGCAACCCTCTGCAGTATTCTTGCCTGAGGAATCCCATGTAGAGAGGAGCCTGATGGGTTGCAATCCCATGGGGTCACAAAGACTCAGACACCACCGAGCATGCACATACATGCTTCGATTTTATCTCCACAGTCATCATGTTGCCATAATCTCCCCCAGTTGTTGTTGTTTTTTCCTATTCTATTCAGCCAAGAAAACAGAAGCGCATATCTATGTATACATATACAACTGATCTCTATGCCCTTTAGGCATAGGTTTTAAAAAACAAAGACAAATAACTTTGACTTTCAGTCCTGCACCATCACTCAGGTAACATTTTGAAAATTCCTAATGTGTTCTTTTGTGTCTCTGAAAAAAATAACCTTTGCCCTGTGTACACAATGTATGTCTTGGGGGAAATTATAAATTCTTAGCAGAAGAAATTCAAAGAGGAAAAAACATGCTAATTGTTTCAGCTAGGAAGTGAGTTCTGCTGGCTGCTAGTGACAGAGAACTGACTCTAGTGATATAAATCTGGGAATTCTATTCTTTGATTAAAGCAAGTGCCGAAGAGGATGCACCAGGATAGGTATGACAGCACCATGAAGTCATTAAGAGCCCAGGCTCTTATCTTTTTCCTCCACCATATTTAATATATGGCTTAAATTTTCCCTGGTGGCTTAGATGGTAAAGAATCCATTTGCAATTTCAGGAGACCCAGGTTCAATCCCTGGGTCAGGAAGATCCCCTACAGAAGGGATTGGCAACCCACTCCAGTATTTTTTCCTGGAGAATCCCCATGAATAGAGGAGCCTGGTAGGCTACAGTCCATGGGTTCACAAAGAGTCAGACAAAACTGAGCCACTAACACTTTCACTCGAAATTCTCAGAGTCAAAAGACGGCTCATGGAATGCCACCATCTTGTTGGCATTGCAGGATGAACTAAAAGGTGGGGCTTTTTTTGAGTTTGAGATTCTTCTGATGAGCAGAGTGTGATATGCTTAAGTAAACAACCAATCTCTCTTAAGCCTTTGTCTAACATGACTGGTTTCATGGTGGGCTTCTGCTGACATTAGTAGATGGGTCTCCCATGCCCAGTCCCTGATGTCCTGCTACTTAGATGTCTAGCTGGATCCCAGGGCCAAAGCTTGTAGCTTCTGAATTCATGTGCAGGGTTTTTTAGCTACCGTGAGGCACCTTCTTGATTCAGTTTCCCCTCAGCTCCTACTAGATACAGAACAGTGTACCACCTTTCCATCTTAAACATAGCCTCCTCCTTGGCAACCCACCAATCACCTGTGCTCTCAACTCACAGTCCACTGCATGAGAAATGAAAGAGGCTCTGGAATTCTTTGAGTCTGATCATGCCACTCTCACCTCCCAAAGGAACTAGGCAGCCCCCACGGCGGTGTGGATATCCCACAGAGCAACCTCTTCTTGGGTACACAGCTACCAAGAAGAAGGGTAGGGCAAAAAAACACTGCCCTTGGTATTACCATCATTTACCAAACATACTGCCTTTCTCTGGGTCAAAGCTAGAAGAGGAAAGTCTGGATATATAATCTGACCTCTTGGAAATATTAATATATTTTCTACTTTTGCCTTTCTAAATACATGAACTCATAAACTTGGGAAAGGTAAACCTTAAGTATCTATCTGCTGAAGGAAGATTAAAATTTATTACAAAAGGAAATCACTTATTACATTGAGTGTAAAAGAAAAAAGGAGCTATTCTGCTTCTCACATGTAAATCGGACAATGCAGTAGGAAAAGTGGCTTATAAACCAGGACATTTTCTTGAAAAATGATCTCAAACTTTTTTTCATCTGTTTTCTTCACACTTTTGCATTTCAATAACCAAACCTGAAGGATCAGAGTTTTCATTCGGTATAAAGAAAATACTCTCTGTTTCTAAGATTTGAGAGGAGCTCAGAGACACAAGAAAGGGTGAGGCACAAGGGAGAGCTCCTGGCTGATGGCAGAAGAAGGGGAGGTGGAAAGATAACAAGAAGAGGTGAGAGAAGAGATATTGATCGACTAGAGAGCAAGGCTGTCAGATATGTTCTCAAACCTTTTTCAAGTCCTGAGCCTTGAGCATCCATACCAACCCATGGTCTTACCAGGCAGAGGGAGGCCCTGATATTAAGCTGCTCACATCACCTTGGTTTCTCTGTGGCATAAAGAGGACTTGGACGTGATTGAGAATATGATGTGTAGTTTGGCAGTAGCTATGGCTTAGACAGAGACAGATGGCTTTACAGAAAAAGCTACAGAACAGACCACCAGATGGAGCCCAAGTGAGCATCACAACTTAGTATCAGAGGGGTCTATAGTACCACCAGGGACTGAGGTGGGCTGGGACCCCCCCTTTCTTTATCCCACCTACTGGACTTTTTCCAAGTTCTCAGAAAGATCAGAGTGTGCACCACCCCTCGTCAGCCACAACTGGTACAGATTGGTAAGTGGACAAGCAGCAACAGAGTAAAAAGACAGCACAGCCCCAGAGAAAGGGTATGGACGTGAGGAGGATGGGAGCTGAGCTATCTGTGTCCAAGGATAGCAATGCTTCCCTGTCTCACCCTTCATCCCAGATACTGAATCATCACTTCAGACAAAAAGCAAAGGAGAGAGGGGGACTTCCCTGGTAGTCCAGTGACTAAGACTCCACACTCCCAGTGCAGGAGCCCGGGTTTGAATCCTGGTCAGGGAACTAGATCCCATACGTTATAGCTAAGAGTTCACATGCTGCAACTGAGGTAAAAATAAAAAAGAGGTGACTCAAGTTGAGCTTTTCTTTTTTTCAGAAAAAATTGAATATTAATTACCTAAAGGAATTATATGCGTTATATAATTGGTATAAGTTTTTAATTGGATTGGATAGTTAGTCATTTCTTTTCCCAGGTGCTGGTAGGTGGGTGTTATCTTTGCCCATCTGAATTAAAATTTTGAATCCTATTACATTAAGATTCTCTCTCATATATATATTAGACTCAAAATCCCATCCAGTCACTTGCTCCTCCAGTGCAACATCCTTGATAAAGAAATAAGCAGGACTTATGCTATAATAAGTCTTGTTTGGGCTGATTTTTAGGAAAAAGATAGTGCAGGGGCTCGGGTTTGATCCCTGATCAGGGAACTAGATCCTATGTCACAACTAGTTCACATGCCTCAGTTGAAAAAATTTCTGCCTCCAAATCCTCCTGAGTTGCGTGATGAGATGAAGCAAGCAAGGAGGAAATCTTCACAGTTAGACATTTAGCCTGAGGCTCTCCAGGCCAAGTCCTTTTTCCTTCCTTTTGTCCTGATAGCATCTTCTTTTAACGTATTGACATCCCTCAGTAGAAGGTTATATATATATGACTTAATAAGATGTATAGCATAAGCTGATCCCTGTGTTAGAGGAAAGCAGAGAGAGGAAATCATATATATCTAACTGTGCTGTACTGTGCTAAGTTGCTCAGTCATGTCCAACCCTTTGCAACCCTATGGACTGTAGTCCACCAGGCTTCTCTGTCCATGGGATTCTTCAGGCAAGAATATCAGAGTGGATTGCCATGCCCTTCTTTGAGGGATCTTCCCAATCCAGGGATTGAACCCATGTCTCTTAACATCTCCTACAGTCTCTCTACTGCTGTTAGTAAAAACTCAGTCAATTTTGGCCCCCAAGGCCTTACAAGGGAATGAGGGCATGACCTGTACACTAGACAGCAAAGGCTCCACCTCCTTCCTCTACTTCTAACTTTTTCTATAAGACATAACCAGGACCCCTCCCTGAAGAATTTCATTGCTAGAGCAGTGTGGCAACACAATCCTCTGCTCACTGCCTAATAATATTTGCTGGAAAGTTGCATAAAAGTTGGGTATTGCATGTGATTTTTCTTCAGTCATGAAAGACTTTCCATGAAGCGAACTTGGTGTGCACTTTTTTCCACACTTCTCAATTGGGGTATGGGTGTTTGCATATGTGGGAGTGGGCCAGCAAGTGTGAGAAATCACAGCCTAACATTTTCCCAAAGAATCACTTATACTTAAAGACTTGAATAAAAATAAGTATTAAATTCACACGAATTTATGCTGAAGCAGGACTTCAAAGTAATGTCAATACTTAAAGTGGACAACTTCAAGCTCAAGTTCCAAACCACCCCACACTCTCTCCCACTGTTCCCTCCCCACCACAGCCCTCCATTCCTTAGAGACACATGCCAAGTCCATCCACTTTTGAACTTCCTCATATCTTCATATCGCAGAGTTTAAAAGTTTTGGATTTCTTTGAATAGGCCCGTGCTCAAGCATGAACCTTTAGAAATGGAGATGCTTTAGGGAAATTTTCTACTACTCTAGTTGAGTAGTGAAGCTGAGTCAGAATTTGGGGCAGCATATTATTATAGTATACATTCAAGACAATCTGACATGCAAGTTCGTGATACAAATTCTCAGAGGCAGACTTCTTGAATATTCAGATACAAATTATGCATGTTCAGTGAGCTAAGTAATACCAATTAGGTTTTGAAAGAAAGATTAGAGATTATACTCAAATAAATTATGTTATTATTTGGGCTTGATCATGTATGTGGGTGTGTATGTGTGTGTCCAGTTTCTACTCCAGAGTGGAGTTTGTTCTGCAGGCTACCAGCTTGGTTAAAAAGCTTTGGAAACATGAGTGCAGTTCCAGTCATAACATTTAGACCTTCATTTCAATCCCATAATAGTTAGCTTAAGTAACGTCTAAATATTTCTTTAAGCCACAATATCCTATTTTCAGCAACAGACTGTAAATCATAATACACTATATTTGCTTCTTTCTGACTTGGAATAAATCTCTATGTGGAATGGTTGTGAGCTCCTTTGAGATCTGTCAGCTCCACCAAGGTATAAAGAAAGACTGGCAAAAGGAAATACGTTTGACTCCCTTTTCTGATGGAATAATTTAGAAAAAAAGAATGTTATCTGTATGCTCTGCATCTGATCTCTCTTCATATCTCCTTCACACGGAGCGGAAGCACCTCTGTTTCTATTAAAAAGCCAAGAGCTCTCTTTGAGATTCCAATGATGTGCAACTAAGGAGAAGTTATTTCAGTTATCAACATACAGTAACTCAACTGTCCATAGTGAAGAAAGTATAAATTCCAAAGACATTCAAAACATCTGGCTCTGGATGCTTCTCCCTTCCCATAATTGATGTGTTAGCTGTTCATTGGTGGAAGTACATACAGCTCATCTTCATGACATCTGTTTCAAGTTAGGTTAATTGATTTCCATTTGTGTGTGTGTGTGTCTATATTTTTCCCAAAATATAGTAGAAGATACAGATCAGAGAAAAAAAGCATGTTTGCAGCAAGATTTTTAATTCCTTTTCATGCTTTAAAAGAGAGATATATAATTCATGCAAAACTTTCTGGACTTTTTCACTATACAGTTTATCAATTGTGAAAATTGTCTCTGAATTCATAGCTGAGACTTCTCCAGTGATTAGTGTGTTCTAATCACTCTGTTAAGTAATTTACACTCATTATCTTTATTAATCACAACAACAACAACCCCATAGGGTAAGCCTTTTTCAGAGATGTGATTTTCAAATGTGAAATAACTTGCCTAAGGGCACAACTCTCATCTAAAGAATAGCCAGGATTCTCGTGTAAGCAGCTGATACAAAAGGCTTCCTTGTATAATTGTATTCATGGATTATAAAATGCCATAGTGCCCAAGTTATCATATGGCATTGACATTGCTGTGTGAGGGTCTTACATGAGGTAGTTACAGAACTAGAGGAAACTTAGAAAAACTGGCCGCTACACAGTCCGAACACTGTCTCACAACTTTGGACAATTTACTGAAACTGAATTTTTATTCCAGTAGTCTATGTGGCTTTTCACAAGTAAATCTCTCTGAATCTCGGGGTCCTAAGGTAAACCCGTTATATCTGGCTGATGTATCCAGTAGGACTGTTACAAAGGTCCAGGGAGTTAATCTGTATTGAAGTGTTTTGCATACTCTAAAGAATAATTTTGCAAAGTGTTAAGTCAAAAATTTGCTTCCCAGAAATGGTAACAGATGTTCTGAGTGGAAATGGTTCCCAGGCAAATTAGTTTGGGAAACTCTGCATACGGCTGCAAATATCCCCTGTGTAGAAGACATGTGTTGTCTGATTTAGAATCTCTGCCATCCTTTGCTGGTAATGGGACCTATGCTACTGGGGCATTACTCCCTTCTCGCATTCCACATGGTGCTAGTGGAGTTGCTATTCACCAGGGGAAAATAGCAAGGCACACCACCTTCTGCTCTGGAAACATTTTAGTCTCTGCGAGGACTTAGGGATGGGAAGCCAGAGCTGGCTGGCAGGCGCTGCATGGTGGAGTCAACCTGCTGTACAGACAACACCATTCTGCTGCCTTTTAAGTTGCGTCTATTTGGAATTCTGTTTAATATACTGTTTGTAGAGATTCACTATGAGAAATACTAGAAAATATAAGAGATTTCAATGAAGCATGGCTTGAAAAATCAAAATATGAAACGGATTTTTCTATTTTTATTAACTTACGTCAGAGTCAACAACAAGCCACAAAAATTCCACTCACAGACTAAATAGGAGAATTACTGGACTGGAATTACTTACAATGATAGTGAAGAGAAGAATTAAGCATCAGTAAGTAAACTGACAAAGTAGAATATTTCTTTTAATTTTGATACTTTCTCCAAAATGCCCTAGCCATGAGTTCTTTTGTTGGTTCTCATGGAAATATTCTTAGAAAATTATTGGTATGTGACTACCAACTGCATTTTCTGAATATTCAAGACCTAATAAAATGATCAGAATTATGTAAGTTTCCCTAAAAGTCTATGTCTTGTTGATAAACTTTTCAGTCATCACATCTTGATCTTTTTGATGTCTCAGTATAATAATGGATCAAAATGTTTCAGATTCACTTTATAATAATCTACAAACAGAGAGAGGAAGAGAAAGGAAGTTTTCAAAATGTAAATGGTATTCTAAAGGCAAGACTACAGGAGCTTAATTCTGTACCTTTATAGTTTAAATGTTAAAATATTTTTTAAAATATAGATATTTGAAACTATGGAATTTTAGCTTAAGTTTAACTTTGTCTTCATCTAATATCCTAAAGATCAGATTATAGACCTTAATTGACTGAGTCTGCACATTCAATAAAAAATATTGAATTCAATGACAACTTCTGGTATGAAATCATAGATAGCCCCACTCTCAGTGGAAGCCATGAGTCTTTAAAAGCAGTGCTGTATCTGTTAACATTTTTCAATGAATAAAAGAGAATGCTACTTAAATTGGCTTAAAACATAAGATAATTTATTAACTCACAAAGATTTTAAAATTGATTAAGGATCTGTTCATCTTTCTTTCTAGTCCCTTAGCTTTGCCCCACAGGCACCCTATCTCTTCCACATGACTCTAAGTTGGCTGCAATCGTTGCAAATATTGCATTGTCACCCAAAAAAATATTACAAGAGGCCATATATTTCCTTTGTGCCTCTTATTAATGAAACTAACAATTTTTCTAGTTGCTTCCAGCAAGCCTTCCCCTGGCATGAATTACATCATGTGACCATTTCCATTGCATTATTGAAAAGACGAACAGTTGTCTTAAACTAAGGTGGAAGGAATGGTCTCCTGATAGTTCAAAAAAAATAAAATAAAAATCATACTTCTGTGTGAGCATAGAAGGGCTGGGAAGAGGGAGAGCAGTGTTTGCAGAAGTCCCTTGAGAGTAAAATTTTCTTGTACACAATTAAAAAAAAAGTAAAAGGTAAAAAGAAAAAATGTACATTTAAAATGATTTGGGGAAAATTAAAATAAAATGGGTATTACTTACCTTTTAAAGTGTCAATAAATAATAGGGCATTTTATGCTGTAATTGGAAATTGTGTTGAGAAAAAAATTAGTGGGGCCAAAAATCAAAAGGGAAAATTTACTTGGAAAAAAAATATCTTTCTACAACCAAATTAAGGGAAAAGAGAGCTATAAAAATTATTACAATTTTGTCAACATTCTTTTATCCTATCCAATGAAATGGGTCTCCCATCGGCATCTAGACAGTATTCTTAATCAGATTGACAGATAAAAGTTTTCTACTACAATTAGTTTGACTGCTTTATAAGTAGGCTTTTTAATGTATGTGAATATATACTCTTTTTTTTTTTTTTAAGAACTGATACTGGTTCTGTAGAAGGAGAGACGGGTGGAACCCAATCTAGATTGCTCTTGTTTACAAAAAGCATTCTTTACAAGATGTCTTTTATATATATATACACCTGTGAAATATTTCTCTCTCCGTAAATGAACGCATTGGCACTCTGCCCTACAGAATTTAACAAATTTGAAATGTAAGTGTAGAAATGAATCTTTCCTAATCTCTTTCATTAAATCAGATATTTCTATCATCTGACAAAAAAAATGTTTGCTAGGGGCTTTAATTATACTTCTCCATCTTCCCACTAGAGCCTATATTTGGGGGGCAAAAGTTAAAAAAGAGTGCTTCCTTTCAGATGTTAGAGCACACGCCAGGCTCTTCAGAGACTAACTCACCCCAGGGGTGAGGATGTGGTTTACTGTGAGCAGAGGCATCAAAGCAGGCCCTGTGCTGTTTGCTCTCTTCTGAAACACTGCCTGACTCTGCCACTTGAGCGAGATAGTCTTGCCTCTAGGATAGAAAACACTCTGCTTTCCAGAGCTCATCACACATGGGCACCTTCTCAGAGGTCCTTACAACTTCTGGGCCCGGTATAAATTTGCTACTGCATCAGACTGTCTTTCATAGACTTGATGGTTATTTAAGTGGCTGGACTAAGGAGTTACAGATACCTATGATATAATTTAAAAGAAGAATCATCCACATTTTTTTCATTATTTATTTAATAAGCATTTATTACTTTCCAGGAAACTATGGATAAAGATTTCAAAACTATCCCTGCCCTCAAAGAGTGGTCCCTACACTCAAGGAGCTTTTAGCTAGAGAGAGAGAAAATGATAGAAATGAAGACATTCAGGAAGATTAATAAGTGCCAGGAAAAATGTACAATGTACAAGTAGGCTACCAAAGAGGAATCCTTCCTGAGGGATTTAGGAAAAGAAAAATCCACAGGGATGATGTTTATTCATAAATAATACAGATTCATGATATTCTACCATTACAAAATGAATGTACTCGCTTAACAAGAGTAGAACTCCATGTCTCTAAATAATCACCAAGGAGACAATGCTAGATTTATGCAGTCCTGCTTGATTGCATAGGTTTAAATTTCACCTTTTCTCAAAACAATATTTGTAGTCACTAATTTTATAATATGTTCTTAGCCCCTCTGAAAGATGATGAAGTATGGCAATCACTATTAATGGAAATACTCACCGTCATTAACAGAGAGAGACAACAACCTAGGCTTAAGCTCAGTGTGTACATGCGATTGCCCACTGGGATCCTCAAAAGTCTTACACCAAATGGACTTGGAATCTGTACACTGTGTCAGCAGGCAATGAATTGAATGAAAGGTACGTTGTTGTACTCTACAGGTACTTTATCGACTCACTGCTGCAAGTAACTGTAAAAACTCCTCGTGAGCTAAGATAGTTTAAGTTGTCAACCTCACGAAAGAGGCCATAATCCATGGATCATTGGCCAGACAGATAGAGAGAGGTAGCCGGTCATATCAAAACTTCATAATAATGTTAATTATAGCTTGGTGAACTGGAGGATAAAAAAATCCTTCAATATTCTCCAAGTGGCTTCTCAAATAAAAAGAGCAATTCAGTCAATAACTCAATATTTACCCCAGGTTCTCACAACTGTACTTGTTCTCACAACTTCCCAGCACTGTACTCATCTCAACTAGGAACTAAACTAGTTTCTTTAGACCTCCCAAAATCACAAGCCTTCAGCTTCAAAATGTCCAGTCTCAGTCACTGCCAGGCACAAATAATGTGATTAATCCTTCCTAATTGAAGGTCTTTGTTGCTTCTTCTTTTTTTTATTTTTTTCTACAAGCTTCTGTAGACTCATCAGCAGGGGCCTGAATGACATAATATGTTTCCACATTTGCACTTGTGATAGGGGACAAAGAATTCACATAATGCAAAGAGATGAATGACCTCATAAAAAATGTCTGGGACTTGGACTAATCCCTAGTGTAGATTCTGGAAAGTGTTCAGGGAAGAAAATGCTTCAACTGAGTGGGTTCTAGGAAGACCAAAATAGGTCACAGTGGCCAAGTAAATAAGAAGTTAAATTTAGTGTTTAAGGAATAGCACCCTGAAGGACTACGGACTTCGCTTAAAGAACACTGTTCATTCCTCAGCTATCCGTCATATAACCAAGAATCATATGGTGTTCCTGGAAAAAGGTTGACCCGAAAAGAAAAAATACCCTACAGAATGCTCTAATTTGATTCCTTTAACTTTGAGCCCTTCATTCACTCGGAACCTTTCTATTCACTCAATACTAACTAAGTAATTTGGGGGTTTCAGTGAAAAATGAAAATGAAGGCCCCTTAATTCCAAAAGTATTGAGAAATAGAAGATGGTGACAGTTGAGAATTAGAACAACAATGGGTTCCTCTCAGCAACACACATAGAAAGTCAACTTTGTTGTCACTACCCATGGGTCATTATGCATGATACAGAGGACAAAAATAGGAATAAGAAATAATTCTTGCCATCAAGGAGCTTACAGTCTAGTAGGGGAGATAGTCAAAGTGAAAGTCGCTCAGTCGTGTCCAACTCTTTGTCACCCCAGGGACTATACAGTCCATGGAATTCTCCAGGCCAGAATACTGGATTGGGTAGCCTTTTCCTTCTCCAGGGATCTTCCCAAACCAGGAATTGAACCCAGGTCTCCCACATCCAGGCAGATTCTTTACCAGCTGAGCCATAAGGATAACCCAAGAACACTGGAGTAGGTAGCCTATCCCTTCTTCAGGGGATCTTCCCAACTCAGGAATCTAACTAGTGTCTCCTGCATTGCAGGCGAATTCTTTACCAACTGAGCTATGAGGGGATATAAAATATTTACAAAATTTGTAAGTCAAGGATGGATAATTACATTAAAATTGTTCAGTACTCAGGTTAGAAGAAGGAATGGATAAACACATTTTATTTTACAGCCCAGGACAGGTGTTCCATCTAGATGCAATTCCTTCTCTCATGTTATTCAATGGTCACACTTATCTTCTTCAGAAAGTTCTTTAATGCATATGAAAATGCTGTTCCTTCTGACTGAATGGATTTCCACCTAATCTTTTCTCAGCTAATCCTGTCTGTACTTTGGATCTCACAGTATTGCCAACTGAGAGATTCCTCAATTTAAATTAACTGTCTCTGTTTTGCTCTCATTGTTCTCTGGATCTTTTCTTCCAAGTGTTTGTTTTAGAGTTTATTTTTATTTTTTGTTTTTTAGTTTTTACAATGTTGTGTTGGTTTCTGCTGTACAACAACACAAATCAGCCATAATTATACATATATTCCCTCTCCCACGTCTACCCCCATCTTACCCATCACAGAGCTCCAGAGTGGGCTTCCTGTGTTACACAGCAACATCCTACCAGCTATCCATTTTATACATGATAGTCTATATATGATAGTCTATATATGTATATATAGACTATGTATGTTAATGCTACTTCTCAGCCATAAAAAAAATTTTTGGATCAGTTCTATTGAGGTGTATATACCTAGAGCCTGCTATACAGAGTGAAGTAAGTCAGAAACAGAAGAACAAATGTCATATATTAATGCATATATATGAAATCTAGAAAAATGGTGTTGATTAACCTTTTTGCAGGGTAGGAATGGAGACACAGATGTAGAGAATGTACTTGTGGACATAGTAAGGGGGGGGGCGGGCAGAGAGAGTGGGACCAATGGAGAAAGTACCTTCCAAGTGTTTTTAAGTAAATTTTTAGTTTTTTTATTTAATTTGGTGATTTTGGTTTTATTTACTGTAAGCTCTATATGTGCAGGGACCATTCTTCAGCTGTTCACTTCCATCTCTCCATTTTGTACCTTGGGGCCAGGGACATGGTGACACTTAGTAGAGATTTATTATTATTTATTACACTTAGTGGGATCCATGCTGTCATGGATCCAAAGAACCAAGAGAGCACAAAACTTAGTAGATATTTATATATTAAATGTTAATCCTGAAGGAGGTAGATGTAAAGGATAAGAAGCTGAGATGGAGATAATGTAAATTAAAATATTGAACAAACCTACAAGTTACAATTGGAAGATAATAAAGTGAGGTTCGATTTATGGTAGGGAATAGAAGGAATCAAAGTGCTTGAAGACATGAATGGGACCACAGTGTAGAAATGTTTGAGACTCTAAATGAGGAATATATATGTAAGAGTAGAAGGTGGGGAAAAGCTAATGGTTATTGTTGGATTTCTTTTTTAACCCAATAACTCTTTTTCTTAAGCAGAATGTAAGAAAATACAAAATAGCAAAATAGAGTAATATTTTAAATACAAGTGGTCCTAAGCAAGTTAAGGAGTTTTTTGAAAGGTGATTATATAAAGAATAGATTTAAAACATGAATCTGAACAGAGTGAAAGGCTTTGAAGAGGATAGATGGAAACAAATATGAAGACGGAAACAAATCTGAAGTTTTTAAGTAAGAAGAAACACTTAACATTTTGTTAATGGAGTGAATTTAATCATTTCACTTACGAATCTCGGGAAACACTTTTTAAAACAACCATTCTCCCTTTTTTGATTCCTTGTTGAATTAATAAAGAAAGTATTAACGACAGTCTATTTGCCTAAAACAAGGAAGTTAAGTTGAGAAACATGGGTAAGTTCAGTCTACACTAACCACATACAAAGTTTCATTTTCAGTCATTGTAACTTACAGAACTGCAAAGAGAGACTGAATCTTCAACACTGTTGCTTTTCTCAGAGTGATTCTTAAATGGATTGTGAAAAAATTACCATCCACTAGAATTCATGTTACTCAGACATGTCTAAAGATGTCCTGAATTAAAGTGTTTGAGTGAAAGAAAAATAAAATCTTTCCCCCAATTCAGGAACTAACAAAAAATTACAAAACTAAAATATGCCCACCCTTGGAAAAGACTTTTTATATTAATTAGATTATGAAACAGAAACCAAATAAACCATTTGTACAATACAACAAAAATGCCTATTATAAACCTGTTTATTTTAATAAGCATATTTTCAAGTGTTGATGTCCAGCAAAAGTTCAATCCTCTTCTCTACTAAAAGAAAACAAAATGACAAAATGTAGATGAAAGCAGAAGAGGAATTCTATATCTGCACTCTCCATGATAAGCTGGTCATTTCGCATCTTGACATATTGCTACCGAACATGGCATGTGAAGTTGGAGGATAGTGAAAGAATGATTGAAATTAAGTGATTGCAACGCATGCTTTAAAACTCAAGGCTTCTATTTCTGGGTTATGACTCATATGTCATTCCTAATAGGGTTTTTTTTGTTGTTACTGTTCAGTTTTTAAACTCCTACTAGTTAATCTATGATGATGAATCATAGCCTGTTTCATTCCTTTATCCATTTTAAGACTTTTTTTAAACTACGCAAATTATTAATCAAGCCAGTGAATATTAGTAATTATGCACTCGTGGTTTTAACATGCATTGTCAATAATGTATCAGATACTGTGCCAAATGCTGATGATTCAAAGAATAATAAGATAATATACACCCCAAATAATTTTCAGTGCTCTATTTTCCACTCTGTTAATTGTCCACAAGAATATTAAACATATATATGACTGGTGTCACTATGTAAAGTGGGGTTACCAGGTGATGCTAGTGATAAAGAATCCACCTGCCAAAGCAGAAGACAAGAGTTCAATCCCTGGGTCGCAATTGACCCTCTGGAGGAGGGCATGGCAACCCACTCCAGTGTTCTTGCCTGGAGAATTCCATGAACAGAGGAGCTTGGTGGATTATAGTCCATAGGGTTGAAAAGAGTCAGACATGACTGAAGCAACTTAGCACACACTCAGTATGTAAAGTAACAGTGATACAAAAATATTTTGTTTCTCATACCAAGAAGTTCATAAATTTTATTCCTGAGATTTGAATAAGGCAAAATATATACACAGATAAAGTAAGCAATATTCCTGGATATCTTTTCATAACTCTGGAGGGAAAGCTACTGAGGAGAGAAATGAAGAATAAATCTTTTTCTGCAAAAAGATTCTCTGTTTTAGTAATTGCATTGCATTCACTGTTCTGCACTTAATTTTTGTTATTTATATAAAAAATAATTGCAAAGTGTCCCAAAATTCCCCCCTCATTTTCTGATAAAAGCATTAGCAGGTATATGGTCTGTGTGACCTTAAGAGAAATATACATGGTTAGATAAAGGAGAAAGTCCATTGAAAGGGATTTCATCGTGGGGAATGAGTAAGCACTTACAAATTGTAGCTGACACCAACAGCAGCAGCATCAAACTGTAGTCAAGGTTAGACAACCGAGGTTTTGACTGCCCAGTCACCTTGAAGAAGCAGTACTGTTAACAGCTTCCCTGCCTTGGAAAAAATCTGTGGAAGAGAAACAAAATCAAGTGAAACAAAGCAGTATTTAGCAATATTAATAGAAATAAAGCTTAACTCTTTCACTTTCCATTATTTTATAAGCATATTCCTATTTATTTCACATTGACATGTTGTATCAGAAGTTGAAGAAGCTCAGGTTCCACTTTGTGTTTATATTGATGATAAAGATAGATGGAGGAGACCAAACTGCTCTGTAAACCCAAAAGTGGCTGATGCCAAATACACCTGTGCAATATAACTGCTACCCTCAGTGATCTTAACTAGACACATATCGCTTAAGTTTTCAGTTACTTTAAGGACTTGGTCTGGGGTGGGGGGGTTCTGTTTGGTTTGATTATTTTGGTTATGTTTCTGCTTTTGTTTTGCTTTCAGTTTTTAATCTACAGAGTGAGTCTCAACTTCCTAAGAAAAGATCAAATTGTTAACATTTAAAAAGAACACTATATAGAAAACTATAAAACACCAGTGAAAGAAATCGAAGAAGACACAAATAGAAGGAGAAATATACCGTGTTCATGGATTGGAAGTATCAATGTAGTGAAAATGAGTATACTACCCAAAGCAATCTATAGATTCAATGCAATCCCTAACAAGCTACCAATGGTCTTTTTCAGAGAACTAGAACAAATAATTTCACAATTTGTATGGAAATACAAAAAACCTCAAATAGCCAAAGCAATCTTGAGAAAGAAGAATGGAACTGGAGGAATCAACCTGCCTGACCTCAGTCATCAAGACAGTATGGTACCTGTACAAAGACAGAAATATTGATTAATGGAAAAAAATAGAAATCCCAGAGATAAATCCATGCACCTATGGACACGTTATCTTTGACAAAGGAGGCAAGAATATACAATAGAGAAAAGACAATCTCTTTAACAAGTGGTGCTGGGAAAACTGGTCAACCACTTGTAAAAGAATGAAACTAGAACACTTTCTAACACCATACACAAAAATAAACTCAAAATGGATTAAAGATCTAAATGTAAGACCAGAAACTATAAAACTCCTAGAGGAAAACATAGGCAAAACACTCTCCAACATAAACCAAAGCAGGATCCTCTATGACCCACCTCCCAGAATATTGGAAATAAAAGCAAAAATAAACAAATGGGACCTAATTAAAATTAAAAGCTTCTGTACAACAAAGGAAGCTATAAGCAAGGTGAAAAGACAGCCTTCAGAATGGGAGAAAATAATAGCAAGCAAAGCAATGGGCGAAGAATTAACCTCAAAAATATACAAGCAACTCCTGTAGCTCAATTCCAGAAAAATAAACGACCCAATCAAAAAGTGGGCCAAAGAACTAAACAGACATTTCTCCAAAGAAGGCATACAGATGGCTAACAAACACATGAAAAGATGCTCAACATCACTCATTATCAGAGAAATGCAAATCAAAACCACAATGAGGTACCATTTCATGCCAGTTAGAATAGCTGCTGTCCAAAAGTCTACAAGCAATAAATGCGGCAGTGGGTGTGGAGAAAGGGGAACCCTCTTACACTGTTGGTGGGAATGCAAACTAGTACAGCCACTATGGAGAACAGTGTGGAGATTCCTTAAAAAACTGAAAATAGAACTGCCATATGACCCAGCAATCCCACTGCTGGGCATACACACCAAGGAAGCCAGAACTGAAAGAGACACGTGTACCCCAATGTTCATTGCAGCACTGTTTACAATACCCAGAACATGGAAGCAACCTAGATGTCCATCAGCAGATGAATGGATAAGAAAGCTGTGGTACATATACACAATGGACTATTACTCAGCCATTAAAAAGAATACATTTGAATCAGTTCTACTGAGGTGAAACTGGAGCCTATTATACAAAGTGAAGTAAGCCAGAAGGAAAAGCAACAATACAGTATACTAATGCATATATATGGAATTTAGAAAGATGGTAATGATAACATTATATGCAAGACAGCAAAAGAGACACAGATGTATAGAACAGTCTTTTGGATTCTACGGGAGAGGGCGAGGGTGGGATGATATGGGAGAATGGCATTTAAACATGTAAATTATCGTATGTGAAACGAATTACCAGTCCAGGTTCAATGCATGGTACAGGGTGCTCAGGGCTGGTGCACTGGGATGACCCAGAAAGATGGGATGGGGAGGGAGTTGGGAGAGGGGTTCAGGATGGGGAACACATGTACACCAATGACAGATTCATGTCAATGTATGGCAAAACCATTACAATATTATAAAGTAAAAATAAATAAATAAAAAGAACACTACAGCTATATCCTCTGTTCACCTCCATGGAAGTCTTAATGGTGTGGTAAACAGGAAATGGATTGCAAGAAGGTCATAGAGGCATGAAGACGTGCTTTGAATGCCACTTTGTGAAACTGTTGTAAAAGTGAACTCTCCCTGTGGAGGCTGACATGAGACATTGCAAGGTTAACGTTACTGAAAATGCCCCCAAAGAAAGCAAAGGTGTCAAACACGCAGTAGCCAAAAACTGAGTCTATGGGGGCTGCAGGGCCAGGATACTATCACGAGACCTGAGCGCTAATAGTGATTCAGCTGTAACCATCGAAAACACAGATTTTCAAAATGGAGCAAGTATTCCTGGATGTGACATTGAAACATAGACTGCTAGGCCACATTTGTGGCGTCTCTGATTCAGTAGGTCTGCATTGAGGCCCAAGAATCTCTAACAGATCTTCAAGTGATGCCTTTGCTCCTTTTCTTTTTTAAAAAAGTAATTTCTATTGGAGTGTAATTGGTTTACAAAGTTGTGTTAGTTTCTGCCATACAGCAGAGTAAATCGGTTATATGTATTCATATACCCCATCTTTTTTAGGCTCCCTTCTCATTTAGGTCACTACAGAGCACTGAGTAGAGTTCCCTGTGCTACACAGTAGATTCTCTTTAGTTACCATTTTTATACATAGTAGTGTATACATGTCAGTGTTTCTGATGGGACCATTGAAAGAGGGGTATGAATGAAATCCACCACCACATAAAGAAAGTAAATGTAAGAAGCTGCCACCAAAGAAAGTGATAGAACTTGCAGGAGACAGATTTGCTATCTGGAACATTGAAGTTGGAAAGAAAACAATGACAATATAGTTAATAGAAGCTGTTCTAGTTCAGGCTAAAGAATATGAGCCTGATTCATCCTATTCACTTCTTGAGCTTAAAGATCTCTTAGGGTCCTTCCGTATAATACTGAGATTCTACATACTCTAAATACAAGCTTGATTATGACTTTATTAAATTTCCTCTCTTTATGTTGACAGCAGAAAACTGAAGTTCATGGAGAAAAACAGAAAATGGTAATGGGAAAATCACAATGAAACATCTCAACAAGATGTACTTTCAAAAAATAATTAGATGTACTTAGGAATACATAGATAGCTGCCAACTGCTAGTGGAAGTTCAGTAGCAACTAATCAACACTTTGGGGGACTTTCCTGGTGGTCTAGTTAAGAATATGACTTCTAATGCAGGAGATATGGGAGTTATGGATTCAAGCCCTGGTTGGGGCACTAAGATGCCACGCATATGCCATGGGGCAATTAAGCCAGTGTGCTGCAATTAAAGATCCTGTATTCCACAACTAAGACCCAATGCAGCCAAATAAATAAGTATTTTTCAAAATGTCTTGGGCAATGAGTAGCTTGCTGTAATATGTCTCCAATGGCCAAGATGCAAGGAAAATATAACCAACATTTACTGGATGCCTACTGTGTACTATGACCTCTTCTAGGCACACTTGGAAATTTTTTTCATATATCCTTACAACCACCCTGTATGATGGTGTCATTAAATCATTTTAAAGAAGAGAAATCTGGACTTGGAAACATTAGGAAACTTGCCTGATGTCACATATTTAGTAAATGTGAGCTGAGTACTAAGGTCTGTCTTACGCGGGGAGGGCATTTTGTTTTTTTATTATATTACTGGCTTCCTCTTAGCTAGAGAACTGAGAACACTGAGAAATTTGTCTCTACATTAAACAGTTCCCGGCTTCTCCTTTCCTATCTGAAAGTAAAAATAACCAAATTCCCCTTTTTCTTTCAGTCAAATAACAGTCACTAAAGTCCTAGAAAACAAACTGTTTAGTTATTTCACCAAAAGACTCTGGAGAAAGTGGGGTGAAATGCAAAGAGAAGTTTCAGATGCCAACTAGGTTAGATTTAAATCCTGGTCTCCTTAATTTTGTCATTCTGCTTTTCTGGATAACCCACCAGGATGAGGTAAACTATCCATAATCTATCTGAGTATATTTGAGACCAACACAATACAACTAAGAATTAAATGACGGAAACATAATTCCTGTCACATTGCAGATGTTGCCAAAATATTACTTTCTTCTATTTTTCTCTAATGTTATAAGCCAAAACACTCAGAAAGTGTTTTTAGTACTTGTTGCAGGCTCCCTTGTTTTTCTCAGCAGTCCCTTATCTTTTACTTTTGTTTCCTGCGCCACTGGACTCTTCCGCTTTGCAATGCTTCTAATGTTTCTCTGAGCAAAAAAATGTCTTTTGTCTCATTACCTCCTTAGAAAATACACACTCACAAGATCTAAACATTCTCTGGAGAAAAGATGCTGTCCAAATGCAAACTTTAAGCAACCTGAATTGCACATGCATAATTATACTCTATACTTCAGTTTTTAATGTTTATATTCTTTTGAAATTATTTTTAATCTTGCTAATTATAAAAAGATAATTGTAGAAAATGCTAAAAAATGCTCCTCCAAAATCCTTCAATCCAGGGGGGAAAAATCTACATTGTTAATATTCTTGAATATTTCTTACAACTTTGCACTGTGTGTGTGTATGTGTATTTATAAATGGGATCTTACGGATTATTTCACTTAAATTATATTATTTTTCTTTTGCCATTATAAGATGATTTAATAACATAGTTTTAGTGGTTACGTGTTTCATCATATAGTTATCCCTGCTTTTTTTGTTTATAACACTACAAAAAGAGCCAAAATAAAAATATCTATTCAAATTACCATTGCTTGAAAAGTAGGACTAATGAGGGAAATCAAGGTATAATGTGTGTTCAATTTTATAATGGTTTACTTAATAATTTAGAGAGTGGAGAGTGTACAGCTTGGATTAAGCAACAGAATAAATTACTAAAACATCAAAATTTCAGTATCGTTGAGTAACTCACAAAATATTTAAAATTTCATACTATATATTGCTATTATGAAAATGTTAATAAAATATTTTGAACTGACTCCTTCCCTGGTAGCTAAACAGTATAGAGTCCGCCTGCCAATGTAGGAGATATGGGTTCAACCCCTGGGTTGGAAAGGTCCCCTGGAGAAGGAAATGGCAACCCACTCCAGTATGTTTATCTGGAGAATCCCATGGACAGTGGAGCCTGGAGGGCTACAGTCCATGGGGTCACAAAAGAGTCAGACATGACTTAGCTAGTAAACAACTGCAAAGCATTTTTGTTATTGTTTGGAAGGCAATCATTATCTCTAAATATCTGTTGAAACAGATGAGAATAAAAGTTACTTTTTTATCTTTATGTGTCTATGATACAAAGAGTATTTGTCGAAAAGGGAAATACTGACTTCTAATCTTATACCAAATATATGTGATAGATGGATGGGGGCTTATACTCACTGAAAGAAGAAAATTTCAGGTTTTTAGATTGTAATTATTTTGTTTCATATTCAAATTTCTCTGTCTACTCTTTATTCACATCTGCTACATGAATCCAGGCAATTTTTCCATTCAGTGACTCAAATTTTCTAATCTGCAAAATGAGGGCAATTGAGCTAGACAATTTCTTAGGCTCATAACAGACTTAAAATCATGAATTTCTGTATTCTAAAAGGTTAATTAGTATGTGTTTTTAAAAATATCAAAGTGCAATTAAATTGTATTAGGTGCCTTATTTCTGAGAATGGGAAAGAATACTCTTAAAAAGCTTTATTTGATTTTTCAGACATACTATTACGTATCAGTTATATTAAAATGTTAGAAATTATAAAATTGCACAAAATATCATAATTAACTATAGTCACTGAATATATGCTTCCCTAGTGGCTCAGATGGTAAAGAATCTGTCCACGATGCAGGAAACTCGAGTTCGATCCCTGGGTCAGGAAGATCCCCTGGAGAAGGGAATGGCAACCTACTCCAGTATGCTTGCCAGGAGAATTACATGGACAGAGGAACATGGTAGGCTACAACCATGGGGTCGAAAAGAGTCAGACACAACTGAGCAACTTTCACTTTCACTGATTATATAGAACTATACTGTGGCTGTTTCCATACTTCTTTGAAATGATCATTATTAAATATTTGTTGAATTCTAACAAAAAGATCTATAAAAAGTATAAATCCAACTGGCCAGTGATGAAAGCCTAATTAAATAGACAGGCAGCCTAACACACCATTGTACAAATATATGTAGGCACTCAACATGCATCAAAAAGAAGAGACCTGCTTAGTTAAGGAAGAAGAAATCCTATTATCAGAGCACTATTAGTTTTGACAGGACAGCCATTTAAGTAAGGGAAAATGAATGAAAATATTCCTTTATCTTGTAAGACAAAGGATTACCTAAGAAAGGAGGCACTATTCAGAACTTCAATAGTTTAAAATATTTGATAGTATAGATTATTTTGGTTGGCCCAATAAGTACATTCCATAAAAAGTGATTTTCAAAGAGTGTTTTAGGAGTTACAGTCTTATCATATGAAAGCACATTTTAATGTGCATTCTTGTTAGCAGTGCCTCTTTGGTTTCTTTTTTACCCTTTTACCTAAATCAATTTCTCACTTCCTTTAGTTATATCTAAGCAATGTCAATATATGTGGTCAAAAGCTAAGACAAATGTAGTCAGAGCTTTTGTTGGAATCCTGTTGATGAGGATGCCATTCATTGCTTTCATTTGTCACAGGCACAGAGCTGGGGCCTGGAGGTGAGCTCAGAGTGGTAATAGAGATCACCAGGGATCACTTCAAACATGACTATGACCAATACAGCGTCTACTCTTCATCCTTATTTTTAAAATTCCTCAGACTTTTTCAAGGAGTGTGTAGAAACATGTCTGAGGCATAGCATGCTTCACTTATTTTGTTGATAAAGAGTTTCTGGCATTAGCCAGACAGACTTCTTGGAACAGTAATCGTTTTTAATGGCAAGCTACCATGTCCTCCAACAAAAGCCTTCTTCCCTTCATGTATTTCTCTAAGCGATTTTCTTATTTCCATGTCAGTGTTTACTTCTTAAAAGCCTAAAATGCCTTGCATTTTGGCCATGTGAACTATTTCATTTCTTGGCTTCTAAGTTATTTAAAACAAACAATGTTGATCACATGAACTTTCATCTTCATATCAATCAATATTCCAAATCTTCTTTTAATAGAAACTATTGTTTCTGAAGGTATAAGGCCACCATTCCAGTAATAAAAATAAGTAAAAAGAAAGTATGGTCATTGACTATTTCAACTACTGAAATTTGTGGTGAAGAATCAAAATGTAGGTATTTCAACCTGTAAAATAGCTGTAGTTAAAATATAAGCTGTTTAACATTAACTTTAATGTTAGCAACCTCACAAATGCCTTCTTCACAAGCCAGGGCCTTGTAGAAAGCCATAAAAGGGAAGGAATATAATTTCCTTTGCTGGCACTTACTGAAAAACTAAAATAGAAGAGTAACAGAAATCATATTTGCCAGCTCTAACTGAAGGAGTTGTGAAACATCATCTCAGAAGGTTGTAAATTATTGTAAAAATGTTGTAGTTACTGTGTTATGAACTACATTTTATATGAATTGAAACTTTTGTTTAGCTAAAAATTATTTAGAGCAACAAAATATAGAAACATGTACCTATGTCTTTCAAAAAATATTCCATACAGTGATATGAAACACTTTAAAATTTAGCTCTGAATTGAAATGTGATAATTTTTCATTCCCTGCTGACAATAGGAACTTCCCCAAAGATAGTTTCCAACTATGATAATATAGTTTTCAAGTGATGACTTTGAAATAATTCAATTCTTTTTCTGGTTGTGATGGACTGGAAAACAATACACTGTTTACTTCTTAAATTTAGAATTTTTTTTTTTGCCTTCAAGGTTATTTTAATTTTATTGAAGTATAGTTGTTTACAACGTTGTGTTAATTTCTGTTTGTATAGCAAATTCATTCAGTTATACATGAATATATTCTTTTTCACATTGTTTTCCATTATGGTTTATCATAGAATATTGAATACAATTTCCTGTGCTATATACTAGGACCTTGTTCATTCATTCTACATATAATAATTTGCATCTACTAATCCCAACTGTCAATCCCTCTGTCCTCTATCCTCCTTCCCCCTTGGCAACCACAAATTTGTTCTCCATGTCTGTGAGTATGTTTCTGTTTCCTGTATATGTTTGTGTCATATTTTAGATTCCATGTATAAGTGATATCATATGGTATTTATTTTTCTATTTCTAACTTACCGCACACAGTATGACACTCTCTAGGTCCATTCATGTTGCTGCAAATGGTATTACTTCATTCTTTTTATGACTGAGTAGTATTCCATTATACATATATATATATATATATATATATATATATATATATATATATATATAAACCACATCTTTATCCATTCATTTGTTGATGGACAGTTACACTGTTATCATGTATTGGCTATCGTGGACATTGGAAAGCAAATATCTTTTGAATTATAGTTTTGTCTGGATATATGCCCAAGAGTAGGATTGTTGGGTCATAGGGCAGCTCTAATTTTAGATTTTTAAGGAATCTCCAGACTGTTCTCCATAGTAGTTCCACCAATTTACATTCCCATCAACAATGTATGAGAGCTTCCTTTTCTCCACACCTTCTCCAGCATTTGTTATTTGTAGACTTTTTAATGCTGTCCAGTATGAGGTGATACCTCATTGTTGTTTTGATTTGCATTTCTCTAACAATTAGCAATACTGAACATCACTTCATGTGCATCTTGGCCATCTGTATGTCATCTTTGGAGAAATGTCTAGAAATTCTGCATTTTTTAAAGCAAACTTTGACGTGTGAAATTTAACTAAAACACACAGTAAGAACTGGCTTGGTTTTTACAGTAAGTTATTCCTCTTTTTTAAAATGGCTCGTTGGCTATGACTTAAGTAACATAACCCTTTTAAATATATATATATATATGGGTATAGAGATTGGCAGAGATTTTGCAAAATTCATAAGCTTTGAATTACAGATATATATATGGAATTGTGTGTTACATAGGGAAAGTTTGAATAACATGCCACTCAGTCAGAACTCCCCCAGAGAAGTGTCAGCTATGGATCTTTTTGCTGTTGCTAATGCACACTTCAGTTCACCTGAAAGAATGACTCCTTGTGTTGACTACTGAATTACGTCATTACATTCTTCTGGATTTTCGGTGCAAGTGTGAAAATTTTATGGAATTATTTTTAATTCCTTTTCTAGTTACAACTTTTCAATCTGTGTAATATCTAAGGGAACATAACAAGAATATAAATCAATTTGTATCTCTGTGTTTTTTTAAATAAAAAGAAAACTAAACTTTTCTGACATTTTTTCAGAGATTGCTTTTTTATGCTATTTGAAAAACAAATTTATCTTCTAATTTAATTAAAAAATAAAACCTCTTGCCAAATATGGAATTAGCATTTTTTTCTTTTAGAGAACTTTGTTCCCTGTAAGAACAATTTCTACTGTTGAGGTTCTAAGTCCCAAAATAGCTTTAAAGTGGAAAGAGAGGTTTTTTAAGGAACCTAAATACTCATTTTCTGTTTTAACTGAACTTACGAATGCCTCTCTCCTTCCATCTGCAACCTTTACTCACATACGTCTCAATAAGCCCATCACACACTATTTTCTCCCTGGATCAAGGGTTTGAAGTCCATGGCTGAGGCAATGCAAATGTTATGCAAATGAGCCCCTGGGATACATGTTAATAAAAGGTATAAAATGCAATGCTATGAGCCAACTGGCTTCTTTGTCTCTTATTACATATTTGCAGAATAGGTTTAAACAATGGATGAATTTACATACAGCTTCATGATCTGTAGGGAAATATAGTTGCTTCAGTATCAGATCAGCAAAACATGACGCCTTCAAACCTAGAAGAGAAAATCTTGACCTTGCCTCCTTCTTTATTTTAGTGGTTTGGCTCACCAAAGACAAACACCCTTAAACTATTTGGGGAAGTAGGTTCTTTCATCAGTTTGGGGACTTCTCTAGACTTCTGTTTCATACGCTAACTCTGGCTGTGGTATTTCCTGGTGTGTTAAAACACTTGAAAAGATAAAATCTCTGCTTTCAATCCTGCGTTTCCTTATCACACTAGGAATTCTCTCCCATGCTCAGTTGCCCATGCATTTTATTTTTCTTTTCTTGGCTTTCTACCCATGATATTCCTTAACCTAATTTACTGCTTTGAATTTCTATGTTGAAGACCATTCATTTCCTGTACATTTCCCTCTTCACTTTTCACTGCATCTATTAATGCTCTGATGACCACTGTTCCTAAAAAGATGAGAGAATAAGATATAAGCAGAAATCAAAGGGTCATTTTAAATCTAAATAAGAAACTCATTGACGTTACATCCAGTTGGGATAAATTATGGACATTACACCTTGCTGGTGCGCATGTGCTCAGTCCTGTCTGACCCTTTTGTGACCCCCTGGTGGCTCAGATGGCAAAGAATCTGCCTGCAATGTGGGAGCCTTGGGGTCAAGCCCTGGGTTCAAAAGATCTCCTGGAGAAGAGAATGGATACCCTCTCCAATATTCTTGCCAGAAATTCCATAAACTTTGTTTGGGCTTCCTTATTGTCTCAGGTGGAAAAGAATGTGCCTGCAATGCGGGAGACTTTGGTTCAAGCCCTGGGTTAGGACGATCCCGTGGAGAAGAGAATGGCCACCCACTACAGTATTCTTGCCTAGAGAATTCCATGAACACAGGCTACAGTAACTTTCACATGGACTGCCAGTCCATGGGATTTTCCAGGCAAGAATATGCTGGTATGAACACTCAAGTATTCAAGAAATTGCATACTATTTTATGATCATAATTTTTAAAATGTAATTCTGACTCTTAGACTCTTCCCATTAGGATGACAGGAAATTCATCTCCAGGCTTCTTCAGTCCTCCCTCCCTTCCTTTTTCGCGCCTCTACCCGGTCCCAGAATTGTATTAGCAGAAAGAAATCAAATGAGATGAAAAGGCAGTAACAAGTGATACCTTTAGAAGAATTTGCTCCTCCCTACTCCAGTATTCTTCCCTAGAGAATCCCATGGACAGGGGAGTCTGGCAGGCTACAGTCTGTAGGGTCACAAAAGAGTCAGACAGGACTGAAATAATTCAGCATGTACACACATGCACATACAATTTGGAACCATCTAATTGTTGATCCTGTTTTGACAGATAGGTGTTTTCAACAGAAAACATACGTTTTTATTTTTGTGTGAGTTGTCCCAAACTATAAATGTTTATTTAAATGATGCTGTTTATATAAAACACCTTTAGTTAGGTGCCCTGACTAAAGGTAAGAAGCAGATTGGCTACCTGTTTCTTTACTTTTGGGGACCAAAGGGCTCAGTGGAGATATTCACTCACAGCCTCCACTCTAATATTCTGTAACTATAACTTATTACATTAAGACCTCTGGATTTTTCTGATACTAAGTGATATCTAATAATAAGCATTGCATGCACTATTAATTTAGAAAGTATAATTGAAGCAGTTAAATCATGCTTTATAGTGATGACCTTAGTTTTGCCACCAAAAATTATAAAAATGGAGCACTGCACCAAAGCTATTTTTAAATGTTTTTAGTAGCTTAGGAGTCACAAAATTCATTAACTTCTAAGGTCAGATCGATCTACATGATGTATGTACTAACATTGTTATTGAGGTACAATTGATGTACAATGTTATATAAATTTCAAGTGTAAAATATAGTGATTCACAGTTGCATCAACCCTTTGAAGGAGCTACTTTAGTGGCCCATTTAGAATGGTAGCAATCCAGTTGTTTCTGAGGTGGTACCAGAGATAAATAAGTTCTCTGTTTACACAGATGACTTAGAATAAGGACTTAATACAGTGTGTTTAGGGACAAAGCTAACAAATTAAAGTTGAGGGAAGGGGATTCAGGAGAGGGAGATGCTGATAGAGATTATATATACAGCTATGACATGCTTTAGTGGGTTTTTTTTTAATTATTTAGTTAATTATTTAGGTATTTATTTAGTTGTCTGTGCCAGGTCTTAGTTAAGGCATGCAGGATCTTCATTCTTCATTGCTACATATGGACTCTTAGTTGTGGCATGCGGAATCTAGTTCCCTGACCAAGGATCAAATTCGGGCTCCCTGCCTCTGGAGTGCTGAGTCTTAGCCACTGTACCACCAGGGAAATCCCCTGACATGCTTTAGTGTTAATACGAAATTATTTTCTTAGGTGCAAATGTAAAATAAAACAACAAAGCACCAGCAGAGTGCCTCTGAAATAGCAAGTGCACAATAAAGGTTTAATAAAAGGAAATAAAAGCCTTTTCATGTCAGATGGACCTGGAGAAAGTTTGGCATATTGGTTTATTCCTTGCAGAGATTATATAACTCTAACACTACGGGGAGCACGTTAATAAAAAGAGAGATACTACAGGCTGGGACCTCAATGTATGATGTGCTTCAAAAGTCCAGACAAGAGCTAATCAGTGAAGTTTGAATCTGACATGGAGGATTGGAGGAATGGAAAACCAAAATGCAAGATGTAGAGTAAAATAGATAGAGTTTGATATGGACAATATAGAGATAGAGAGTGATTTGGGGAGGCCAGGCTAGACATAGAAGTCTAAATTTTAAAGACTGAATGGTTAGGAGAATGAAGTTCCCTTTAATCAAAATTTTGGTAAATGAAGGGTTAGTTTCAGAGGCTCTACAATCTGTTCTATTTTGGTTAAATCACATCATCAAACTCTTACATCTTAGAAGTCTCCATTGACTCCCTGATACAAATGGGACAGATTTTAACCTCTCCTGGTCTAAACAGTCCTTCAACATATGACCTTCACCAATCCCTAAACACTCTGAATGCTTGATATTTTACATCTACTCACATACATTCCACAGGCATGTTGTCTCTGCCTTCCACGCTTACCTTCCTCTTTTTCATGCAGCAAATGCATACTAGTCCTAGTACCGGCGCTAAAGATGACACACTGCTGTAGTTGTTCCCAGTTCTCCCTGGTATAGCTGATCACTCTGTTTTGTCTCTGTCATGATAGCTCTCGCTCATAACTTCAGTAGGGTGTTCCATTTCTAGTCTATGGGTTTCTCCACGTACTGAATATAGTTGTGACTTAAATATTTGTTGGGAGGAAACTTTGGACATTTGAGAAGCAGAATGGTCTACAGTGCTAGATTAAAAGTTAAGAGTAGGGATGGAATCGAGAGGGAGGTGGGAGGGGGGTTCTGGAATGGGAACACATGTATACCCATGGTAGATTCATGTCAATGTATTGCAAAACCATCATGATAATGTAAAGGAAAAAATAAATAAAATAATTTTTTAAAAAGCTAAGAGTAGTTTAGGGAGAGACACTGGATTGGATATGGGAATTTATTTATCTGGGAGAAACTGTTTCAGTAGACCAGTGGGAGGAAGTCTAGGCTCTCAGTTGCTATAAACAATGCCAGGGAAAGAAGAGGGAGCAGAAAGAAAAGACCACCTTTTAAAAGTCTAATTATGAAGTAATTGAGAAAGAGGATGGCTTTTTTTAAGTTGAAAGCAATAGTGAGGAAAGCTTAGCTTAAGTTTGGTGACTACTCGGGCCTTCATTTACCAAGGGAAAGAGAGAAGTTAACTGAACGAAAGCAAATGAGGAAAAATTAAAGGAACTAAAAGAAAGTGTGTGCAGAAGATGGGGGAAATTTGGCTTAAAAATATGGATGGAAAGTTTAGCAAAGGAAGTGGAGAGATCTCTTTTTTTATCTAAAACAAGAGCAAGGAAGAAAAAAAGAGATTTGGAGAGGAGAGAAATGAAGAATTCATGTTAATTGGCCTAAATCTTCTCCCTCCTTAGAGGGAGATATCAGAAGTAAGTTTTAGATAACAAATAATATAAAATAAACCAATAAAATCACAAAAATACTACTGAGAAACACTGAAAACCCAGCTGATGTCAGGGAGCATAAATTTCTTTTCTCTATAGTACACATCACTATGCAACATTCTTCAGCAGTATGCTGCCATGGAATAGGAGTAGAGAGAACAGATTGTGGAATGTGCCTGGGATTGGGGAATAGAGGGAAGGGGTTAATGAAATGAAAGTTTAATTGATTCAACATGGAATCTTTAACTGGGTGATGAGGCCATGAAGGTAGTTGGCTTTCTCATACCTGAGGACAATACAAAGGGGTTGGAAACCAAGAGTCATTATGGGCACAAAGCAACAAGTTCTCATGATGTGAGAAGAAAGGACTGAGAGGCAGATTTCAGACTTTGATATCTTGAAGGACCAGCTCTGGATAATGACCCAGCTCTGGGTAATGACCAAGGTGTCTGCCTGAGACGGACATTTGAGCCAATGGGTTTGGAAGGTTCACTGATGAATGTGGTAGTGGGACAAGGAATGAAAAGAGACGGAGTTCAGTCCAGGTGTTGAAGTTGTAAAACTGGAAGTCAATAAATGGAAGCTGTAAGAAACCAGTACTAACGTGAGAGTCACAAAAGAGAAAGGCTTGATGAGCGATGGTTATGGATTCATGGAGCCTGTGGATGAGTGGTGACCAAGAGTAGCACTGGATCCCATTAGTTCTGCTTTGTGGGAGTAGGACAAGATGCCCTTTTGAGAAAGCAAAAAGAAGTGCTTTTGTGAAGAGAAACCTTTAGTAAAGATAAAGAGGGAGTGTCCTATGGAAAGTTTACATATGTGAATGAACGTGTTCATAATAGACAGATGTTAAATATGTACCATAATTAACGTAAGTATAACATTAAGAAGAAAATTGCCATTCAAAGGTTATCCATTTAAGACATAAAAATTGTTTAGCAATTAAAGGATTTTGTAGCTAAGTGTGCTGCTACTATTCATAGAATACTTTAAACTTATATCTCAAAATATCCTATAACCAATATATCCTAGCCTATAATTCATTTCATTATTGACTCATGCTTTATTTTATTTTATTTTTTTTACATTTTATTTTTTTTTCTCCCTTTTATTGTTTTTGCCATACAATGCCATGATATCACCATGGGTTTACATATGCTTCCCCTCCAGAAACCCCTCCCTCCCCCCTCCCTCCTCCCTCCCTCTGAGAAATCTCGATGCACCAGCCCCTAGAATCAATCCTGGGCTGGTGATTGATCAGACATATGGTAATTAACATGTTTCAATGCCATTCTCCCATATCATCCCACCCTTTCCCTCATTCATGCTTTATTTTAGATCATAACTTTTGGATGCTTAAAATTTCCTAGATTTCTTCCAGTATGCAATATAAAAAATTTTAAGATAAAATAATTAATAATCATTATAGAAAGTAATTATTAATAAATATAATATATAATAATTAATATATATGATCAAAACATACTCTGTACTATTTATTATTTAAAATAATTAATAATAAATATAATAAATAACAAGTAATATGATGTTATAAGTAATAATAAATAACAGTAATTAATAATTATTAATAATTAATAGTAATTCACTAAATATTTTGGTTCACTAAGTTTTACTTACCAGATACTATGCTATGAACTAAAAATGCTAAGAGGGCTCATCAGAGAGTATTTGCTTTCTTAGGAATGCTGAGGTTTCAAACTATTTTTCATTTAAGTTTTAGTATGTAATATTATTTAAATATATCAGAAAATTGAATGGTATTTAAAAAATAGATTATTTTGAACTTTAACCTTCTTATTAATAGATACATTTAAATAGTTTAAACATGAAACAATGCTAAAAGATTATTATAATGTTCTTTTAGAATATTAAATATAATAAAATTAAGTTGTTTATGACTTAATTCATAAATCTAAAATACTTCATCTTAATGCAAGTATTTATGCTCTGAGAAGATTTGCAAAATGTGGGCTTGTGTCTGACATGTTTGTAAATATTTCTGTTTTAAAAACTAAATAAATATTCAGAAATAAGTTGTTTTGCTTAGGAAGTAGAGCATACCTCTAATGTCTTATGTGAAACTACTCAAAGCTTTGTGATTTTTATATTATCTGAAGATTTACTATATTTTTAGCTTCCAAGAGATTATAAATTAAAAAACAAAGTCACTCAACCATCAAAGCAAAACGGTTTTGAAATGCAGTCCTTCATTGTGGTGAATATGAAAAGCAATCTTTTGCTTATCATATAATTTTCCTATTGGGTAAAAAGCAGGAAAATTATTTCATGGTTAAGCAATAACCAAGATGCTCATTTGCCCTTTTCTGTCTTTTTGTAAAGTCACATGTATATGACTGCTGAATCACAAGGAGCTATGCAAAGGTATAGGACCAGTGGGGAAGCTCTGTGACAACTGTTAGGAACTGTTTGCATCATTATGCTGGCCACTAACTCCATTAACTGGATTACTGTAAATTAAACCCACCCTGTTTACAAATTCTGTTGTATAAAGTAATATTTCTCCACATATTGAAATAAAATTGCTAAACTAAAATGCTAATATTTCACTTTCTATAATTACTTTACTACTAAAGTTCCTCTAGTTCTGGGTATTCATTATCAAATTGGTATAATGAGCCTATTCAAATTAGTTTATATGTCCCCAAAACAGCTCTCAGTTTTAACTCTAGGCTATACTTCCTCTAGGGCTTCCCTGGTGGCTCAGACAATAAAGACTCTGCCTGAAATGCAGGATATCTGGGTTCGATCCCTGGGTTGGGAAGATCTACTGAAGAAGGAAATGGCTACCCACTCAGGTATTCTTGCCTGGAGAATTCCATGGACATAGGAGTCTGATGGGCTACAGTCCTTGAGGTCATGAAAAGTTGGACATGACCGAATGACTGACACTTTTCATACTTCCTCTGCCTTTGAAAATAACTTGAGGAAGTGTACAGAATTAGCATCATTTAGTAAGGCTTTTTTTAAAGCTGATAATTTATTTCAGAAAAAAATGAAAATTCTCTACTATTTTTACTAGTTAAGTGACTTTCAACAAGTGGTTAAAAACCTTTTTAAAGAATATTAAGATGCTTACTCTGAACATTGAATGAGACCATGTTTGTACTCAACAAATATTAGATTCCAATTAACTGACTGATATTTGGCCAAAAGGAAATTGAGGCTGCAAAAGTTCAGGGAAGAGGAAAGGACATTTAGTAGAAGGAAGGAAAGAGGAGGAAGAAAGGGAGAAAGAAAGAAAGAAAGAACAATGAAAGAGAAAAAAAAATACAGCTTTTTTTCTTTCAGATGACCTTTACTCAGAGAATTAAGTAGACTTTTCTCACAATATTTTTAATGTATATTTATTAACTTAGAAAGTGCTAAGAATATGTACATTTATTTAATAAAATACTACTTCAGTGGAAGAATTTTGATAATGCTATGGATCAAATAGTCAACATCCACTGGATCATTGAAAAAGCAAGAGAGTTCCAGAAAAATATCTACTTCTACTTTAATGACTATGTCAAAGCCTTTGATTGTGAGGATTACAACAAACTGGAAAGTTCTTAAAGAAATGGGAACACCAGCCCACTTTACCTGCCTCCTGAGAAAGCTGTATGTATATCAAGAAGCAATAGTTAGAACTGGACATGGAACAGCAGACTGGTTCCAAATTGGGAAAGGAGTACGTGAAGGCTGTATGTTGTCACCCTGCTTGTTTACCTTATATACCAAGTATATCATGTGAAATGCTGGTCTGGGTGAAGCACAAGGTGGAATCAAGATGCATTTGAGTCAATTCTGATGAGGTGGATGAACCTAAAACTTATTATATAGAGTGAAGTGACTCAGAAAGATAAATATAAATATATCCTAATGTATATATACAGAATCTTAAAAAATGGTACTGAAGAATTTATTTACAGGGCAGTAATGAAGAAACAAAGAGAATAAATTTATGGACATGGGGAGAGGGTAGGAGAGGGTGAGAGGCATGGAAAGAGTAGCATGGAAACTTACATTATCATATGTAAAATAGAGAGCCAACATGAATTTGCTGTTCAGGAAACTCAAACAGGGGCTCCGTATCAATCTAGAGGGGTGGAATGAGGCAGGAGATGGGAGGGAATTTCAAAAGAGAGTGGATATATGTACACCTGTGGCTGGTTTGTGATAAAGATTGACAGAGGACAACAAAATTCTGTAAAGCAATTATCTTTCAATAAAAAAATAAATTAGAAAAAAGATTGCTGGGAGAAATGTCAATAACCTCAGATACACAGATGACACCACCCTTATGGCAGAAAGTGAAGAAGAACTAAAGAGCCCTCTGATGAAAATGAAAGAGGACAGTGAAAAAGTTGGCTTAAAACTCAACATTCGGGAAACTAAGATCATGGCATCTGGTCCCATCACTTCATGGCAAAGAGATGGGGAAACAATGTAAACAGTGACAGACTTTATTTCCTTGGGCTCCAAAATCACTGCAGATGGTGACTGGAGCCATGAAATTAAAAGACATTTGCTCCTTTCAAGAAGAGCTATGACCAACCTAGACAGCATATTAACAAGCAGAAACATCACTTTGCCAACAAAGGTTCCTCTTGTCAAAGCTATGGTTCTTCCAGTAGTCATGTATGGATGTGAGAGCTGGACTATAAAGAAAGCTGAGCACCGAAGAATTGATGCTTTTGAACTGTGGTGTTGAAGAAGACTCCTGAGAGTCCCCTGGACTACAAGGAGATCAAACCAGTCAATCTTAAAGCATATCAGTCCTAAATATTCATTGGAAGGACTGATACTAATGTTGAAGCTCCAGTACTTTGGCCACCTGATTCGAAGAACTGACTCATTATTAATAAAGACCCTGATGCTGGGAAAGATTGAAGGCAGGAGGAGAAGGGAATGACAGAGGATGAGATGGTTGGATGGTATCACCAACTCAAGGGACATGAGTTTGAGTAAGCACCGGGAGTTGATGATGGACAAGGAAGCCTGGCATGCTACAGTCCATGGAGTTGCAAAAGAGTTGGACATGACTGAGCAACTGAACTGAACTGATGGATGCATTATAAGATTTGAGACTCATATCCTATTGTGTAAAAAATCTTTAAAGTAACCATCTTTCCTTGTCAAAATCAACTTCATGTTGTATTTTTTGCACAAAAAAATACTTTTTTAATTCCTGACAACATGCTTGAATTTCTGTGCTTCACAAGAGACTTCTCAGGGGTGAACTGTGAATAAAGACTATTATGTTCATTGGCAGTGTGGGGTTTGAGAAAAGAGGATGGAATAAACTTGGCCAAAAAAGTAAGCCCGATACCTCTAATGTCCCAGAAGGAAGGAAAGAGGGAAATGAAGGAAGGGGAGAAATCTCCCTTTGTCAGAATTTGGGGACACAATTTCAACTCTATATTTGCTAACCACCTGTTTCTTTTCCTCTTGCTTAGTTCTTTCACTGTCCTGATCATTTATTTCTAGACACATCTTGATTCTCACTTGCATCTCTGGTTTCAAACGTGACTCTAAGCTGCCCTACTCTATCCTTTTTTCCCCCAAGATATTATGTGTTCACTTCTAGTCAATGATTGTCTTGCACCCAAGATCATCCACTTAGTGAAGCTTTCCCATTTCAATTCACAAAAACTCAATTCCTAAATCCTCCCACTTATACCCTTACCACCACTGTACAACCTCTCATTCTTTCCACAAAACCGAATACTCATAAGAAGAGTATATTTAGAAAAGATTTTTTTAATGGTTATAGAAAGTTCAGAGACTCTCTCTCTTTGCCTCAAAGCAGGAGTTAATTTAAATCATCTCAAACAGATTAAGTATCTTTCTCTCCCTATCTCTCTTTCCCCAACCAACACTCCTGAAAAATAATCTGTAAAAGTGATTTGTGATTCAGGCTTCCCCGGTGGCTCAGATGGTAAAGCGTCTGCCTACAATGCAGGAGACCCGGGTTCAATTGCTGGGTCAGTAAGATCCTCTGGAGAAGAAAATAGCACCCCACTCCAGTACTCTTGCCTTGAAAACCCCATGGACGGAGGAGCCTCGTAGGCTGCAGTGCACGGCGTCTCTAAGAGTCAGCAACCTAGATGCCCATCAACTGACGAATGGATAAGAAAGCTGTGGTACATATACACAATGGAATATTACTCAGCATTAAAAAAAAAATCATTTGAAGCAGTTCTACTTAGATGGACGAAACTGGAGCCCATTATCCAGAGTGAAGTAAGCCAGAAGCAAAAACAACAATACAGTATATTAACGCATGTATATGGAATTAAGAAAGACGATAACGAGAACCCAGCATGCGAGACAGCAAAAGGAACACAGATGTATAGAATAGACTTGTGGACTCTGTGGATGAGGGAAAGGGTGGGATGATATGGGAGAATGGCATTGAAACATGTTAATTACCATATGTCTGATCAATCACCAGCCCAGGACTGATGCTCGGGGCTGGTGCAATGAGATTTCCCGGGGGGAGGGAGGAGGGAGGGGGGTCCTGGAGGGGGAGCATATGTAAACCCATGGTGATATCATGTCATTGTATGGCAAAACTAATAAAAAAAAAAATAAGAGTCAGAGGCGACTGAGCGCGTTCACTTTCACTTTTCACTTTCATGCATTGGAGAAGGAAATGGAAACCCACTCCAGGGTTCTTGCCTGGAGAATCCCAGGGATGGGGGGCTGCCATCTCTAGGGTCACACAGAGTCAGATACCACTGAAGCAACTCAGCAGCAGCAGCTTCAGTCTCCCAGAGTTCCTGCCCAATGGTCTGTCATAGTGTTTGATGTGTTCATGACATCTAACTTATAGAAACCCTGTTCCTTCTGCCTTGTTGCCTTAGGCAGTCTCAGAATTTTCATCACTGTTCAGTTTTCAAGGTCTTCATTGTAGTTACCTGTGTCCTTGTCTATATCAGTTAAGGACTGAGATTGCATAACAATCTTAACAATAGCATAGGAGAAAAAAGGGTCTTTTTCTTTTTCTCATAAAACAAAATAGTTTGGAGAGAGTTACTGGTCATCAACTCAAAAACTGTTAGGACTTAGGTTTTTCTGATCCTCTTGACATTTATGATCACAAGCTGTCTTCTGTAGCTTCAGTCCTTAGATTCAAATTCCAGGCAAGACAAAGGAGGATGGGGAAAGGCCAAGCTGATTTAGTTTGTCTCTTTAAGGAGATGTCCCAAAACTGCACCCAGTCATCTTTAGCTGCATCTCACTGGCCAAAAAATACTCTAGGAAAAATTAGAAAATTTAACATTCTAGATAGGCTCATTGGCCTTCACACAAAAATTTTAGGTTGTGTTAAGAAGGAGAAGAGGAAAATGAATATTAGGTAAGAAACAAACAGCATATGCTACACTGTCCTTTCTCTTCTGTTGGATCATAAACCATTTTCACAATGGAAAGAGCACAGGATTTTTAATTAAGAACTCTGAGTGTGATGGCTTATTTTCTATGTTAACTTGACTAAGCCATGATACCCAGATATTAGGTCAAACACCTGTCTGGATGTCACTGTGAGGGTACTTCCTATATGTGATGAACATTTAACTCAGAAGACATTGAGTGAATCACTTCCCTTAATGTGGGTGGATATCCTTCAATCAGTTGAAGGCCTTAATAGAAAAAGACAGAAGTCCTCCAAGGGAGAGGGAATTCTGCCTCCAGACAACCTTCAGACTCGAGCTTCAAAATCAACTCTTCCCTGAGTCTCCAGTTTACTTCAGTTCAGTTCAGTCACTCAGTCGTGTCCGACTCTTTGCAACCCCATGAATCGCAGCATGCCAGGCCTCCCTGTCCATCACCAACTCCCGGAGTCCACCCAAACCCATGGCCATCGAGTTGGTGATGCCATCCAGCCATCTCATCCTCTGTTGTCCCCTTCTCCTCCTGCCCACAATCTTTCCCAGCATTAGGGTCTTTTTCAGTGAGTCAACTCTTCGCATGAGGTGGCCCAAGTATTGGAGTTTCAGCTTCAATATCAATCCTTCCAGTGAACACCCAGGACTGATATCCTTTAGGATGGACTTGTTGGATGTCCTTGCAGTCCAAGGGACTCTCAAGAGTCTTCTTCAACACCACAGTTCAAAAGCATCAATTCTTCAGTGCTCAGTTTTCTTCACCATCCAACTCTCACATCCATACATGACTACTGGAAAAACCATAGCCTTGACTAGACGGACCTTTCTTGGCAAAGTAATGTCTCTGCTTTTCAATATGCTATCTAGGTTGGCCATAACTTTCCTTCCAAGGAGTAAGTGTCTTTTAATTTAATGGCTGCCATCACCATCTGCAGTGATTTTGGAGCCCAAAAAAATAAAGTCTGTCACTGTTTCCACTGTTTCCCCATCCATTTCCCATGAAGTGATGGGACCAGATGCCATGATCTTAGTTTTCTCAATGTTAAGCTTCAAGGCAACTTTTTTACTCTCCTCTTTCACTTTCATCAAGAGGCTCTTTAGTTCCTCTTCACTTTCTGCCATAAGGGTGGTGTCGTCTGCATATCTGATTTATTGATATTTCTCCCGGCAATCTTGATTCCAGCTTGTGCTTCTTCCAGACCAGCATTTCTCATGATGTACTCTGCATATAAGTTAAATAAGCAGAGTGACAAGATACAACCTTGACGTACTCCTTTTCCTATTTGGAACCAGTCTGTTGTTACACGTCCAGTTCTAACTGTTGCTTCCTGACCTGCATACAGATTTCTCAAGAGACAGGTCAGATGGTCTGGTATTCCCATCTCTTGAAGAATTCTCCCCAGTTTATTGTGATGCACACAGTCAAATGTTTTGGCATAGTCAATAAAGCAGAAGTAGATGTTTTTCTTGCCTCCTTGCAAATTTCATGTTTGCTAGTCCCCCCCAGTTACTACACACACACACTCTCTCTATTGTTTTTACTTCTCCTGAGAACCTTGACTAATACACTGGTCTTGAGTTTGGGGTCCTAGACTTATTAGTTGGTTACTAGTTGGATGACTTCAGGCAAGATGCCTAGGACTCAGGTTTAGTTGGACTAAATCAGGAATGTTAAGGCTGTGCTCTGAACACGTTTAATAGGTGTTTATGGTGGGTGGGGAGGGAGGAATTTTGGACCTTCTCATTTCTGTATTCTTGTTTCAACTGAACTTTTATTTCTATTTAGCTGTTTTTAAAGCTGACCTCCATTAAATTCCATTTGAAGAAGTGAATCTGCTGATTAAAATAGCATACCAAGTGGAAATCAACTATACTTTGATTTTAAAAATTTTAAAACAGGGATTTTGAGTCTCATTCCAGCTCTAACAAATAAATGTCATAATTAAATGGATTCAGCTGGAGGCACGGCATCTCAGACTGGTGGGGCTAGTTGGAACTATGGCTAAAGGAACAAATTCTTAAAGTAGATGAGCTCCCCAAAGAGTATCAATGCCCCAAATAACCATGCCCTAGGAAGAGTTGTGAACCTAGTCTAGATTAGTGTAAATATACTGTGGGTTCAATCTAGTGGATAGGGAATAGAAATAGGTATTTGCAGATAGTGGTGACAGCAGAAGGCAGGTAGATTACAGTGTCATAGGTTAAAACCATTGTTTAGTTTAATCTGAGGCTATACAGTTAATTGTTTGCCCTCCACCTGAGGTGAGGGAAATGCTCTTGAAATGCTCACTCCTGATCAGCTTACTTCAAGAACAGAGGGGTTCATCTTGATGTGCAAACCTCTTTCATCATGGTGAGCCTGGCTCCAGCAAGTAAGGTTTGATACTAGACCAGTGACCTTCTTATTGTCTAAGACACTTTGTTCACAGGAGATACTCAACAAAACTATGGTAAAGAGATAAATCCTCTGTAATACTGCAGCTCCAAATGTAAGCCTAAAAACTGGCACAGTATTAAATGTAAAAACATTATTTCCATGTTCTTAAGGAGAAGTTCTCATTAAAGTTTAGGAGATTGTTTCCCCCGCAACCCACCAAAAAAAAAGGTAGATCTTTGTTATCCAGTTGTAAAAACATCTCTGGAGAAAGACTTAAATTAACAGGAGAATTGGTATGTAGGGTTTTAAACCATCCTACCATGCCACATGAAAATATTTCTACAAAAAGAAAAAATTTTATAGATTTGTGAGCAACTCTGGTAATGCTAATAGAGTAGTGATTAAAGCTAAATAGACAGAGACAGACTTCCTATCATAGCAGAATGGATTGGAGGTATTGATCAAAATGCTCTTGAAGTGTATAGGAGTTTCACTTATAATTTATTTATATAGTGAATTTATAAATATTATAAATTATTATTTATAATAATATAATAATATGGTGAAATATAATACAAGTAGACTTTATTATTGGAACTGACTCTATTATTGACCCAAACTAATTCTCTGTGAAATTTGACCAGTCTGCTTCTTGCCTCTCTTTTACTATATTCTATAACAGTTTCAGGAGAGGTGGTTTTCACCAAAAGGTATCAGATATAGCTTAAAATTAATAATTTAAAATCTTAAGCAGCATAAGTGTTAAAGAACACTTCTTTTTTTCTTTATAATTAGTAGTATCTGGTTTCAAATCCTGAGTCTGAATACTTACTAGCTGTGTGAGTATTCAGCTGAATACTTACTAGCTTGGAAAACTGCCTAATCTCTATAAGTCTCAATTCCCTCACTGGTTAATTGAGGGTAATATTAGTACCTATTATCTGATAGGGACTGATTTTAAAGATTTTATAAGGAAGTTTGTGTAAAGTAGTCAATACTTACTCCTGGCACATAATGAAAATTTGGTGTTAAAGTTTTTTCGCTTTGAAACAAAATGAAGACTACACTTAATAGATATAAGTCATCTTTATTTCCTAAATAGAAGTGGCATCTTGTAGGTGCTAACAATTACAATGATCTCTTACTGACAGTTTAAATATCATCTTGACAGTATCATTGTCTAAAATGATTCTGCTCACTCTAACTTTGGAGAAAACTTCTCATAAGACGAAGTCATACTTCAGATCTATCAATGCAGGATCAGAGAGAAGAAGAGGTCAGGAAAAACAGTGATGAAGGATGAGGAGGAGGAGAGAGGACTAGGGGAGCAAAGGAGGGAGGCAGGTAGGAAAAGAAAGAGGTAGAAGGAGAGGGAGGTTTTGTAAACAGCTTAGGACACCTGGCTTCCGGTAACTGGAACTGAATCCTCAAGCATTGGGGCTAATTAATAATTGAACCTCTGCTCTCCCCTCCTTGGAGACCACCTCCACTGAGCATCCCTGCTGTTCACACTCTTTTCCTCCTAGTAATAATCTCGAGGTTGTCTCAAGGTGATAGTCACAAGAGCTAGTTTCAAAACTGTTGTTGTTTAGTCATTAAGTCATGTTCAACTCTTTGTGACCCCATGGACTGTAGCCTGCCAGGCTCCTCTGTCTATGGGATTTCCCAGACAAGTTTACTGGAGTGGGTTGCCTTTTCCTTCTCCAGATCTTCCCAACCCAGGGATCAAACCGGTATCTCCTGCCAAATACTTGTAGGCTGATAAATTGCATCTAGTGTATATAATTTAGGGAGTCAGACACTGTAAGATCACAGTTAAGGAAAAATATGGCTAAGTTATGAATGATGCTAAGTTTACTTAGGAATCACCGAAGTAAAATTTAGCTCAATAACCTAAGGGTAAGCTTGGAATTTCTAAGTATTGTGAAAGAAGGCAACTGTTTAGCTTTTAGCCAGTCAATGGGCTTAAAGCTAAGAGTGAAATCAGAAAGACTGCCAACTGGCAAGAGAAGTTATAACCAGGGCTGGTTGAGGTTACCTGGGTGCATCAGTGAGGAGGCAGTAGGTCTCTCAAGAAGACTGGCACTGTTGGCATTTATTCAAGCTGAGGAACAAGCTGAAAAAGTCTGAAACTCCTATACACTTCAAGAGCATTTTGATCAATACCTCCAATCCATTCTACTATGATAGGAAGTCTGTCTCTGTCTATTTAGCTTTAATCACTACTCTATTAGCATTACCAGAGTTGCTCACAAATCTATATTTAACTAATGTATGCTGTACACTTGGTTTCTTCATTCTTATTCTATTATGAAAAGCAGTATACATTTTAACTTCACATTTGTAACTAAGGAAATAAGGTTTCTATTTTTCAATTTTTTTCTTTTATTGTCCTTTGTCCTGGTGCAAGCTCTTCATCTTAGCCAAGAAGAGTGAAATGCTCGGTAACCGAGGAAGACAGTATCAGACCAAGTGGGTGTGTTATCTTGGGAAACTCTCAAGAAAGAATTTTGTAACATATTAAAAAGCAGTCTCAAACTCCAAGTTTTGAATAATAACTTTCAAAGCTCTGGCATGAAAAATTCATATATATGCTATTCTTCTTGTTATTTTTCTTATTTCCATTCTGAGTGGTAATGTGATGAACTGGAAAGAACATTCCCTTCTTGGGCCACACAAAAAATGCTTAAATCCTGACTCTCCTATTTACTCTATTTGTAACCTTGAGTCAATGACTTGACCTCTTGGAGTATCAGTTTTCTCTTTTATAAAAGTAAGATGCTGCTTACTTTTGGAGAACTGTTAGAATGAGATGAAAAAAATGTATGGATAGATCTAGCACATGGGAAGCATTCAATAAATTATTATTTTCATTATCCTTATTATCACTAACCATATTTTTTCATACTGTCAAATAACTCTAAGATATGGGTGATTTTGCATATGTTCTATGAAAGTATCACATTTCATACTTTTCACTGATTAAAGAACATCTGTCATTGGACCAGCCTCTTGAAAAGATAATACTCTTAAAGCAGAGAATTTATAGAATTTATGGGGTGGGAACAGTGGTGGTGGTAGTTATTTTTATGTCAGAATTGTGGTGCTCAATTCTTTTTTAAGAAATATTGGTCACTTAATAAATGGAAAGTAAGACACAATTCCTACCCTCAAGAAAAATAAACTTAGAGTGGAATATGGACAAAACACAGAGAAGAAAATCCAATGAGTGCAGTAAACATTCACCATGACCCAAAAGGAAGAGAAAGATGGATAGGTGGACCAGCAAAGGCTCTGATGGTCATGACAAGATTTAACCTGGGGACAATGGGAAATGAGAGGAAGAGAAGAAATTTCCAGTAAGAGAACCAGCATGACAATAGATGCAGGGAACTGTGGCGTGTTGGGAATAAAAAGGGTACTTGCTTCCCTGGTGGGTCAGATGGTAAAGAAACTGACTGCAATGCACGAGATCTAGGTTCAATCTCTGGGTTGGGAAGATCCCCTGGAGGAGGGTATGGCAACCCATGCTCATATTCTTGCCTGAAAATTCCATGGACAGAGGAGCCTGGTGGGCTACAGTCCATGGGGGTCACAAAGAGTCACATACGACTGAGCAACTAAAACTTTCAATTTCATGCTGTATGTAAAACAACTTTTTCCAAACTCTTTTAATAGGTCAAACATTTTTCAAACAACATTTTATACGGAAAATACTAATTTGTAAAATACTTTAAAGTAGTAAATTAGTTAATCTGTAAGTTCAAATTTAGCACAGTTACTCCTATAATGTTTTGGTCTAATGACAAGTAGACATTTGAACCCCAGGATAACAGACAATAGTTGCAGTGTTAGTGTCCATCACACATAGACCAAAATTTCATGTAACTTCTGAAGTACATCTTTGGTTCATTAGGATTCCAGAGAATTCATTTGAAAAACCAGTGGGATAGAGGGATTTCAAGTACAACCTGACAGGTTGGTCTTAACTCAATTAAAAATTGGAGCCTTTGAAGCTTTCTTAGTGTGGGAATGACATAGAATAGCACTACTCTAGAAAGATTAATCTTATCAAATGAATAGGATAAACTGGAAGAAAGAAAGATTAGTGATAAGGATAACTTTCAATTATCAGACTGTTGAAATAGTGCAAAGGTGGCTTAACCAGGACTGAAAGCTAAGATAGGTGGGAATGAGGTGTGCATTTGCATTCTAGCTTAAACTGGAACCCTGTTTTCTAATAAGAGAACCCTACTTTAATTCCACAATCTTAATGGTACTCTTGGTATTATTACTTCTACATCAACACATAAATTTTGTTAGTGATTAAAATTTTCAGTTCTTTGGAAATTAACTGTTACAAAAGAAATAAAACATCTTATAATTACTATTCTGGAGGTAGATTTTCAGAGTAGTCTTTGGTTGGAAATGCTGATCTGAAGATTTTTCGCTTTTCTTTTTTTTTCCTTTAGGGTTTTAGTTCTTTAGCCCTTGGTGCCATAAAAACTCTTAGGTTATTTTTTCTAATTACTCTTAAGTTACTCAACTAAATATAAATTGCATATCACTACTTAAATTTATAAATTTTTCAATAACTTGATTTAAATGAGTCAAGACTCTTTAATTTCATTTTTATTTTTTGTTACATAAACTTGTGACAGGATCTTAATTTTCCTTAAAATCTTTCCTGAAGAGTAAGATCTTCTGACACTGGAATCAGAGTGCAGAGAGGAAAGATTTTAATAATTTTGTTGCAAAGCCTTAGAAATAAGCAGACATTTTGAGGACAGAAATCCTATGTCCAAAGGTTTTATAACACCTTATTTATCAATCATCATTGATAAAAGTAATATTTCATATAAGTAAAAAATTCTAAATAGTGGAAGCTTATCACTTTAGATGCCTTCTTTTCCCATTTTGATCACTTGTAAGGGAATCTTCTAAAATGCATTTCCCATTGGCTTGCTATTGGAATGGCAGTATGATTCAAATCTTAATGCCCTTTTTTCAAAATTCAGAATCCTTTCTGGTCCATATTCAGTTACTTCTATTTCCAAAGTGCCTGATTTCTTCAGATTTCTCATTTGTTTTCACTAGTCAGCCTTTATGGATGACCAAAACAAACAAAAGAAAGGAACACAAGAAAGGTTGTCACATTACATATAAAATAAAAGTCAAAATAAATGATGATCATAAAAACTGCTTGTGGCAACCACGTAGCCCTCAGAAGTATTTTATTTGTATCCTTTATATTGACTCCAAAAGGGTAAGGTCACTGAACAAGAATTATTAAGTTGACTATTAACTATAATTTTCTGGGACAGTCATTAAATATTTCAATTTGACTCTAGGTGATTTATATTAAAAGATATAGGAGGATAGGAAGAAGATAGAGAAAATATCCCAAAACATTAAATAAAATAACCATTGTTTTTTGAGTCATGGCTGCAGGAAATGACATCAGCTCAGTGTTGGGTTTTGCTTGCTGTTACAGGGGGAATTTATTTTTCTGAGCAGAGGTACCTGCACTCCCATTGTAGCCTACATGGTTCAAGTCATGTTGTCTTATAGAAATTTTTGGTTAAAGTCTATCTGCCTCTCTAGACTTAAAAATAATTCCTAGGACTTCCCTGGTGGTCCAGTGGTTGAGAATCCTGCTTCCAATGCAGGGGACAGGAGTCTGACCCCAATCGGGGAGGATTCCACATGCAATAGGACAACTGAGCACATGCACCACAACTAATCAGTCAGCACTCTAGAACCCTCAGCTACTGAAGCCTAGAGCTTGTGCTCTGCAACAAGACAAGCCACCACAATGGGAAGCCCATGCAATGCAACTAGAGAGAGAGAGAGAGAGAGAGAGAGAGAGAGAGAGAGAGAGAGAGTGTTAGTCACTCAGTAGTGTCTGACTCTTTGCGTCCCCAAGGACTGTATTTTGCCAGGCTCCTCTGTCCATGGGATTTCCCAGGCAAGAATACTGAAGTGGGTTGCCATTTTCTGCTCCAGGGGATATTCCTGACCTAGGGAGTGAACCCAGATCTCCTGCACTGCAGGCAGATTTTTACTGTCTAAGCCTCTAGGGAAGCTTGCAACTAGAAAGTAGCCCTACTTACTGCAACTAGAGGAAGCCTGTGTGCAGCAATGAAGACCCAGTGCAGCCAAAAAATAAATAAATACTATTTTTTTTAAAAAAAATAGAAAAATAATATTATAAAAATATTTTTTTAAATTCCTAAACAGAAGGATATGCCTATTCTATAGACACAAATAGGTACTCAGTATGCACTTACTTTCTGGTTGTAACTGAAAAGAATACTTAAGATCAGTATAAAACCAGACAGATGCAAGAAACTGAAACAATTAGGGATAATTTACACTTTCTGGTTCTAGTCCCTGAGAGAATCTGCTATATAAAAACAAAAACAAAAAAAAGCAACTTCTGCCAAGCCTTACATTTTATCTCTATCCCAAACATCCAGTCTCCTTTTCCAGCATTTCTGGATAATGCTTTAATGATTCTCTGCTCCAGCCAAGACATTTCTCTGTGTTCATCACAGGCACCATGGAAGTTCTCTTCTATACCTTCTCTGAACTCTTCTAGAGTCGGTTTCTGACTCTGGCTGACTCTCAAGTACTTGAGACAGAGAAGAAAGACACTGAATATGGTCATCATTTTTAGTTTAAAATCAAAATGACAAGGTGGGGCAGATAATCCCAACAGTAGCTCCTTATTATCATTCCCAGTGTATTCTTTATACAGAACTCGGTCTTGTTCACATCCTTTATTATCCTGATAAGTTACTTTTAGATCCATTTAGTAGCCATGTAACAATGTGAGAGTTGGGCCATAAAGGTGGCTGAGAGCTAAAGAACTGATGCTTTCCAACTGTGGTGATGGAGAAGACTCTTGAGAGTCCCTTGGACAGCAAGGAGATCAAGCCAGTCAATCCTAAAGGAAATCAACCCTGAATATTCATTGGAAGGACTGATGCTGACGCTGAAGCTCCAATAGTTTTGCCACCTGATACGAAGAGACAACTCGTTGGAAAAGACCATGACACTGGGAAAGATTGAAGGCAAATGGAGCAGAGGGCAACAGAGGATGAGATGGTTAGATGGCATCACCAGTTCAAGGGACATGAACTTAAAACTCCAGGAGATAGTGAAGGACAGGGAAGCCTGATGTGCTGCAGTTCTTGGGTCGCTAAGAGTCAGACATGACTTAGCAGCTGAACAAGAACAACAGACACATTTTAAGGACATAAAACTGAAGTTCAGAGAGGTTAAGTAGTATGTCCAAGGGCACAAGAGAATATTACAGATTCAGGACCAAAGCCAGGTTTATCCCTTAGTGCTGCAAACAGCATCTTCTTATTTTCTTCTGGTTTCCTTTCTTTGTATGGAAGTCTACATTTTCACGGGCAATCTGGCATTTTCATGAAAACTTCCCCTGACAAACTGCTCTCCTTAGTTGCCTAAGTCTTTTTCCTTCCAGATTCTAAACCTAGGAAAATTAACCTGTTAAATTACAAGTAGCTACACATGGAAACCAGACTGACACACAAAATTTGTATTTCAGCCATAAACTTTTGGAAAAGTGAAATTTTTCAGAAACATGCTGGGATTTCAGGCCCTGTGACCAGATTCTTGGAAGGTATTTGGGGGCAAAGACATTTACTAGAGATCCATCAAAGACAGAAAGCTTTTAGCTTAAGTTTGTACAATCTAATGTCTCCCCGTTGCAGGATAACAATTTATAGTTAATATTAGTGATAGTGGAACAGTTGGGGTTTTTTTAAGCAGGGAAGGCTGTGTGTGGAAACAGTTGATGTCTCTGTGTTTAATGTGTGGATTGAACAGGAAAGATAAACTCTTAGTAGTAAAAGGCAGACAGGAGGACATGACAATTGAAAGAAATATCACAAGGAAAACAAACACACTAGATATTCTTTTCACAGAGTAACAATTTCCTTATCATGACAAGAGAAAGGAGAGTAAGATTTTACACTTACAGATGACAAGCAATTTTCTTCAATTTATAACACTTCTCTAGTACAGTGCTGTCCAATAGAATTTCTGTAATAACAAAAAATTTTTTACGTTTCAGCTGTCTAGTAAAATACCTACTAGCCACTTGAAATGTAACTAGTGGTACTGAGAAAATTGCTTTTCAAAATTTTATTTAAATTAAACTTAAATAGCCTCATGTGGCTAGTAGCTACCATATTGGACAGTGCAGCAGGCAAAATAGAAGCTGAAACCCTGTCTCTGTGTTTCATTCCTGTCAAATAAAATAAGATGAGTTTTATTAAATTTGTATTTTTTTCTAAGTATTATGCAGGATTTGGAGTTATATTGCTGGTTGTTGTTGTACTAGGTACTCAGTTGTGTCCAACTTGTTGAGACCCCATAAACTGTAGCCAGGTTCCTCTGCCCATAGGATTTCCCAAGCAAAATAACTAGAGTGGGTTGCCATTTCCTTTTCCAGGAGATCTTCCTGACCTAGGGATCAAAACTGGATCTCCCTCAATGGCAGGCATATTCTTCACCACTGAGCCACTGGGAAGCTCATATTGCTGGCAGTACCATTTAACTTTTGCCTGTGAGAAATCTAAAGTGAGATGGATCAGGCTTCCAAGCCTAAATCTATCATTTCAGCTATATACAAATAGTGTTAAAATAAAAACAATTCCACAAACATGCATTAGTAATGCTTGTCCACAGCCATAAAACATATTTACATAAAATCACTTAAGATAGTAATGAGTTAAAATAAAAATTACTTAAGTCGATGGTTCCCTTTGTGCTAGGAAAGAATGTGCTATCTAGGAAAACATCAGCCAATGACACAAACTTCCTTTAGTGATTACATATTAAGTAGAAATGAAAGATGAGTTTTAAAAAAAAGACAAGGAGAGGGGAGAATATAATTCAGGCTTTGCAACTTATATGTCTACAGGACCAGGGCATATAATGTAAATAAGTAACTTGCAAAGTCTGGTGGAGTGTGAGGCAGAGAGAACTGCCCCCACCGTCACCCCTAACCCCAGGGATTTTACTTCTCTTGCTATACCAGGGGCCATCTGCTCAGCCAATCTGCCCCCACCAGCACGCTGCTTCGGCAACCTCTCTGGGGCAGCCACCTGGCCTCTTTCAAGGAAGTCTGAGCACCACTGTACTAAAATGCTTCTACATTTTCCTTCAGTTCCAGCACCCTTTGATGCTAGAAGTATCAATTCATTATTTTTAGTGGGGAGAAAATTTTAATCTAAATAATATATCTTGGAGTTTTGATGCATAAGAATAAGTCTATAACTGGTGTAAGTATTTATGCAATGAGACTTTGCAGGTTATTATATGCAATTGTTTCCTATGTAAAGTACTGTTTAGTGTTTATTTACACATCAACTCATAGCCTTTAAGTTAGGTGGCTCCCATGGGCATAACCTAAGTAGTAATATGTGTGCCTTATATATTTTGTATATAGTCAAGAAATTAGTCAAGGAACATAGTAGGTGCTCAATGAATGTTTAATGAATGAATGGTGCAGAAATTTCCATATATACAAATGATGAATGTAATTAAGCTTTTTCACAGTAAGAACAGTTACCCAACGCATTAATGACAAAAATAGTATAAATCCTTTGATTGTGACAATGCCTGACATTGTAGTACTCATTTCATTTTGTGCTTTTGATATAGTTTGTGGCTCATTATACACTGGAGAAGGCAATGGCAACCCATTCCAGTACTCTCACCTGGAAAATCCCATGGACAGGAGAGCCTGGTGGGCTGCAGTCCATGGGGTCACTGGGAATCAGTCACGACTGAGCGACTTCACTTTCACTTTTCACTTTCATGCACTGGAGAAGGAAATGGCAACCCACTCCAGTGTTCTTGCCTGGAGAATCTCAGGGACAGGGGAGCCTGGTGGGCTGCCGTCTATGGGGTCACAGAGTCAGACACGACTGAGGTGACTTAGCAGCAGCAGCAGCATTATACATTAGCTTCATTATTCCTTTTACAATAGGTTACTAGAGTTCCTATTTGAAAGTGTTAAAAATAATATTTTTAAAAAACCTTCATGAGCTAGGTAAACATACTAATTAATTTTAAAAGGTGTCTCTTTAGTAGTTCACAACTAACAAATATCACTAGGAATCAATGGTGTGTATGGGGCAGAGTTTTAGACAGCTCTAGAGTTTAGACAATTACTGCATCTTTTTAAAAATAAATATGCCCTATGAATTGTACTAATCATAACTGTCACGGATAGCTTACAATTACTACATTTACTAGATGCTTTCTTCTAAAAGGAGGGAGAAAGGGGATAAAATAGATTATTCTATAAGTGTAAATTTAGAGAGGAAACTGAAAAGAAAAAAATAATTTCAGGTGGGTGGAAGTTAGAGGGAGGTCACAGGCAACTTTTAGTTTTCCAAGTTTGTGTCACATACATGCAAAGAAGAATTTGGGGTAAAAAAGAAATTAGAGATGTATGAGTAATAAAGTGGAACAAAACTAAGTCAGATTCTGTGTCTTCCTTGGACAATTCACAAGCAATATTACCATTAGTATTTATAATAACACCATCAGAAGAATGAGTGACTGATTTACTTTTAAACTCCATAATATTTTTACTGATGGTTGGTGTTATATTAGATGCAAGTACATCTGGGATTTTATGTTTCATTTCAATACAATGAGAAGAATTCTAGGGCAACAGAGAAAGGCATAGATGTTTAGATTAAAAAGTACAAATAATAAATTAGCTAAAAATTCTTACTTTATTCATTCTTGAATGTCATCATATTTTTTAATAGTTTTGAAGCTGGTATTGATGATATGGTTTTCTACGTTTATGAAATTAGTTAGAATTTTTTTTAAAGTTCCAAAAATATTAGAACTGACAAAGATATTGAAAATAATTAGTCTCAACTCCACAGAACTAAACCTCAGTTTGAAGTTAACACCACTGGTTGATGATAGAAACCAGTGCAGAGGTCAGTACACCTAGCTTCCCCATCCACTGCTCTTTCTTCTCTATCTGACACCTCAGCCACAATTATTACTCCAAGTGAGCTCATCAGAGTCTGCGATGACAGGACTCAATATACTCATGTGAATAATGAGATCATAGGTTGAACACTAGGCAACATGTACATCTCTGTGCTTTATTTCTCTGTGTCACATGATCTTTCCAAGTCTGCATACTGAAATATGCCCTGTCTTAAATTCACTGCTAAGCGGATCATTGAAAAAGCAAGAGCGTTCCAGAAAACCATCTATTTCTGCTTTATTGACTATGCCAAAGCCTTTGACTGTGTGAATCACAAAAAAATTGGGGAAAATTCTTCAAGAGATGGGAATACCAGACCATATGACCTGTCTCTTGAGAAACCCGTATGCAGGTCAGGAAGCAACAGATAGAACTGGACATGGAACAACAGACTGGTTCCAAATAGGAAAAGGAGTGCGTCAAGGTTGTATCTTGTCACCCTGCTTATTTAACTTATATGCAGAGTACATCATGAGAAATGCTGGTCTGGAAGAAGCACAAGCTGGAATCAAGATAGCCAGGAAAAATATCAATAGCCTCAGACATGCAGACAACACCACCCTTATGGCAGAAAGTGAAGAGGAACTAAAAAGCCTCTTGATGAAAGTGAAAGAGAAGAGTGAAAAAGTCGGCTTAAAGCTCAACATGGCATCTGGTCCCATCACTTCATGGGAAATTGATGAGGAAACAGTGTCAGATTTTATTTTCTGGGGCTCCAAAATCCCTGCAGATGGTGATTGCAGCCATTAAATTAAAAGACGCTTACTCCTTGGAAGGAAAGTTTTGTTCAACCTAGATAGCATATTGAAAAGCAGAGACATTACTTTGCCAACCAAGGTCCATCTAGTCAAGGCTATTGTTCCTCCAGTGGTCGTGTGTGGATGTGAGAGTTGGACGGTGAAGAAAACTGAGAATGGAAGAACTGATGGTTTTGAACTGTGGTGTTGGAGAAGACTCTTGAAAGCCCCTTGGACTGCAAGGAGATCTAACCAGTCCATCCTAAAGGAGATCAGTCCTGGGTGTTCATTGGAGAGACTGATGTTGAAACTGAAACTCCAATACTTTGGCCACCTCATGCGAAGAGCTGACTCATTGGAAAAGACCCTAATGCTGAGAAGGATTGGGGGCAGGAGGAGAAGGGGACAACAGAGGATGAGATGGCTGGATGGCATCGCCAACTCGATGGCCATGGGTTTGGGTGCACTCCGGGAGTTGGTGATGGACAGGGAGGCCTGGCGTGCTGCAATTCACGGGATCACAAAGAGTAGGACATGACTGAGTGACTAAACTGAACTGAGCTGAAGCTCCCAGCTATCTGCCTCTTTCGAAAACATGCCCTACCATCTAACAAGAAATAAGCATCTCCCAGCAAGTTTGAACCAGGTGGAATGCTACATAAAGACAGAAGATACATCTATTACATAAAGATAGAAGTTAGATATAGTGATGTATTAGTGATACACATTCTAAAATAAATATGTTTTAAAATTTTTCTGTACTTCCTTTACTTTTCTAAAATCATGTTATATAAAATATTTTATTTTTTATGTTTATTTTTTCCTTTACATTATCGTGTTGGTTTTGCAATACATTGACATGAATCCGCCATGGGTATACATGTGTTCCCCTTCCAGAACCCCCCTCCCACCTCCCTCCCTATTCCATCCCTCTGGGTCATCCCAGTAAAATATTTTAGATAAAATAGTTTTCCATAACTAGTTCAAACTTACTGCTAATTTATGGTTATTCCAAAATATTTTATCAAAGTGGCTGAGTCACTAAAACACTTAGAATATGGGTTATATCAGACATTATTTTATTTATCCAGTTAAAATATTTTGAGGAAAAACCATGTGGAAATAATCAACTTTTTTTTTCTGTAAACTCACCTGGTTGCTGGGGCCCAGTTAATAGCTCCTGCTTAGTTCATGGTTAGTGAACTACTAGTCATTTTTTCTTAATATTGTCAGGGCCCTGTGGCCTTCTTTTGTTGACTAAAGCCCATCTTTCCCACTTCTCAACACTATAGACCTTCTAAGTCCTGTGACCTCCATACCCAGCCTCTAGACTATCTATTCACCATGATGGTATATTTCTACCTCAGCTCTTACCAGTTTCCTCATGACCAGGAAACTGGATATGATGCCATGTCCATAATAAAGGACAGATGAAGAGATATGAAAAACAGATGAAGAGATATTATATATCTCTTATATATATGTTATATATGTATATACATATAAAATAAAAATAGATGAAGAGAAATTATGAATGTGAATTCATATCCATAATAAAAAACAAGTGAAGAGAGAGTAAAATGGAGGAGGAGGAGAAGATTTACAGAGTAGTATATCACATGAGAAATTCTGAATATAAATGTAATACTAAAGAAGCATGGACTTCCCAGGTGGCACTAATGGTAAAGAACACGCCTGCCAATGCAGGAGACATAAGAACCACAGGTTTGATCCCTGGGTCAGGCAGGTCTCTTGGAGGAGGGCATGGTAACCCACTCCAGTATTCTTGCCTGGGAAATCTCATGAACAGAGGAGCCTGGAAAGCTATAGTCCACAGTGCAGCAAGAGTCGGACATGACTGAAGTGACTTAGTATGCAGACACTAAAGAAGCATAGCATTATTCAGCATATATATGGAAGACTCTTCTGATAGAGTGACTAAAAATGACAATAAATGGCAAATGATCCTTGGCTTTCCTTTACCTTTCTCTCTGCCATCACCCACACCCCACATATATCTCCTGTAAACATCTTTGACTGTGTGTTGTGTATATTTTTCTAGACTTTAGAATAAGTATTTTAATTTTGTTCATTGTTAATCTCACACTAAGAAAAAATATATCAATATTTAAAGTCAGTGTTCTCGTTACCATCTTTCTAAATTCCATATATATGTGTTAGTATACTGTATTGTTGTTTTCCTTCTGGCTTACTTCACTCTGGATAATAGGCTCCAGTTCCTTCCACCTGAGTAGAACTGATTCAAATGAATTTTTTTTTAATGCTGAGTAATATTCCATTGTGTATATGTACCACAGCTTTCGCATGCGAGACAGCAAAAGGAACGCAGATGTATAGAACAGAGTCTGTGGAAGAGGGCAAGGGTGGAATGATATGGGAGAATGTCATTGAAACATGTTAATTATCATATGTGAGATCAATCACCAGCCCAGGGTTGATGCTCGGGGCTGGTGCACCGGGATGTCCCAGGGGGAGGGAATAGGGAGGGAGGAGGGAGGGGTGTTCTGGAGGGGGAGCATATGTAAACCCATGGTGGTTTCATGTCATTGTATGGCAAAACCAACACAATAAAAAAAAAAAAAGAAAGAAAGTCAGTGTTAACTATTTATACCTGTCTGTTGTGAGTTCTCAAGGAGAGGCCAGTGGATGCTTCAGTTATTATCTCAGTGACAACCCTACTAACTCCATCTTCTTGTTCCCTATCTCTGTACCTGTCTCCATCCTCAAACAGCAGTTTCCAGCAACTTGCTTGTGTTATGTATTGAGATAGTTTTCACTGTATCTTGTTTTTTTTGTTTTGTTTCGTTTTGCTTTGAAATTGTAAGCTTCATGAAACTGAAGAATTTTGTCTGCTATTTCTGTCCCCTCATTCTCTCCCTCCTTTCATTCTGGGTCTTCTCTAGATTGCTTTATCTTGTCTCTTAGATCACTAAAGCTTTGTTTATATTTTTTAGTCTTTGACCTTTCTGTATTTCACTTTAGATAGATTTTCCCCCCATCTTTACTTTTACTGTTCTTTTCTTCTGAAATGGATATACTGCTGTCAATTTTATCTAATAAATGCCTTATTCCAGATAGTTAAACTTTCATCTCTAGAAATTCCATTTTTTCTTTTTTATATCCTCTACTGTATCCTCATTATGTTGTTTTCTTTTATGTCCTTTAGGATATGGAACATATTTATATTGACATCTTAAAGTCCTTGTCACCAATTTTATTCTCTCTTTTATTTCTAAGATGCTTACCTTTAATTGATTTTTCTTTGAATTAATTGTCAAATTTTTCTCTTTTTTTCATAAAGCTAACAATTTTTATCAGTTATTGAAATTATGAATGTTAGGTTACTGAGTGCAGGGTTTTGTTATATTCCTTTAAACTTTGTTAGACCAGGTGAACATTTTAGAACTTTGATCCTTCGAGATTCTTTTTAAAGTCATTTTAGGGAACGTCTAGAATAAATTTTCCCTACTCTGGTTAAAGGGAACTCAACTCCCTGCTCTGTGTGAGTTTTGGAAATTCTTCATCTTACAACTCCAATATACTTATTCTTTTCCTGGAAAATGTTCCTAATCTGGACTCATGAGGCTTCATAATATTACTGTGTATTTAATACTCAACCAAAGACTCATACAGCTCCCTAGTCAAATTGTTAAGAGTTCTTTTTCTGTGCGGTTTCTATATCTTGGATACTTTTGTCCTGGATATTCTAACTGCTGCAGCCTTCTCAAATTGAGATATCAGTGATGAAACTCAATGAGATTTCTGGGCTCATTTTGGTTTCCCCATACCTGCACGGTAGCCCAGAAATCAGCTCCAAGCAAGAAGATCAATTCATTTGTTTCTTTTCTCAGGGACCATTAGCTACACTGCCTATGGTCCAGTTTCTGAAAATAAATGTGCTCTATATTTTGCCCAGATTTCTAGTTGTTAATGGATGAAAGATAATACTTTCATAAAACATGAAAGATAATACTTTCATATGAGGGGCTCTGTGACTCCCTCACTGCCAGAAGCAGAAATATCTTGCTTTTCAATCATGACTTCCTTTCAGGCTTGTGATTTTACTTAATTTGCTTTTTAACACACACGACTGTCTCTCACCACTGTGTTTATATATGTACAAAGTAAACTATCTCTGCATAAGTGATTATTTTGTACTGTTTCTGTTCTCTCAAGAGAGTCTAAACTATTTTTTGATTTAGATTTTTGATTGAATACATGATACCTCTTTAGGAATGATGAATTTGTATTGTAGATAGAGAAACTGGTGGAGATGTATGAGAAGATAGAATTGGGTTCTGTTTGCTCTAAGTTCTAATTATCATTGGTGGTACCTGGAGTTGCAAGTTACCATAAGAATAAACTTCAAACATCATTGCATAGATTTTTTTTTATCAAAATTAATGAATTATAAATAACTGAGAGAAGAAAAGTTTTCTTCGTGGTTGACTTTTGTTTCCTATTCTAGATGTTATTTGCCCCTTAAGGTTTTCAGTGAAACTTGAGATTATGTGACAGAAAGTTCTTATATGCAAATTTTTTTAAATTTATTTTAATTTTCTTTACATTATCATGTTGGTTTTACCATACATTGACATGAATCTGCCATGGGTATACATATGTTCCCCCTCCAGAACCCCCCTCCCACCCCCTCCCAATTCCCTCTCTCTGGGTCATCCTGGTGCACTAGCCCTGAGCATCAAACCTGGGCTGGCGATTGATTTCACATATGATGATTAACATGTTTCAATGCCGTTCTCCCATATCATCCCACCCTTGCCCTCTCCAATAGAGTCCAAAAGACTGTTCTATACATCTGCATTTCTTTTGCTGTCTCACATACAGGGTTCTCTTTACCATCTTTCTAAATTCCATATATATGCATTAGTATACTGTATTTTTGTTTTTCCTTCTGGCTTACTTCACTCTGGATAATAGGCTCCAGTTTCGTCCACCTGAGTAGAACTGATTCAAATGAGTTCTTTTTAATGGCTGAGTAATATTCCATTGTGTATATGTTCCATTGTGTATATGTACCACAGCTTTCTTATCCATTCGTCAGTTGATGGACATCTAGGTTGCTTCCATGTCCTGGCTATTGTAAACAATGCAGCGATGAACATTGGGGTACACGTGTCTCTTTCAATTCTGGTTTCCTCAGTGTGTATGCCCAGCAGTGGGATTGCTGGGTCATATGGCAGTTCTATTTTCAGTTTTTTAAGGACTCTCCACACTGTTTTCCATAGTGGCTGTACTAGTTTGCATTCCCACCAACAGTGTAAGAGGGTTCCCTTTTCTCCACATCCTCTCCAGCATTTATTGCTTGTAGACTTTTGGATGGCAGCCATTCTGACTGGTGTAAAGTGGTATCTCATTGTGGTTTTGATTTGCATTTCTCTGATAATGAGTGATGTTGAGCGCCTTTTCATGTGTTTGTTAGCCATTTTTATGTCTTCTTTGGAGAAATCTCTGTTTAGTTCTTTGGCCCCTTTTTGATTGGGTCGTTTATTTTTCTGGAATGGAGCTGCAGGATTTGCTTGTATATTTTTGAAACTAATTGTTTGTCTGTTGCTTCGTTTGCTATTATTTTCTCCCATTCTGAAGGCTGCCTTTTCACCTTGCTTTTAGTTTCCTTTGTTGTGCAGAAGCTTTTAAGTTTAATTAGATCCCATTTGTTTATTTCTGCTTTTATTTCCAATATTCTGGGAGGTGGGTCATAAAGGATCCTGCTTTGGTTTATGTTGGAGAGTTTTGCCTATGTTTTCCTATAGGAGTTTTATAGTTTCTGGTCTTATGTTTAGATCTTTGATCCATTTTGAGTTTATTTTTGTGCAAATTTTTAAAATTCTTTTTCAATGCAACTATGAAGTTAAGCAATTAATTTTCATTCCAAATCTGGAAAAGGAAGTAGCTGCAGATCAAGCTGAGTAGAAATTGTCATTTTTTTTAAAACTTAAAGGTTGAAAAATATAGAACTATTACCAAATTGTTCTTAATATTATCATCACAATGAAGCATTTGTGAACATATAAATTAATAACTTTGTTCTACTTAAATAAAAAACTCACAGTTTTTACGGGATACAAATGGTGCAAAGATTATATTGTATCAGTGTTTTTATATTGTTATTCATACCTCTACTCTACAATTCACACTACAATACACTGAAAAAATGATTTTTAAATGTGTAATTAAGATGTACTATGAGCCCTAGAGGGAGAATAATACTCAACTGATTCTTTTTTTTGTTATTTGCATAAATCTTATAGTTTAATAATAAGGACATTCATAGTTTAATAATAATGTTGGGTAGTATAAATCTTTTAAGCATAAAGAATCATATTTTTTAAATATTTATTTATGCATAAAAGTCATCCTAAGTAAAATTACTAATTTATTCAGATAAATAGCAAAGACCATCATTATGCAACATATTTAAGTACAATAGCCCTGTCATTTAAACTTCATAGACCTGTCATAAAAATAGCCCTGTCATAAAAAACTTTAAAACATTTTTTAAACTTCAAATGTTCAGCAGCATAAACAATAGTACGTTTGCCTTAGATAATTTGGAAAATTGACTATAAAGAGTCAGAGTACTGCAAATTATTTAATTCACATGAAATCTACAAATTGCAGAGCTGTAAAGCACTGTACACAGTTATTTCAAGTTATTGTCATCTCCCTTATAGTTACAGGACTTCTTTGTAACAATATCGTTTTCAGATATAACTATTGTAAGGAATGGTAGTTCACTAGTCACATTTCTGGTCTTTTGTAGTACAGTTGAAGACTGTATTGTTTTGTCGACCAAGCTAAAATAAAACAGATGCAAGTAAATCAGACAAAGATGTGAATTTGGCATATGAGGAGACGGAAGATAGAATTAATGTTTCTTGCTTGTTTAGTTAAGCAATGCTAAATATATTTTGTTACAGGGAACAAGGGGAAATAAGATTTGCTAGTTCTGAAATTTGTAATAAATTAAGCATTTAAGAAAAGTAGAAGAAAAATGGGCAGAAATATGATACCAAAATCTGGGAGACATACTAAACAATAGGAAGACTTACTGATCTCCAAGTTTTAAGAGCTAATGCTCACACTAATTTTAAAAACAGACTCATTACCTGGGAAGTTTATCACATAGCTGGGAGCACCTTCTTAGTTACCAGGATAGTCCATTCACTGAATCACTCATTCAACAAATATCTACTGAATGTGTGTGTTTGCATATACAACTGAAAATTATTGTTTAGTCACTAAGTCATGTCCAATTCTTTTGAGACCTTATAGGCTATAGTCCATCAGGCTCCTCCGTCCCTGGGACTTTCCAGGCAAAAATACTGGAGTGGGTTACCATTTCCTTCTCCTGGGATCTTCCCAAACCAAGGATTGAACCTGAGTCTCTTGCATCTCCTGCATTGTAGGCAGATTCTTTACCACTGAGTCACTGGGGAAGCACAACTGTAAATAATGTCTATTTATATATTTATGTATTAAGTGATGTGGGGGATGCAAATTATATTTGATCAACATGTAGCCATTTTAATACTGACTGGTAGGTAAGAACAAGATGCAACAAAGCAGAATTCTTTTATATATCTGTGTGTGAGTGTGTGTGTGTGTGTGTGTGTGTGTGTGTGTGTATTTGGCCAAGCTGCCCAAGCATATGAGATCTTAGTTCCCCAGCAAAGGATTGAACCTCACCCCCTCAAGTGGAAGCACAGAGTCTTAACCACTGGACCACAAGAAAGAACCCAGAATTCATTTTTAACTTTCAGTAAATTTATTGTGTTTTGTAAGAAAAAAAATCACTTAAAAATGTACCAACATGACTAAGGTTTATGCAATTAATTTACCTATAAATTTGGATGTCATTAAGGGAGTCAAAGACAAAATAACCATTTGATGGTTCATGGTCTGTGATTTTCTTGCCTGACAAGAAAATCTAAATATTATTATGAGGACAGGCTGGAAATGTGCTCCGATTAGTTATCAGGAACTTACAAAGTTCAAACAAGAAGCAAATACCATTTTTAGAATAAAAATGTTATTTCTTTTTTAAAACACATATTCTGAGGCTTCCTTGGTGGCTCAGTGGCAAAGAATCTGCCTGCCAGTTCAAGAGACACTGGTTCAATCCCTGGTCCAAGAAGATCCCTCTTGCCACGGAGTAACTAAGCCTGCGTGTCACAACTATTGATCCTGTACTCTAGTGCTAGGAAGCTGCAACTACTGAAGCCCACACGCCTAAAGCCTGCACTCCACAAGAGAAGCTACTCTGTTGAGAAATCTGTGCACTGCAACGGAAGGGAAGACGCTGCATTTTCTGTGCGAAAAAACTCACATAGCAATGAAGACCCAGCACGGCCAAAAATAAACAAATAAATAAATCGGCACTACATTTTAAAAAACCACATATTCTGGACCAATTTGTTAATATTAAAACTTTGTTGAAAACCTACCAGAATATATCCTATCCCCTTACATCACATTTGCTTTTATTCTTAACTACACAAATATTAATATGTAGTAAAATAGAGAGTAAAAAATCTGAACTTTGGATAAATTTTCTTCATTTTATTCTTCTTTGAATGCAACTTTAATCAGAAAATTATGATAGATTTAGATGTGTAACAATTTTAATATTATATTCAAATATAAATAAACCATTAAAGGAAAGACAAGATGTCAAAAATTATTCATAAAAGATTGATTAATATTTACAGTGTAGGAAGGAAATTATATGTGAAACATATACTCTAAATATAAAATAAATACATATATATCTACATATATCAACTGTTATTCTCAAAATGGAAATAACTTTGGCTTTTATAGCATTTAATATTTTTAAAGAATCAAAGTGTAACAAAATTCCATCAACAAATCAAAAAAACATAACTAATTATGTGCAAGGCAGTGGAATACATGTTTTTTAAAAATTGTTTTAAATTAACTGCCCATATCATCTGCATCACATTTCTCATCCTTCTATTCTGTTTTATTAAATTATTGAATAATTCATCTGTTGCTTTGTCCTTTCTTTCAATTTATATATACTCAAGGGATTCCCAGGTGGCCCTAATGGTAAAGAACTCACCTGCCAAGACAGCAGGCATAAGAGACAGGTTCAGTCCCTGGGTCAGGAGGATCCCCTGGAGGAGGGCATGGCAAACCACTCCAGTATTCTTGCCTGGAGAATACCATGGACAGAGGAGTCTGATGGGCTATGGTCCATGTGACTGCAAAGAGTCAGACACGACTGAAGTAACTTAGCAGCAAGCACATACGCATATACGATCAAAGAATAGTCAAGAACTTAGAGATAATTTATCCTAAAAACCCTCATTTTACAGATGTAAACACTAAAGTCAAGAAAGGTTGTGTGATTTTTTTTCCTTTATATTTGGAAGTTTAAACCTACAAAATAGTTGAAGGAATATTACAATAATACCTATATAATCTTCACCAATTATTAACATTTGGCAAATTTTTTGTTCTATCCTCACATGCATACACATGTATATGCATGTATGTATATTAAACTTGCTGTTGAAAATCATTAATACTTCATCTCTAAGTATTTTTGAACACATCTCCTGATTAGAATATTTTCCTATAAAAGCACAAGACTATTATTACTCTCAAGATTATCAAATAGTAACTAAATTATAACATCTAATATAAACATACTCAAATTTTTTGCTCCAACATGTACTCATAAACACTTTATTCAAACCAGGATCCAGTCAAAGCTCATTTATGGCATTTGGTTAAGTGGCAATGGTAGTTTAGTCAGTAAGGAGTCATAAATCTCCTGTGTCCATGGGATTTCCCAGGCAAGAATATTAGAGTGGGTTGCCATTTCTTTCTCCAGGGCATCTTCCCAAACTAGGAATCAAATCCGTGTCTCCTGCATTGGCAGGCAGATTCTTTACCATTGCACCGCCACCAGTGAAGCTAAATTTGGTTAAGTATTTTAATCTAAAACAATTCCTGTGCTTTTGGTTTCTCTATTTACTGACTCTGAATTCTATAAGAGTTCAGGCCAGTAAACTGGATGATGATGACAATGATTTGGGCCATGCCAGGCAGCTTGTGGGATCTTTGTTCCCTAATCAGGGGCCAAACCCAGGCCCTTGGCAATGAAAGCTCAGAGTCCTAACCACTGGACTGCCAGGGAATTCCCTGGATGATTACTTTCTTATGATTGTATTCAAATTAAATATTTTGGGGGAAATATTGCATAAGTGATAGTATTTAATTACCATTACATTAATCAGGAATCACATAAAATTACATTGTCTCACTATTGGTTATCTTAAATTAGATAGCTTTATTAAAGGAGTAATTGCAAGATCTCTCCATTATAGAGATCCATTTTCCCTTGGTAATTAAAAAGAAAAGCTATTTTCAGGATGATATTTTAAAACTGTGAGTATTCTGTTCTCTGATAAACTTTCACAATCAGTTTCATATCTCTTACATCCTAGTCTATATTTCCTGTTACATCACAGATTGCATAATAGCAATTTGCTAATTCTATCATTCCTTCTACATTTATTGCTAAAATTTGTATGAAAGACAGTTCCTCTTTTTCAGGCCTTTTTTTTTTTTCCTTTCTTCCTTCCAACAACTGTAAGGTTGATCACAATTGCCCCTTTGGCTAGAGATCTCTGTCTCGGACATACTCCTCACCTTCAGCATAGCAAATGCTCTAGTCTTTATCCATGCACTAACATCTACCATCCTGGCCATACCACATGTGCCTTGGGATGTACTCAGTACCAATTTCTTTCATGGCTTTAAAAGGTTGAAAAACGATTGGACAAGGGATTCAGAAGAAAGGAAGGATGCAGGATATGAGATTAAATTCAACAAGATTGCAGTTCAATGACTTCGAAGTTTAGGTCTCAGGATTAAGGTTGAGGGACATATTATTTATTTACTTAAGATTTTAGTGGATATTTTAAAACATAATAGAGGCATAAAGGGTAGTAAAAATAAACCCCTAGATATCCATTATTCCATTTCAGCAATTCTTTAAATTTTGCCAATTTTATTGTACCTATTTCTCACTCTATTTTTTAAAACAAAATTTATTTATTTATTGGCTGCACTGGGTCTTCATTACTGTGAGTGGGTCTTCATTTGTGTTGAGTAGGGACTACTTTCTAGTTGCTGTGCAGAGGCTTCTTACTGTAATAACTTCTCTTGCTGCAGAGCTTGGGCTCTAGGCAGGCAGGCTTCAGTATTTGAGTGTCCTGGGCTCTAGAGCACTGGCTAGAGCCAGTTGTGGCTAGGTAGTTGTGCCCCAAGGGCTTGGTTGTCCCAGGGCATGTGGGATCTTCCAAGATCAAGGATCAAACTTCTGTCCCATGCAATGGCAGGCAGATTCTCTACCACTGAGTCACCAGGGAAGCTGTCCCTCTATTTTTTTTTTTTTGTTCTTGTTGTATTATCTCAATGCAAATCTCATGCATCATGTCATTCCTTCCTTCATGTGTCAGCATGTATTGCAAACTGATAGGGTTTGTGATAGACAGGATTCCTAGATGATGCGCCTAGATTCTTGGGCCCCGTTGTACACATATTTTCTCCTACTTATTCAATCAAACACTAACCTAGGCACTGTTTTAAAGGATTTTACAAAAGTAAAAGATTCTAAATCAGTTGACCTTAAAATAGGAAGATTTTTCTAAGCTGGCCCAGCCTTATCACATGAGCACTTTAAAACTCGGCCTACAGATCAAAGACAAAGAAAGTCAGAGATTGAACACATGAGAAGGATAGGACATGCCAGATGCCCTCCACTACGAGCTTGAAACCAGAGGGCTCAGGTGGCAGAGAATGTGTTCTCTAGGAGCACAGAGCAGCCTCTCATCAGCAAGTAAGAAAATAAGCACATCAGTCCTAAAACTGCAAGGAACTGAATTCTGCCCACTACCTGTTTGAGTCTGGACCCTAGGCCTCACATAAGATAGCAACCTTGAATAGTGCCTTGGTTTCAGCAGTTTGAGATTCCGATCAAAGAAGAGGGCCATGCTGTATGAGGTTCCTGACCCACAGAAACCATGAGGTATTAGTAAATTTGTATTATTTTAAGCTGCTAAGTTCGTGATAATCTGTTACATAGCCATAAAAAACTAATTTTTTTTTGCTAAATATAGCCGCTGTACTATTATCAGACTTAACAATCACTGCTTCCTATATATGATATATTGTTGTTGCTGTTGTTGTTTAGTCTCTAAGTTATGTCCGACTCTTTGCGACCCTGTGGACTGTAGCCTACAGGTCTCCTCTGTCCATGGGATTTCCCTGGCAAGAATACTGGAGTGAGTTGCCATTTCCTAGAGGAACTTCCCAATCTAGGGATTGAACCAGCATCTCATGTTTGGCAGGCAGATTCTTTACCACTGAGCCACCTGGGAAGTCCATATATGATGTATAAAGGATCCTAAAGGAGACGGTGAAAGTGAAAGTCACTCAGTCATGTCCAGCTCTTTGTGACCCCACGGACTATACAGTCCATGGAATTCTCCAGGCCAGAATACTGGAGTGGGTAGCTGTTCCCTTCTCCAGGGGATCTTCCTAACCCAGGAATCGAACCCAGGTCTCCCACATTGTGGAAAGATTCTTTACCAGCTGAGCCACAAGGGAAGCCATAAAGGAGATGGTAATCTTGGCTAACATGTTAAATAGACTTTTATGAACCAGTCAGGAGAGTTAACAACACAGTACAATCTTATAAGTAGAGGGGAGCAAATTCAAACAACTAAGGTGCAACTTAACTTTTGGATCACATCCCTGTCAAACTTGGAGTCTGTCTGTTTTTCCAAAATTAATCAGTTAAAGAGTTATAATCAAATGACTGTGGAGACCAAATAACTTAGAACATGTTATATCATGTCATAGTTAACCTTTCTTCTTTGATGAGTCTCTACAATTTTAAATAATTCCGATGAGTCATTTTTCTAAAGGTTTTTTGAGTGTGTGGCATGTACATTACAGGAGTTATATCTCCCTAAGGTGCTTCTTCCTTTCCATTTTCTTTTATAACATCCCCAACACTTTAACAACCACTCCTTGTACTTTAAACTCTGATTTTTAAAAAATATACCCAGGCATTATTTTTTATTCTGATAGTCATTACATAATTTTTCATCATATTATTTTCTGAACTTACCTTTATTTTGAATTTTGCTTCCAAATTAAAAAGAAATTTTTCATTTCTAAATACATCTTCTGCTGCTTCTAACATAAGTTCTTTTCTGAATTTTGATTTCTTGATTATCCTCTATACACTACTCAGTGGATATTTCTTTTGGATTGTGACTACACATCTCCCTGAAACCTTCATTTGCTCAAACTTCCTCAAATATTACAGCTCCTTCTTTAAAGACCTCTTCCAGATCTTCTCCCGTTTTAGAACTTTTACCAGGTTTTGTGGAACGAAATTATTAATACATCTCACTCCCCTTTAACCTAAGAACTACTAATGATTAATTTCTGAAGTCACATAATTACATAATCAGACAAGGGATGAGTCCCAAGCCTGTCTCTTACAAGCTGAGGCCTATTCTGGTTTGTAGCAAATATTCCATGTGTGTTTCTTGACAACAACAGAAGCTATGGCAGGTGAACTTACTTTGAATGTAGAGCAATTAGCATTGGCATTCAAGGTTGGCTTGTTGTTAAACGATTTCAAAGGTTCTATATGAGAGACATATTTTTTATGAAAGATCTCCAAACCAATCATCCATAGGTATTTCAGTAGTGTGGATATATATGGTCTATAAGAATATGTGCTACTATTGTTCAAATGTATGTAGGTGATGGTATGAATAAGAAGCGTTATTGAATGTATAATAGTTTTGTCATTAAGTATTTTCCCAGTCTATGAGTAATAAACATAAAAGGCAGTAATATAGGATTCTGCTATATTTTTATGTAATCTATTTCTGAAAAATTTATGTATATGTATGTGCTATGCTATGCTGTGCTAAGCTGCTTCAGTCATGTTTAACTCTTTGTGACACTATGGACTATAGCTCAACAGGCTCCTCTGTGCATGGAATTTCCCAGGTAGGAATACTGAAGTGGGTAGCCATTTCCTTCTCCAGGGGTTCTTCTTGACCCAGGGATCAAACCTGCATCTCTCACATCTCCTGCATCCTCAGGGGGGTTCTTTACCACTAGCACCACCTGGGAAGCCCCATATATATGAATCTGGAGGGCTATATATAAAAATTAAATAGTAAGAGTCCCCAGTTGGTTGATTACTCCTATTACTACCATTAATCAAAAAATGCATTTATATCCATAGTGTGTATGTGTATATGTATTTTATCTACATCCCTATCTATCTATCCATCCAAAAAAAAGTATTTTCAGGAAGCAAAAGTGCTTCATGTGCAACACTCTGAAAACACTGAGAACCACTGGTTTAGTTGAGAACACAGAATAAAGGATTTGAGCTTTGATATTTCTGTGAGTTTTCAGTCACTATGAAACATAAGTGACTTCATTTGAAGCCTTCTGAAAGCTGAGTAACTGCTGCTAATTGGCTTTTGGGAAGAACAGAATGCATTAAGGCTCATATAAATGTTTTCTAACAAAAGGCATATTGTAAAGCTTTATAATATGACCACCAAGGGCTCAGTCAGTAGTGGCCAAATTGATATTCATACTTGCCATCAAATGTCAGAACTGGTCTCCAAAAGCAAAAAATAGTTAACTTTATTGACAAAGACAGCCACTCCCAAGGAGATTAAATCCCACTAAGAAATATTTCTTCTCTTTTAATGCTTACAGTCCTCAAAATGAATCCCCACAACATTCTCAAATGTATATCTCACCATTGCTCAAAAGAAACAAACAAAACCAAATAAATGACGCCAATGTATCATTTTTACAAATCTTCCAACATTACATAACACTATTGTTCGCTGAAAGTCTTGTTATAAAAGGGGCTACAGCCATCTTACAGGGGCTGTGCTTTTCTGCAGCCACCATCAATGGCTGTTACACGGTTTTCTCCCGATTTAGGTGTGACCTATTCCCACCAACTTTCCTCTGGGGACATTTTTCCCTGACCTGATCCCTATTTTGAAACATACTCCTCTGCTGTAGTGGTTTTGTGCCGCTAAAGAAGAACATATCCTTTCTTTGTTTCACTAAAGGAATAACAAACATAGCCCTCTCCAGTTGGCAGAAACAAAGTATTTCACTAACCATATAAAATGCCTCTACTCAGGAATCTGAAATGTTCTTACAGAAAAGCGTTTCTCACAAAAAAGTTTTTTGGTAATGTAATTCATCTGCCAGCAAATGAAAACTCTTAGAATTCATATAATCATTTGATTAAAATCATAATGAATGTTCCAGGAATGTAAAGTATTATATCTTTAAATCATTCTACGTTTATGAAAAGATGGAAAGAAAATGGAATGTTGATCAGAAAAATTTAATCAAGAAGTTAGTCCAATATGTTAAATAGATTAAAAATGGAAAAATATTTTTAAAGTGTTCTGTTTTATTTTATATTACTTATCCAAGGATATTTAAAAGACTATTACTTATATTTTATAATTCCCTAGTTCCAAATATACTTTTTTGAGAAACATTTATGGGCAAGAACGTGGGATGAGAATCAAGAAAAGTAAAGCACCTTTTCCCCACTTTGGAACTGACAATATATAGCATATTTTTTTACTCTAGACTTTTACTGTCTTCCTATTTGAATAGGTCTAAAGTCAAGGTACATTAGGAAAAAAGTTTTAATCATCTGTTTGTCATGCATTTGATTCCATCACAGCATTGTACCTGATTATCTAGAAGCAGTCATCAGAAATTGGCACGGCACATAATACCATGGGAATATCCCAAATCTCATTTGGGACAAAGGAACTGCATGGGCAGGTTCTTGAAAGAGGTCTGTTCAACACCAGATTATTTCCCTGGCTGCCTTACTTTAAGTGAATAAATGTTTCTGCTCCTAGAGATCCTGACATATGTCCTTATGACTCCATACAAGAGGATTATAGAAAAAGGCATCATTAATTTGACTGGGAAATCAAGAAAGCTTTAAGAATGCTGTACGTGCCAGATTATTTTTATTGAAGCATTGTTTTGCTTATTTCCTGTTCAAAAATATGAACTATGACCCTGTTCTGAGACCTTAAACTTTGACTGAAGACTCAATTTCAACCAGACTTCTATTAACTTCTCCTGTACTCTAGGACCTGGTCTACAATTGTGCTGTCCAATGTTACGGAACACTTGAAATGTGCTAATGTGACCGAAAACTGAATTTTTAACCGTTGTTTAATTGTAATTATTTAAAAATTAAATGATATAATTTCTATATTGATTATGTATTGAAATGTTAATGTTTCTATATATTGTGTTAAATAACATACCTTATTAAAATTCACTTTGGCCATTTCTCTTTAAAGTAATAACTAGAAAATTTTAAGTGATAAACTTTGCTTGTATTGTTTCTATTGAACAATTTTAGTCTCAGAATAGTGAAAATGCTTTCTTTTATTGATGATATCCTATAGTTCAAGAAAAGAAAACATGTTCCCTCCTCCAGCATTTCCTTCCTGAATGCAGAAGACTCTGTAGTTGCAAGTGACAGAAATCTAAGAATGCATTGGCTCAGTGAATGAAAAGAACAGAGACAATGGGGCAGACATAGTTGGAGTCAGGGACTCTGATGATGTCATCAGAGCTCGATCTTTTCACTAGTCAATCTCAGCAAAAGCAGAGTGGGTAATGTCCAGAAATAAGTCTCATCGGCTGGCTTGAATCCCATGCCCATCTTTGAACCAATCACTGTAGCAAAGGAAAAGGCTTAAAACTTGCTTGCCAGGTCTTGGTCACATTACACCAGTGTTAGAGCGTGAGGACCATCAGTGCCACTCACTCTGTCTGGGCTGATACAGAGGATGAGCTTAGTCCTAGAGAAAAGCCATGACACTTGTTTCCAGAAGAAAAAAAAAATCAGTAATGTGGGTAAGAAAAAGTACAGATACCTGAAAGACCTGATTGCTCATGTTAAGGGCACTTTTCTTATTCTTCAGGATCAGGAGTCCCATTTCAAGACCCCATTCCTTATACCATCTTGATTCCTCCTCTCTGGCTTCCTCACAATCCCCTCTCCCAGCCCTGCCTCACATCTCCCTTATAGCATATCACATGCAGCTCCAAGAATACAGTCCTCTTCCTCTGACTTCCATGACTTTTCCAACTGCAACCCTTCCCTGAAATATCCATAAAATCCAAACTGTGACCCTTGATTCCCCTAGCCTAGAGCATCTTCTATAGTTTTATACTTTTGTGTTCCCTCTGAAGTGGTACACCTTGTAATATTCCACTTTCAAAGTATCTGTAACATGTATAAATTGATTAAATAACAGCACTAATATAAATGCTGAGAGTAATGTCTGCCTGATGGTACAGTTTAAAGGATCAATTTCAGGTGATTTAATGAAGGAATGATTGAGAGGTGTTGAAATTAGGAACCCAACCAGGTACAATGAAGCACCTACAGGTTTGTTGTTGTTCAGTCTCTCAGTCGTGTTTGACTCTTTGCGACCCAATAGACTGCAGCACGCCAGGCTTCCCTGTCCTTCACCACCTCCCAGAGTTTGCTCAAACTCATGCCCATTGAGTCAGTGATGCCATCCAGCCATCTCATCCTCTGTCATACAGAGGATGCAAATTAATGACGGTCAGAAGCTGTTGTCATCTCTAGACCAAGAGAGGCAAGAAAAACCATAACTCTGTCAGAGGTATGTCTGAGGAAGAACAGCAGCCAGAGAAGATCTGCAGCTGTAGAGAGGGGTATTCTGCCATTCCTAAACTGTGCCCTGCTGGTATAGAGTGGATAAATCCTCCAAATTCTTTCTTCTCTGTCTCATGCTGATACACCCACTGGCTAAATTTAACCAGAAGAAGAGGGCAAGGGAGCCTAGTAATGTTGTGAGTAGAAATCAGCTTCTTGGCAAAGAAGCAGGTCAGGAAAGAGTGAAACAGAGTAACCTGCAGACTCCAATTATTCTTTTCATGTTCCCAGCCCCTAGTAGATCTCCTTACATACAGCAGATAATTAATATTGAATAGAAGAATGAATGACTCTGCAAATCTCCAATATTCCTGGCTCTTTTCATTCATCATTTTCAATGAATGCAATAAATGTAATATAAATATGGACCTAGATGTGATTTAATTTATAAACTTTCTGGGATGTTTTCTAATAAATAAATATACATCCAAAAATTTGAAGAAAAATTTGTGTCCAATTGTGTGTTCTCAAATTAGATACGGAAATATCAGCATCATACTTATTAAGAAACTTATTTAGCTTCACCCTTTACCTGAGTATACAAATAATCCTCTCAGTCACTACTGAAGTTGATGTTCTCATTCCTTTTTTCAGATAAGGAACTGAAAGCTAAAGGTATTTGAGAATAATCAGACAATGCTTTCCTCTTTGATTCTCTAGCTGCACAAACACAAAACAGAAAACATTATATGAATGCTTAAACATTAAGGCCATTTCTATAAGTTAAAAAAAATCAATGAATTAGAAGTATTTCTGTCACCATTGAAATCTGCAGAAAGCAACTGAAATATTGCTACTTCTATACTTTTAAAGTGACCATGAAAATATGTCTTAAGGAAAAAATAGTGGCTAAAAGCATGGATACATTTATTTTACTCTAAATGAAATATGTTTTCAGGGATATATGCACAGATGCTTTCTTACTTTTAAGTAGTAGTTGCATGCTAGCAAGAAAAAATGAAGGAAACTGAGAGACTGAGAGTCTCAGTTAATAAATAAATAAATGTGAATCAAAATAATGGAAAATATGAAAGCTGTGTAATATTTCTCCAATCTACATGATTTTTGAAATTTCTTTGGAAGAATATTTTGAATATTCTAAGTGCAAGTTATGACAGTTACTTCATTACTATCTTTCTTTATCAAAATATCCTTTCATAAGAAAATGATGTCCAATTTTTACTTTTAAAATAGATTTTCTTATATCAGATACTTTATTCTTATCTTATTTTTAATGCAAAATATGATGTAATATTGACTCATAAACTTCTCATACATATTTAAATATGTCTTACAAGTGTGTGCTACTTGGCATGTAGAAAGACCAAATATTTTATTGACCAACTCTAATGCTTGCAATAAGAGTTGCAATGAACTCCTGCAATACCAGTAGCAATGAATACCTTTAACGTCAAAACTGTGGTCTGATAAAACCCTATCCTACTAAAAGGAGCAGGGTCCTTTAGAGAAATGACTAAGCTCAGACCTGTGGTAGGAAATGTACAAAATAAACCTGGGTCATCTCACTGTTCCAAAAAGCAAGCATATTATCAACGAATATTGGAGTCATCTCAAAAAGCTACAGTAGCCAATTACTGGAGCATTAAAAAAGAATAATGACAATATATTGAAACAAGATAAATTCAACCCTACAAATCAATAAGAAGTTGACAGTTATCCAATAAAATGTCTAGAATGAAAGAACACACAATTTAGAAAACAGGAATTAAAAAGTGAGATACAAACATTACAATAAGTTCAACCTCCATAGTCATCAGAGAGCACAAATTAAAAATATTAAGACATCATTTTCTTGTCCATCAGATTGGCAAATCTTTAAAACATTAAGTATATCAAATACTGGCAAAAGAGCCCAAAGCCATGACATGTTGGAAGCTCAAATGGATAAAGCTTTTCTTGACTGGGCAATTTGGCAGTGACGATTAATGTTTCAAATGCATATGCATTCCAAAAATTCTACTTTCCCATGTTTACTTTAAAGAAAGATTTGCACATACTTTGGAAGAGGCGTTTATAATGCTGCTGACTGGCTACACTATTTTTAGTTGTGAAGAACTTACACAAATTCTATCAATGGGGGGTTAGATATATATAAATTGGTTCAAAAGAATAACTTAGAGATATTTTCAATCTGTAACAATAATAACAGTTAATCGCACAGTCATGTCTGACTCTTTGCAGTCCCATGAACTGTAGCCTGCCCAGCTCCTCTGTCTAGGGAATTCTCCAGGCAAGAGTACTGGACTGGGTTGCCATTCCCTTCTCCAGGGGATCTTCCCAAGCCAGGTGTCAAGCCTGAGTCTCCCGCATTGCAGACAGATTCTTAACCAACCGAGCCACTAGGGCAAGCCCTATTTTCCAGTTGCATTTTTTATAGTTTTGTCTGTTTGTCTATATATTTTTGGCTGTGCTGTGTCTTCATTGCTGTGTGGGCTTTTCTCTAGTTGTGGAGAGCAGGGGGCTACTCTCTAGTTGCAGTGTGTGGGCTTCTCATCGCAGTGGCTTCTCTTGTTGCAGATCACAGGCTCTAGTTTGTGTGGACTTCAGTAGTTGCAACATGTAGGCTCAATAGTTGTAGCTCAAGGGCTCCAGAGCACAGGCTCAATAGTTTTGGTGCATATGCTCAGCAGCATATGGCATCTTCTTGGTTCAGGGATCAAACTCGTGTCTCCTGCATTGGCAAGTGGATTCTTTACCACTGAGCCACTAGGGAAGCCCAAGTTATATTTTTAAATTAAAAAACGTCACAGTAAAAAACATAAATATGATGTTATGTACATTTAAAAATCCACAAAATTATTTAATTCCATATGTGATATAATACATATAATATATGCATATATAATGACACAGGAAGTAGATCGGCAAAGATATGTATCAAATTGATGTCATTGATTACCTCTGGGGAGAAGACTCATGTTAAAGGGAAATAGAATAGTCTTTTGATTTACCTGTATTTTTTATACTATAGACATAGTTAAGTATTTAAGTAATCTTTATTTCATAATTTTTTTAATGTTAAGAAAATCATCTTTCAATAACTTTCTAAGGAGGTCATTTAAGTCCCCACTTTATGGGTGAGGAAAGACAACTCAGAAATAACGTCTGGCATGCCCAAAGTTAAACATTAAAGGTGAAAATTAATTCAGGCTGATCTTACTGCCTCCAGGCAAAATCTTTTCCTCTAGATCACAAGTAAAAATGATCTTGTATTTTGCACTGGTCAAAATTTCTTTAGGGAGATACCTAGGTTGGAGACAGATTTGGGAGCAATATGTATTTGCCTCCTGAAACCATGGATATATATTAAGGAGATTGTGGGTAAAAATCTGGGCAGGCCCAGAACAGAATCCTGAGAAATACCAAACTTTAGTGGGTGAACACAGTTAAAGGAACCCTATAAGAAAATCAAAGAAGCAATTGCTACATAATCAGGAGAGGATGAAGTAAAGAACTCAAGCACAAAGAACACTTCTAGGAGGAGGAAGTGGTCAACAGTGGCACATGTTGCAAAGAGGTCAAATACGAGGGCTTTGAGTTGTCATTTGGATTTGGTATCAAGATCATTCCATGACTTTATCAAGAGTCTAGACACATAGCAGAGACAGAAACCAGAATGCAGAAGGATGAAGAATAAGGAAGATAGGAAGATTTAACAGTATGGCAGTTCCTCAAAAATTTTAAATAAAAAAGAAAATTACATAATCCAGCAACTTTACTTCTAGGTATATAAGAATCCACCTTCCAAAGCAGGGGACACCAGAGACACAAGTTCGATCTATGGGTCGGGAAGTTCCCCTGGAGTAGGAAATGAAAACAGTTTCAAGTATTCTTGCCTGGAAAATCCCATGGACAGAGGACCCTGGTGGGCTGCTGTCCATGGGGTTGCAAAGAGTCAGACACTATTGAGCATGCACGCACATACATATACACAAAGGAATTGAAAGTAGAGACAGATATTTGCATGCTCATGTTCATAGCAGCGTTATTCACAACAGCCAAAAGGTGAAAGTAACCAAAATATCCATTAGAGAATGACTAGATAAATAAAATATAGTACAGACAAATAATGGAATAATGGAGGGAGTGGTTTAGTCGCCAAGTCATGTTCAACTCATAACCCCGTGGACTGTAGCCTGCCAAGCTCCTTTGTCCATGAGATTTCCCAGGCAAGAACACTGGGGTGTGTTGCCATTTCCTTCTTCAGGGGATTCTTCCCGACCCAGGGATCGAACCCATGTCTGTCTTCTGCATTGACAAGAGGATTCTTTACCACTAGCACCAACTGGAAAGCCTGATGATTGTACAACAGTGTGCAAACAATACCTCTGAGATGTACACTTTTGAAAAATGACCAAAGTAAAACTTCCCTGGTGACACAGTGAATAAGAATCTGTCTGCCAGTGCAGGGGACACAGGTTCCATCCCTGGCCCAGGAAGATTTCATATGCTACAGAGCAACTAAGCTCTTGAACCACAACAACTTAGCCCATGTGTTGCAACTACTGAAGCCTGTGAGCCCTCGAGCTGTGCTCTGCAGTAAGAGAAGTCACTGCAATGAGAAGCTCATACACTGCAACTAGAGAAAGCCTGCACAAAGCAACAAAGACCCAGTGCAGCCAAAATTAAATAATATTTTTAAACTTTTAAATAATTGAGAGAAGTCAATGGTGACAACTTTTTCAAAAAGAAAAGTAATAAGGCAGTAAAGTCAGAGGAGATTTTTTGAGATGGAGAAACCTTAAACATATTCACCAGCCTGGAAAGGATTTGTAGAGAAATAGAGATATACATCTACCACCCAGGTAAAAGAGACACAAATATTGAGCTAGCAGATTAAAATCATCTGGAGATATTGAGCACTGTGCTTCCAGGAGTGAACCTGGGTCTTTGGGCAACAGATGGGCTTAATGTTTTATAATAGCACTCACATACAGTAATATTTAGAGTCTCTCAAAACACATAGAATCTAAGCAATGTTAATCACATCAATAATAACTTTTTCTTCAAATTTTTCTATAAGTATCTCAATTTTTTAATCAAATTTCATATTGGTGACTCCATGGTGGAGTTTTTATTTGGTTTGATTTCAGTGTCGGGGGGTAGGGGAGTGAGATTTCTTAGTGTTGTTTATTTGTTTATTTTCACATACTGCAGATTCACATTAAGTATGACTTTAGGTGAGATGGAAAATGTTTCCATTTTTAATCATCCCCTAATTACTTTTTATTGCCTCTTTGAAAATAAGGTTAAGTAAAACAGCGTGTGATACACTGAGAGCATCATAGTTTCTAAAGTTCAGAAAGCAGTTCTTGCAATGTGTGGAGGTTTGCATAATTACTTAATTATTCTTGCAATCCACCCCCTACCTCTTCCCCAACCAGCAAGGGAAGGTGGGAAGGACCACCACATAAAATTTGCAGCTACTCATTTGCTTGGATGACCCAGTAACCTGGGAGAAGTATATACATGAGTATTTCTTTTTATTTGAAGTTAGCAATAGTCTGTGTGTTGCTCAACTGTTTTTATGTCCTTTTTCAAATATTGTCCCCACTGTCCCATAGATATTTTTAATTAATGCCCTATCTTCTTAGAAAATTAACCAGTTAAATGCTCAGCATTGCAGAATCTGCACCTGTTTTTGATTCTTGTGGCTGAAGTTGAGAGAGATCATAGCTCATGAATAAGGAACAGTTTCAGTTTTGCAATGCTTTATCTATATGAAACAGGCAACTATTCATGGGAAAGGAAGTTTAAGACTTTTAGGTAAAAAAAAAAACCACTATTCAGATTCCAGGAAAATGCCCGTTTACTGAAGTTTTTTCTTTTAACAAAATGTCTGTAGTCAGGTTAGCATTTAGGTCATACTCCAAAGACTTTACAATAATTAGCCTTATGAAAAAGCAAGTTTATTCCTCATATATCAGCCGGACAATTTCTTCCACATAGAGCAATATTTTCTGTTTTTTTATGATTATCATTTAACCACAGAGAAGATGTTTCTGCATGTAAATGAACATTACTTAAGTATAGATTTCTATAACTTTTCTAATACACATATAACTATATACATCAATTTTGTATGTGTACACACAAATTATAGTCTGTTACCATGATTTCAAGTGTAAGCTTTGTGAATAATTTTCTGTTCTCTGTAGAATTTATAAAGCATAATGACTGTGGTGTTTCACAACTTCCTCTTTCAGTAGACTATCGCTTCGCAGAGGAAAAGAAAAAAAAATGTGTCTAGAGAGGAGAGCAGAGCAGAGAACAGAATTCTTTGAGGTGCTGTTAGTTTAATTCAATTCTCTAAGCAGCCCAACAAGCAACTGTAAATAAGACATAGAGGTAAGAAGAAAGTTTTACTTATTATTTTTCATTTTATTTGGGTTATTACTTATAGAACAACAATTTAAATGCTGGCCAGATTACAAAGTAAGTTAAATTAAACTGGATATCTCTCTCAAGTAAGTAGTCAATATTTCAAATGAAAATGCTTAGTAAATTTACAATGCCTCAACTTCATACAGTCTTTAAAAAGCTGGAAATTTTACAAGTTCTCATTGACCATTAAATTATTTTAACTGCAAAGTTAAGCATACTCTTTTTTCGTAAGTTTGTACACAACTTACGCTAAAAGAATTTTTATATTAGTGATAAATTTTGAGAACTTTTTTATTACCCAGCTCCAGTAAATTCTTAACACTTATAAATTCTCCTACATATATTGGTTTGTTAATTTTGCATATTATTAGTTGAACATTTTCTGGAGAAAAAATATTCTTGCACTTGTTTACTCACTGTGAAAATGTATTATTTTAAAAGGACATTTCAGTGTTATTTTTCATATCATCACATTACAGTGATATTTGAATACTTTAGAAAAGCAATTTGTAGTGTATATGATATGACCTAAAAAAAACTAATTTATGTTTGTCTTAAGATCAGTTTACAGTTTAATGCCTAACAAGAGAATGAGAATTAAGACAAAGACCATTTGGATTTGTTACTGGAAATCAAACTAAGTTGAAACTGATCTCACTAGGAAATTCTGAAGTAGTCTAAATACAATGTGATTTTTTTTCCAATTGTTTGTGCCAATTAGAGTAATGTTTACACATATTAACATGAATTAATTGTTTTTAATACAGTTGTATTCATTATACAACAATTTTTAAATTTTCCTTTTAAAAGCAGTTGATTTCTATGTACTTTGGCCAAAATCATTACAATTTATCACAAAACATCTTTAAAAATAAAAATGCACTTGTATGCACACATATATATAACATATATATATTCAAATAATAATGTAAACACTTACTTGACTTGTTTGCTTTTTCAGTTAGAATAATTGCATGGTTTCCAAAAGAGAAAGCCTACATTGTTCAATCAATTAATGGATTTAATTTTTACTATTTTGGTAAATAGTACTGTCATACTGGTACTACTACACTACCTGGAAAAAAACTTTTTGAAAAAAAACTATTTTCAGCCAAGTGCTGTAACAAGAGTTGCCGTCTTTTGATTCTAAGGAGAAAAAAAAAAAACAAAAACAGATTGATAGTGTTATAAATTCAGGAAGTAAACTGTTGACTAAAGTTTGACATTCTTAACGAATTAACATTTTAAAATTAAGCTGATAGTTGTGAGAAAACCATTAAAATTATGCACCTTCATCTTTATGTATCACACATCAATTAAATACAACTACTTCTATAGAACTTCATTATGGTATTTGCAACAATATCATTTTTAATGCCCTTCTCTATTCAAAAAAAATGATGGAAATATTTTTAAATGTCCAGAATTTTAAGTATGAGATATTTTGATATCATGAACTATCATGTGCTGTGTGTATGCTATACATAGTGCGATGTTACACTGAGTAACTGATGACAACAAAGAGAAAACATAATGCAAGGAAATTAGAATCTAAATTGATCACTGCTCTAATTCAGAACGCAGATGAAGGCTAAATAAATAGAGAAAATGCTATCTTGCTAGCAAGACAGATGTGTTGGTGTTGTTGTTGAGAATTATTAAAGTCTCTGAACGAACAGCCTAGTCCTAGATTACGGAAAATAAGCTTAGACTATTTTCTGCCTTTGAGAAAATTATACCTACAGAAAAAAAAATTATGCCTATCTGGCTGTGTTTGCATAAGTCATGCAGATAGTTGAAGGGGATAGTCTTGGCATTGTTAGGAAAACAGCTGGATGCATTGCATAGGCTGTTTTTGTCATTAACTTTTAAAAACTACTTATGTATTTATTTATTTAGATTGTGCTGGGTCTTAGTTTCAGCACATGGGATCTTTTTTCTTAGTTGTGGCATGCGGGATCTAAGTCTCTGACCAGGGATTGAACCCAGGGCCCCCTGCATTGGGAGCATGGAGTCCTAGCCATTGGACCACCAGGGAATTTCCATTACATAGACTTTTTATTTCACACACTGTCATTACATAAAACATTCAGACTTTGCCCCACATCCAAAGTCACAAAGAATTGGACATGACTTGGCAACTGACCAATGAACAACCACATCCAAAATTTTTAAGTGAAAGTAGATATGATACTGTAAATAATTTCTTGCTGGAAAACATAAATTTTGACTTTTGAACTATAGACACATATTTTATTATGTTTCATTAGAATTGTATTCATGTGATATACTATCTAAGGCATCAATTTTCACTGAGTCTAATAAAAGTTAAAACTGAATGACTGCTGTGTGGCATTGTGAAATTTTACATCTGTGTTAATAAGACACAGTTGACTATCCGACCTGTGGGTGATATTGCTGAGGCCCTGTCAGCTGATTGAGACCTAGGGTTGATCCAGCAAATCTCATAACTCCCTGGCTATATCTCTCTTTCACAGTATGAACTTCCCAAAACTGCCCACCTGTAGAAGAGAATAAACTGCTAACAGAAGACTCTATCCCACCCTGACAAATATATCATCTTTCATATAATAATTTTACTTTGAAACAACATTGTTTCTGATATAAATAACTGGATTTCCAAAAGGACTTTTGAAACAGAAACATTTCTTTGTTGTTTGCTTTGCTTTTCCTTCTTTGGGCCATTTTCCCATTTGCAAAAAAGAAAAATAGACACAAGAAAGTTTGTTGCCTGAAAGAGATTATGGTTTAAGTGCAAACTAGGAAGGATGGCATGTTTTAAATTCAGAAACAAAAATTTTCTAAATCTAGGTAATGTGAGTCTTTCAGCCGTTTAAAAGAAAATTTGTATCTACCTACATCTGTTGATCTTCTATTTTTTTTAACATAGATGATTTCCAGATAAGCATCACATGTAGTGTATTCATATTTATTTTGTTAATAAAACTATGTGCTAAATAAGTTGGAAAATTCTTGATTTCCCAAAAATATGCACTGTAGCAGTCAGTATATGCTGTCTGTGAGATAGAATGTATATCTCATTTCCATACAAGAAAGTATATATCTGAAAATATAAAGAATAAGGGCAAGTCTTTTTATATTTCTGAACACTCCCCCAAAAAGCAATATATTAAATGCAGTCGACTGTACACGGCTGCACTGCAGTGTAGAAAATAAAAACACCACTAACTTATTGTAAGTCAACTATTACTCCAATAAATTTTTTTAAAACACTGCTAATTTTTAAACATTTAAAATGCAAATTATTTGTTGTTTGAGCATTATTGTTGTATTTCCAACACTTACCTGACATCATTTATAATTTTTATTATTTTACATGAACTAAAATCAGGCAATTATATTTGATGTTTTCCAAATTGCTTCCAGTTTTATTTTTTCATTATTCTATACATATACAAGAAATAAGCTTTAATGTTTCAGTATTATTGAGGAAAATGCTAAATTTGTATTTTAAAATCCAAATTTAAAGAAAAATATTCTACTTTACAAGATATTTCATTGTAAGCTTTTAGTTTTTTATGTATGTAGTTGGTACCACAGTCGCAGAATTCTTCTTTTCGATATAAGTGGTAATATGATCTTCAAAAACATCACGTTTGTTCTGATTCTGAAAAAAAAATAGTAGAATTTTTCTTTAAGTATACCTTAGTTAAATTTAGTTTCACTTATCATAAAGAAAAAATTTAAGCAGATGCATTTATTCTTTTCCTGTGCTAGTGAGCAAATCTGAATTAGAGAAGAGATAAAAACATTCTCAGTGCAATTAGGCGGCTTTCTCAGTAAGATAAAATCGCTTATCTTATGGCAATGGACTTCTCAAAATGCTCACTAGATACACTTGTTATACTTCATTTACTTAAAATGTATTTATTTAGAAATAATTTCAAGCTCAAAAATGTCATAAAAATAAAAGCAGTATACTGAACTCTCTTACTCCCTTACCAGGTTTGCTTAATCTTAATATTTTACCCCATTTGCTTATAATTTGCTCTCATTCTTTCCATCTTTCTGTCTATTTTTTTCTTTCTGAACCACTTGAGGGCAAGTTACAAACAACATGGCCCTTTACTTCACTATGTAATGACTAAAAATAGTTTCTCATTTAGCTGTTACATATGATTATCTACTTCACAAACTTACATGGATACAATATTTTAGTCTCATATTTGTCCATATTCCAATATTACTGCTTATCTAATAATACCTTTTATGGTATTCCTCCTTCCAGTAAAGAATTCAGTCTAACGTCACATATCACATTTAGTTGTAGTATCTCTTTAGCCTTCCTTAATTTGGAGCATTTCAACAACATTTCTTTGTATGGAATTGCAAATTTTAAAGAATACAGTCTATCCGCACACTTTTTTTTCTTTTCTTTTTAACAGAGAGTTCCTCATTTTATATGTTTGACATTTTTTTCATGCTTACCTTGTGGTTATGCATTTTCTGCTAGAATATGACACATACAGGTACAATCAACATCCAGAGGCACGTGATGCTCATCGGTGCCACAAGGAGGGTGTTAATTTTGGCTATCTAATCAAGATGTCGCCTAATTTCTCCATTTTATAAGGACTGCTCCGCGTGTGGGTTTAGCATTAACCAGTGCTATCTGATGCAATCTGTACTAAAATGGTTTCCAAATGATGATTTTTCAACTCCAGCACTTCCTGAACTTTTGCATCGGTCTTGCAAATTCTACTGTAAGCAAAAGAACTCTCTTTTCTCCCACTTATTTGATTATTAATTTATGTTTGTCACTGGTTTGAATTCATGGATTTCTGTGTTTTCAATGGCTATAATTCATTGCCACCTTAATAATTTTGATGCTCAAATGGTCCACATTTAGCCAATGGAGCTTTCTGATTTCTGATGCCTTGCAGCATGCCCTCATCATTCGAGTAGGTATTCTCTTACTCTTTTGTATAAGATGTTCTAGGTTGATCTAGTACCCATCCTGTATCACCTCTGAAACAATTCATTCCTCATTTCCTTTAGTGGGGAATAGTGTTAGAAGCTAAGATTTGGACATTTAGTATACTCACTGCCACTGCAATATCTTTCCTTCTTGACTATTTCTGGATAAATATATTATTGCATATACATACATAAAGACATAAACACACAAGTATGCATTCACAAATCATAGGCATTCATTAATAAAAACATTTGTATAGACACACTTTTGTTTTAGACATCATGAGTTCATCTGATAGCTCTAATTCTAATCTATTCCTAGAGGGTTCTTTCTTTTTTTTTCCATATTTATTCCATATTTTTGTACTCTGTCTTCTGCAATGTAAGCCCTGGATCCTAACAATATCAGTATGCTTACTCATTTGCTCAATTCTATGATACATCTAAAATACTCTTTAAATTGCTTTACCCAAACCACTACTACAATAAGCAAACCTGTTGAAATAGAGGGCAGAGTCTGTGTGCACTTCTCTCCCCCAAACTCATACCCCACCAAATACTGTAGTTGTAAATTATTAGATGAATACATTTTCCTTCCTTCCTCTCTCACTCCACCCCTCACTTTTTCTTCTTTTTTCTTTCTATTCAGGTTATCATAATATTTATTTAAAATATAATTAGATTAATTCATTTCCATTTGTTTCTGGCTTTAAGATTTTTCTGCTTCCCATTATTATTGCTTTAGTATTTTTTTTCTTATTTAATCTTTTTTAAGTCATGAAGAGGAATTGCTACTTGCCTGGGGCCAATTCAATTAAACAAACATGATACAACCTAGTTGAAATTTTATGACACAATTCAGAAATACTTGTTTGAGTTATTAATTGAACTTTTCCTTTATGTTTCAATTTTATGCAGTCTACATTTGGTTGAAATTCAGTTACTTTCTTGGGTATTCCAAAAAATGACCATTTCAAATGAGAAAGAAGATAGATATCTGTGGTACTTGGCCAACCTTATGTGTTTATCATTCCAGAGATTTTTTAAAAGTTAATTGTGCAAATATCACCACATTTACAACAAATAATTAGATAAGGAAATGTAGATAAGACGTAACCATGAATTTGTATAGTCCATAAGCACTGGAAAAAAATTCTCACCCTTCCATATAAGTTATTTTAGAATGTTCCTGCTCCCAGGCCTCCCCCATATTCTACTCCAGTGCTTATAACTATGAATTAGAAACATCCTAATATTTGTGGTAACAAGAGAAAGTGGGTCAATGTTAAAAGATTCATTTTCAATTTCAATTGTCACTTACTGACTGTGGATCTTAGATAAGTTACTTGTCTTCCCTCTCCAGATTTTTAATTTTTAAAACTCCATACCTCCTTAACATCTGCCAACTTCTGGATTCATACCTAAAGTTATTATTAAAGTTCTTCATTCCAATGTTAATAGATATGTCAAAGTCAACATGTCCAAAACAAACAAAAAAAATTCGACTTATCCCCTACTTTTCATTTCTTCATCTCCAATCTTCTTTGCTCAGTAAAGGGCACCATCTTATACTTAGTTATATAGATCAAAGGCATTATTAATTTTTCTCTTTGCTTCATTTACACCCTAGTCATGAGCAAGTCTATTAAATATATTTTTCCAAAATATATTAAAACACTGATCAGGCTCACCCCTTCTGCAATCTTGAGCCTCATGTGAGTCACTGTCTCTGTCTTGTTGTATCCTCCTAAAAAATTTCTCTTTTTCTACTCATGCATCCCAGTGCCAGCATGACTCTTTAAAACATAAATCAAATCATGTAACTCGCTGCTTGAAATTCTTCAGTGGCTTCCCATTTTAAGTATGATAAAATTCAAATTCTTCATGTCTTGTCCTCCACCTACATCTTCGCCCTCAAATCCACTCTGTCTTCCCTTCATTCACTGTTCTGACTCCACCCATTATTTAGCTCCTAGGGTATCTTAACTTTGCACATACTTTTCCTTCTCTTTTCTTAGCAAGCTCTTCCCACACACATTATTATGACACAAGCATTATTTATTCAGATCTCTGCTCAAATGTTCCTCCAAAAAGATGTCTTCCATAACCAGCTACATATATTATTGTAGAGCTCCTATTTCAGTCATTCTCTGGCTTTTAATCTCATTTACATTTTTTTCACTTTTTAATAAAAATTTTATTGGAGTATAGTTGTCCCTCAATGCTGCGCTATCCTCCACTGTACAGCAAAGTGAATCAGCCATATGCACACACACATCCCCTCATTTCCAGATTTCCTTCCCATGTGGGTCACCACAGGGCGCTGAGTAGAGCTCCCTATGCTACACAGTAGATTCTCATTAGTTACCTGTTTTGTACATGCATGCTCATGCATACTCAGTTGCTAAGTCATGTCCAATTCTTCGCAACCCCATGGACTGTAGCCCGCCAGGCTCCTCTGTTCACAAGATTTCCCAGGCAAGAATATTGGAATGAGTTTCCCTTTCCTTCTCCAGGGGTTCTTCCTGACCCAAGGATCAAACCTGCATCTCCTGCACTGGCAGGCAGATTCTTTACCAGTAAGCCACCAAGGAACCCAATCTTATACATAGCAGTGTGTGTGTATATATATATATATATATATATATTATATATGTATCCTTATGTGTGTGTAGCCCAATGATATTTAATACTAAATAAAATTTTAGTCTTTTTTTTTTTACTCAATTATTTACTGTCCATTCCTCCCATTAGAATATAAGTTCCATGAGGGCAGGGATTTGGTCTGTTTTGTTCATATATATCCACAGTATTTCAAGCACTGTAAGGAATATAGTATGTGCTAAAATAAATTATTAAGCAAAATGTTTCAATGTTTCTAAGCCTCATGTACAAATACAACAGTCATAATGAAAACAACAGCTATCTCCCAAGGTGGTCTGAAGGAGGCCATGGTTATGGTAGGACTCTAAACTGTCATGCAGTTGTCAGGTGGGGACACTTCTGTTACCAGTGAGTGAAAGGAACTGAAACCAAAAAGTGGTCCCTGGAGACAACAAATGGACCAAGAAGTTCTCTTTTTTGGTGTTTGTTGGCTTTTTTCCACTGAGCTGAGAAGAGATGAGTTCAGAGTGGCTGCCACTAGCCTCTTAGAACACGGAGGGCAATCTGTGCATGGCTGCCCACTGCTGCTACTCTTTTTCTGTCCCTGCCTTCACCTGTCCATTCTTCTTTGGGCTTCCCAGGTGGCGCTAGTAGTAAAGAACCCGCCTACCAATGCAGGAGACATGAGAGATGTGAGTTCGATCCCTGAGTCTGGAAGATCCCTGCAGAAGGAACCCACTCCAGTATTGTTGCTTGGGAAGTCCCATGGAGAGAAGATCCAGTCTTCTGGAGCTACAGTCCATAGGGTGGCAAAGAGTTGGACATGGCTGAGGCAGCTTAGCTTGCATGTTCATCTTTGCATTAGGGTTCCTTGCTTTCTTCAAGCCAGATATAGAGCAATCTCTTTCCAGAATCCTTTCCTGATGAAGCACCCTCATGGCTATGCATATAGTTCACATATTGTTTTGCAATGGTTTTCTGGATCTATTTTTGGTCTTGAAGTGGATTATAAAGCTGCTCTAGGAAAGCTGTTTTTGGGTTTTGTTTGGTTTTGGATTTGGTCTGTGCAAAATGTCAAGATTTAAGTTATAAACATATAATTTGGTTCTTGAGACTATTAGGCCCCAAAGAATAGTGGTGATGGTGATGATGATAGTAGCTTTATTATACTCTTAGCATCGGTTTTTAGTACCACTGCATGTGACATGGTATGTCACTTTTTAGTACTGTTTTTTAGCACCATTTAAAAATATTATTGTATGTCAAAGGCTTCCCACAAGTAATTTAATACCTCATCAACCCTGTGAAATATGTACTATTTTACAGATTTAAGAGAAAAAGGGAGAGAGGTTCAGAGAGAGGCAACTTGATAATGGTAACATAACTGATCTTGGTGTGTTTTTCTCTAAGCTGGATCTTTATCATCATATTATATTGCTTCTACTATTTATCTATTGAGAAACAAGATAGGCAAAGCAGTGGTTTAGACACTATTAGAAATTTATAGATTTACATGGCACAACCCCTGCCTCAGAAATCTTACCATCTAGTAGAGGAAATATTAAAAGAAATGGATTTTGAGACACAATATGAATATTACCTGAGACATCAAAATAATTGAAAGCTATACTTCTGGGTGCAGTGATGGCACAAGGCTTAGTAAAAGAAGAAACTTTAAAATTGAACCATCAACATGAAAAAGATAATAAATTTGGGCAAAATTTCAAAGAACTAAAATTTTAAAATTTCAAAGAACTAAAAATGTTAATATTTTATGAATTATGATTTATAAAAATGAATTTAATATTGTCCTTTCCCCCCATTTTATGGCCTCACCACAGGAGGTGTTTGGTGTCCCTGACTTCGTGGTTCTTCTCAGGAAGTGGGTTATGTGAAGAGAAGGGTTTAATTCTTGTGAGAAGACTGTTTTCATTTTGAAGTGTGTTTATTCATATGTTCATACATCAAGCATCACGCTTTGAGCACTGTTCTAGACACTGAGGGAACTGTGATGGACAAGACCAAGTTTCCACCCTCAAGGAGCTGAACTTCTAGTCTAGTGGGGAAAAATAATGAGTATACCAGTAGAGAAGTAAATTTTTTAAAAGGGAATTTCAGATAATGATAGCATCATGAAGAAAATTCAGCAAAGTAGAAGGACAGAGAGACAACTGGCCTCCCGAGGTGGCTTTTCTGAAAGCATAATACTTAAGCTAAAACTTGAAGGCCGAGAAGACTAAGGCACCATGGACTCTGGGGAGAGTGACCCGGGAAGATTGAGGGGCAAGTGCAGAGGCAGGAATGAGCTTAGCATATCTGAGAAGTAGAAAGGAGGAGTCTGGTCCTTTGAGGGAAATGGGGCATGAAACTAAGGAGGTGAGGTTGACAAAGGGCCAGGTAACCGATGTTGAAAGTCAAGGAAAAGAGTTGTGGAAAGTGAGCAAATACCTGCAAGGATGTGTGCATATGTGGATGGGGTGGAGGAATACAATGAATGTCTCATTCATTATCTGTGTTTAACACAGGCCAGGGAGTAAACTGCTGTTTGAAGAGAAGCAGGAATTGCTACATAGGTCAAAAGTTTTTTAGGAGATAAATTATTATATTTAGATAAATTTCAGATAAGCTCAGTTTTACTTTCAGAGGTTAACAACATTTTCTTGCCTTTTCATTTCCATAATAGGTGTGAGTCTGATAAAAGTGAAAAGGTCTCAAATATTATTTAAATTTATCAACTTGAGATTTTTCAGCAAAATTTCTGTGGATTAATTGACCCCAATCATGACCAGTGAAAGTAAATTCACTGATGTTTGGTAATGAGGTCATAAGGCACTTCATTTCTGCATTGATATGAAGCAGAAAAGACTAAAGAAAAGGCTACATTAGAGTCTCTCGAGACAACAGATGTTCCTTTGCTTATTCTTCCTAAATCTCAATGTCAGTGATCATAGGGACCCTTGCGATATCAACCTGTTCCTTTTATAAGTAGCAGTAACTTATACACTGCATTTTCCATGGTAATTATGAATTTCCTCTGATTTATTTTCTCATCAAGAGCTTTAAATGACCCAATTATTACTAACACTTATTACTACTATTATTATTAAAAACTTTTTTATGGAATTTGGAGGTGGAGTATGATTTGGGAAGGGAATATCAGCTAATTTACTGTGAAAGATATATTCTTCTTTAAAAAAAATGAAGTAAGCAGACTCAATATCTAAGAGCAAATGGCCTTCCCCTACACTTAAAAAGTGAATTGCAATAGTATGGCTGTTTCTATGTCTGGTTTGGGTTAAGAGCCTAGAAAAAAAGAAAAAAAAACTACTGTGACCTTGGTCAGAGTATGTGCTAAAAGATTGGCCATGGTGGTGTGGAGAGGAACACAATGATAATTTCCCCAAGGCAGGCAGACATGATATTGCAGGAGTCAGAAGCTAACTTTTGCATGCTCCTGACAGTGCTTCAGTGGAAAATCATTATGCTACTAGTATTGGGAAGTGTGGAGGGTGCAAATGACTTACGTGCTACTTAAGCAATGCATTCCATCCTATCAGGTACGTATGTGGGCATGATGACTCACCATGTTGTCGGATTAATGCAAGTATGAGATGCTGTGTGGTTTCTAAGTGCTTGTGTGTGAGAGAATAAATACATGCATATCCACAGTGTGTGAATGTTAAGAGAGCAGTCCTAAAACATGAAGCCACTCTCTGACCTGTTGCTTACTATAGTTGGGTAACTTAACCAAGAAGCAAATCTACTATGGGAGTTAAGGGGATTTCTGCCATAGAGTAGTACTCATTTGTTGACATGAACTAGGTTCAGGAAAGGATCACAGAAAAAGCATGTGAGTTTGGGGCGTGACTCTAGTTAGTTAACTTGGGGCTGAAAATTTCTCCAGCACTTGATACTAAGAATGCCTTCTCCTGGCCAAGCAGACTCTCCTGCCTTATTTGGCTTGGTTCTTCTGATGGTGACCCATCGTGTTGGAAAAGAATCTCTTTCAAAAGTATAAATGTTCCTCTTTCTTTGGGTGATGTCATCATTCCTGTGGCCCAAGTCTTTGTTACTAGATAGTACTTAGCAACATATAATCATTATTTTCTCCTCTTAGAGTTCTGAGCGTGTTTGTTCTGAGATACGCTTTTTTTTTTCCCCTAGGAGGTAGGAGTAAAATCTGAAAAAGAGGAAGTTATGTCTGAAAGAATCTCTTGACTTGTGTTACTTAAAAGAAGCAAGTAGACAGCTAAATTTTTGTACTGTGGCAACAGCTTTACTGTTTTTTTTTTTTAAAATCACAATTTCACATATGGCTCCAAAGGAAGTGGTTTCCATGCAACTGTGCACATAAACTGAGCTTTAAAGTGGTAGATAGATGCCTTTTGCTTGGCTTGGCTTGTCCTTCTTATGATTTCCCTTGTAAAGTGGGTAGGGAAAGTTGGACAAAAGAAAGCTGTTCACTGGCCAATTAAGGAAGATATTTCTAAAGTGCCCGTTTATCATTCCAGGGAAGATCTGGGATCCCCTTTTAATTACATCCTACCTGTCTATTAAAAAAACTGTAAGGGAATCTGTCTTTTCATCTTGTAGAAAACAGCTGTAAATTTCTTAAGATTGTAGTTTGAGTCTAATCCTCATAATCTGAAGACTTGAAGTCTAAAATGAGCTTATTCTTTAAATATTCTAGATTTTAAAATTTTGTAATTGTCATCCACTTAAAATAATAATAGTGGCTGTAAGTTATCAAATGCCTGATCCATGTTAGGTTAATTCTCATGAAGTCATTCATGAGCACATTTTTATGAGGTAGGCATTTTAAGTTCACAGGAAACTGAGACTTGAAGAGATTGTCTAGAACCTCGAGTCTAATAACAGACTCCAAAGACTGTCTTTATCTCACAGGAGCCAAGGTCATGGGCAGAACAGCAGTTTTTGAAAAATCACCCCTGGGTTTTTTAACCTGATTCTTCTAAAGAATGTGGTGCACACACAGGTCATTGTATGAGGTGGGGGGAGATGGGTATGCCTCGCTTCAAAAGTGTTCAACCACACAAGCAAAAGGGCAAGGTGGCAGCAGCCGGACTCTTGCCAATGGAAACTGGCCCATGTGTCATATTTGGCATGTGTATACCTGTTGTCAATAACCCCAGTGTTTTTCCTTTAGTCACCCAGTAAGTTAGTCATATAAGAGGCAGACTTACTTCAGTTGTCTTCTTCTTCCATCATGGTAAGGAAAAATATCCAAAACTGTGCAAAGTATCATCCAAGTACTCCAATTTTTGTAATAGTCAATTTGTCTGCACCCCATAAATTGGATATTTGGTGCCAGATATGCCCTTTTCCACAAGTTCAAGTCTAATCTGTTAACACTTCCCAGGGCCCATGTAGAATTCTAAGTATTTAGGGACCCTGACAACCTATTTACAGCTTCTTCCAACACAGACCTACCAGTGTATTGTAAGAATAAACAGACTTCAAAGTCATCACAAGGAGAAAAACTGCTCTGGTGAAGTCTGTAATTTAGAGCATCTTTAGAGAAGAAAGACTTTATGAAAAGAGAGACTCAGAGTGGCCAGCCTCTTTCACAGTTACCTTTTTCTTTATTTAATTGTAAAGACTAAATGACAGGTAGGAAAATGCTTTTGCAGGACGTGGGCGTCTTGAAACCTTAGAAGGAAGTTACAGTGTGCATGGGAATAAGCCTGTGGGTAGGAGTTAGACACGGCTGCTCTATTGCTAGTCTAGAATAATCATGCATAAACATCTTTACGATGGCACCTGAACAAAATTAATAAAACCCTATTAAAGGCACTTGATATATTATTTAAAATAAGCACACATTACTTTTTATAGCCAGGAATAGAAGAAAAATTTTACATCAAGAACAAGGATTTAAAAAAAAAAAGAGCCTATCATTTTGACAAAACAAAAGATAGCACAAGTTGATTTTCATATGTTAATTCAAAAGCTGACATACTATACTCCGAAAGTGTGGGAGAAACACTAGCTTTGTCTGTAGATGTCAGTCTTAAAAGATTAAACCCAGGAAGTGAATGAAAATAAACACCAAAGTACAGAGCAAGGGCAGCACGGTAATGAAAAGTCACAGATTTCTTCAAACCTTGCCCTCGGGGGCTGTGTGGTGGACGCCGTGCATCTTAACAGAAGTAAAGTCACTGTTTCATGCAAAAACAGTAACAGAATTCTGTCTTTCAAATGAGGAGGAATTCGGGCAACGTAGACATGTAGTTTATACACTATGATGACTCTCACAAGGCTATGGGTCCAGATGTTTGAATTCAATGAAATAAAGGGGGGGTCATAAAAATAATAATTTGTCTGTCTTTGGAATTTAGAGTCACCTGTTCACAGTCTTTTTTCTCTTTCACTACACTTTGCAAATCTGTATTGTTTACCTGTGTGTGTTAGTCGCTCAGTCATGTCCGACTCTTTGTGACCCCGTGAACCGTAGCCTGTCAGGCTCCTCTGTCCATGGGATTCTCCAGGCAAGACTACTGGAGTGGGTTGCCATTCCTTTCTCCAGGGGATCTTCCTGCCCAGGGATCAAACCCAGGTCTTCTGTATTGCAGGCAGAGTCTTTACTATCTGAGCTACCAGAGAGGCCCTACTGTTTACTTACCTGATTATAATTACTTACTATTTCATATCTATTGCCCCAATGGGACTGTATGTTTCAAGAGGCTTGGGGTGTAGTGTTGCTCACCCTGTAGCCTCAGATTCCAGGAAAGGCAGAATTATGTCAGGTGCTCAGTGACTATTCGTGGGTCAGGTAGGAAAGCTAACAGCAGAAAGAGTGAAAATGCCCCAGTTACTGGTGAGCTGGTGGCCTACAGCCAGAGAAGTTTGAAAAGAGAGAAGAATGTTCAACACTGTCCAAAAATACATGAATTACTGAGAAGACTATAGGGGATCAGGACCTGTCAGCGATTACTCATTGCTAAGCCTCTGACAGAAATAAGGACATCTGAGTCCAGCCAGGTGTGACCAGGAGGGTCCTTTGGGCTGACTGCACATTCACAAAGATGGTACATTATGACTAATAACATTACCTGCAAATGAGATTCAAATAACCATGTTAGTTGGTGAGTGAATTCATAAAATATACTAAAACTTGCCAGAACTTTCACTTCTAAAAAAGTCACATATATAATCATACATATACATATTTTCTTATATATGCATATACATATCTATATGTATTCTAGAGCATATATATATATATAATTATATTTTCTGTAATCTGATATAAATAAATCCCAAAGTGGATCAGGATACTCTGAAGCTTTGATACCATTCTCAATTGTGCTCATGGTCACAATTTCTTAGAAAGAAACAGGGTATAGAATTTTAAGCAAACAGCAACCTAAGCATTACATAACATGTAGGATTATCCTTTGTATGGGCTTGATTGTTTCTTTAGCTAGTTTTTAAGCCCAAACTTCAGTGATGCTTATCTGGTATAAAATGTAGCCTGCTTTGATTGCCTAAGAAGCACCTCATCCAACCAGGTACACGACAAAAGTGCCACATCACCTTATCTCCTCACAACTAGTCTGACTCTTGCATGTCTACGTGTGTATGGGCACCTTGGGGAAGGCAGTGGCACCCCATGGAAAATCCCATGGGTGGAGGAGCCTAGTAGGCTGCAGTCCATGGGGTCGCTAAGAGTCAGACACGATTGAGCGACTTCACTTTCACTTTTCACTTGCATGCATTGGAGAAGGAAACGGCAACCCACTCCAGTGTTCTTACCTGGAGAATCCCAGGGACCAGGAAGCCTGGTGGGCTGCCGTCTGTGGGGTCGCACAGAATCAGACACGACTGAAGCGACTTAGCAGCAGCAGCATGGGCATCTGTTTACCCACAAACCTAACTGGACTTGAGACAGAGTTTCCTGCAGATAACATTGTTTCTCTTGTGCCAACTAAACTTGCCAACGGGAGGAGACAGAGCAGGTCCATGCATTGCCACTGATTCTGAGTAATTTCATGGTATAAACTTTAGCTCTGCAGTAGGAAAACTTGACTGCACAGTGGAATCATCTGAGGAACTTACAGGAAAATACTGATGCCATGCCTAGAAATCCTGATTTAATTGCAGCCCATAAATAGACGGCTGTACTCTATGGATCTAAAATGTGGCTGAAGTCTAGAGCCACTGACCTGGTTTCAGTCTCCTTTCTAGGATGGGCTCATAAATACTACCTCTCTCTTGAGGGTTCAAAGAGATAGAATGCGTAACAGGAGTTCCCTAACATCTCTGAATGCACCAGTTTCCCTTCTTCCTTTATTTCAGGAGGGGAAATAGACAGGGAAGGACAAGGGGGTGGGGAGTCTGGGAAAGTGAGGAGGAGGTATCTTTTCCATAGAGCCCTCCAGTTCTGCCAATTAGCAGTTCATTAGGGTTAACCAGCTATCCTTTTGTCAAAGCAAACACTTTTGAAGGATTAAGCCTCATTCTCGCCTTAGTGTGAATGACTTTAATCAGATAATCTCCTATCACCTAGCCGGGAATTTGTTGTTAAAAGTCTGGGGGAAGCTTGAAGAGAGTTGCTGGGGCAGCCTGGTGTTCCCTCAGGGCAGGGTGAGGGAGTCTGGCTGTCTGGAGCCCCAGGGTCTGGGAACTGGACTTGACACTGTTGACTTTACATAATGGCGGCATGACAAATAAGAAAAACAAACTTCTCCTCACTGTTGCCATAGTGTAACGATTTGTTAAAAGTGGTTGTAGCATCAGGTTGTTTGTCTAATGGTCCTTCAAGACTTTCTGTGTCTTTCTTTCTGCCATCAAACACTTAACACATATGTGCCAGGTAGTCTTACCATTTGAGCTTCTTGGGAGTCTATGAGGAGCAAGGCTTTGCCCAGCTCTACCCTCCTTGCCATCTGCTTAGCACATGGATTTAATTGAATTATTCCACTTGCTGCACTCTTTTTCCAAATATGTAAGTTTCCCCCCCCTTCATGTCTTCCCCCATACTAGACTAGATTGTGAGCACCATGAAAAAGTCTCTGCGCTGCAAAAAAATTTCTGTATTTGCAGTGCAAGTGTAACTCTCGGTGTGTGGTGCTCAATAAATATTTTCAATGAATCTAAGGAGCAGCAGGGAGCACCCTGATGTCTACATTAAGACATTAGAATTAATTTATGACTGTACTGCTTAGTTCCCACACTAGTGAACAAGGCAATGAGGGAAGAAGAGAAAAAAAGATGTGTATACAATACTCCCACCATTTTCATGTGACTAAAGTTCTTATTCAGAAGTCCCTTTAGGACATTGCTTGAGACATGGTTTGAAAGTAATTTCTGGAAACAGAAAAGAAAGAAGGAATAACAGATGCTGAAAAGAACCAGAAAGAGAAAACCCATTCAAAGGAGTGAAAAGAGAGAAGGCTGTGGAATATCATAGTAACCAAAGAAAGGAACTTCAGAAATAAATGAGTAGATAGATACAGTGGGCATTTAGGAAAAGAAAAATCAATCTTGCTATTGATGTTTAAATTTTATTTTATTTATATTTTTTGCATTTAGGAACAAATAACACAATGGCCACATTTTCTCCAGATGCTTTTATTCTACACAGAACAGAATTAAAATGTAGAAATATTTGGATTACAGTCCATAAGTACAGTATAACATCTGCACTGTTAGATCTAATAGATACTATTTTAAAATGATTACAAGAGGATTCTCTGCTTACCCACAGTACATCATTTTATGAGATGGTAGAAAGTATTTCATAATATTACACTAATTAGATAAGTATATACTTATATAATAAGTGTATATTATATACTATATTATAACATAATATAGGTAATGTGTCTACTTTGACATTCTGGCTACCAGTTTCATACTTATTTTTATAACTTTTTTATTTATTAAAGACCATTGTTATATATTTTCTTTTCCCTAAAGACAGTCTGTATTAGGAGACATGTGTATATCCCAAACAGAGTGTATAGATGTATAATACACCTTAGACACATGACTTCAGGATCTGGGATATAGGCTCAGAAATGCTGTACTATGGGGCAGGAGGCTTGACCCCCTGGTAACTATGAGGTTTTGGTCAAGGGTCAGTTCTCCAGTCTTTGTTACCTTATATGAGGATTATAATAAATATAAATGACATGGGAGATATTATTTGTTTTATAAAGTTATATTATGAGGTGAAGTGGGAAAAAAGGAGAGCACAAAATTGCATTTGTGACATAACATCAACTGTTTTAAAAAATGTGTTGATGAAAACCTGGGAAGCAATAAACTGTAATAGTATCAGTAACAATTTCTGGGAACTGGAATCACTGCTGATTTTAGGAAAATGTTCTATCTTCAGTAATTTTGTGTTTTCCATCCTGTGTTTACTTTATGGGAGTAAATTCCTCCTCCCCACCCCCGCCGCTCTCTCTCTCTCTCTCTCACACACACACACACACACACACACACACACACACACACACACACATTTCACTTCCCTCAAGGCCTGGAGGTGGCCATCTTATGGATTCTCTTCAGCTCTGCGATGGAAGATTCTAATGTTTACTGCATCTCACTGTTATGGACCCTCAGATCACTTTCAGGTCTTCAGCCATTTGCTGACATTGCCGTCCTGGCCAGAGCCCACTCTTTTGACTTGCTTTCATTCTCAGCAGTGGTGTATTTCCTGCCTTCTGTTTTGAGAGTAGACTATCAGCCTTCTGCATACAGCAGTCAAGAGTAATCTAGTCATCTTCATGAAAAGCAAATCCAGATCCTGTGCCAGTTATACCCACACCCCCGCCTCTAACATAACCAAACATGTCAATGGTTCCTGCTGACCAAAATTATCAGGATTGTAGCTATGCATCATGAGTGTGACTAATCTTCAGTTCTCTCACTGGACTCTAAGCTCTTTGAAGTTAGGCATCCCATTAGTTTTTAAAGATTTTTTTTAATGTGGACCATTTTAAAAGTATTTATTGAATTTGTTACAATATCACTTCTGTTTTATGCTTTGGCTTTTTGGCCATGAGGCATGTGGGCACTTAGCTCCCTGACCAGCTTCCTGCACCCCTTGCATTGGAAGGTGAAGTCTTAACCACTGGACCACCAGGGAACTCCCATTTATTAATTTTTATGGGTCACTGGATTTCCAGCCCTAACATATGCTGAAGATTCAAGGTGCTAGGTCTGCAGTTCCCACTGCTTTGAATGATTTTTCCCCCCAGATAGTTTTCACTGTCTTGAGGACTATGCCTACTTCTCACTATCTCAACCCTTGATCACTTGTCCTGTTGAACACACAACCTCCCCTCCTAATCCCCTCAGCCTGATATCATGTACTTACTTCCATCTGAAATTGCCTCAGAGGTTTATCTGTTCCTTTATATTCAGTTTTTGTTTACTGCCTCTCTCCTTCTAGCAGACTGTAAACTCCTTGAAGGAAGTGATTGGGCTGTGTTGTTCATTTCTGTAGCCATACTACCTAGAACAAGACTTAGCACAGTGGGTGCTCCATGAATATGTGAACAGTGGCATTGTGTGAAAATGTTTTCTGTTATGGAAAGAAAAAAGGAAAAGAGAAACAAGGAAGAAATAGAGGAGAAAGAAGTATACTCCTCAAAATCTAATGTGGCCTCTCTTCACACTAAACTTGGAGAGCAGTTATGCCTGTATGAGAGCTCAGTTGAGCTCAGAACCTCATATTTGAGGCAACTTTGTGTCTTTAAGAAAAAATGATGAAAATAAATGGCCTGAGTCAGAAGACATTGATGCTAGTTCTTCTTTGACATTGTTCCAACTTACTTATACAATGCTCTCTGGTCTAATAAGGGAGAAGGACTAGATAAGTCTCCAATGTTCCATTCTCTACTATAATTCTGTGGTTCTAAACCTTTAATTCTGAAACATATTTGCTTTCTAATTCTTTTTTTCCATATGCCAAAATAATTATAATGAAGATTTAGATTCAAGTTTCAGGTAAAATAGTCTAATCGAAAAATGCACAATTGGTTCATGCCTACCCAGGGATGTAAAAAAAATGCACAATAAAACTAATATTTTAACTCAGTTTTAATATTTATATACATTGTAAGACAAGTATGTTGAATTTATACATTGTTTTTACATTTATGTGATTCATATATTAAGTGGTATATATGTTATATATGTAACATGTCCTATTATATAACATACTATATATACACACAACATATAATAGAATATATATATTATAAATATTTAAATACCAAGTACAATTTTAAAAACTTACTTATATGTGAAATACATAAACGTCCTAAACTAAATTTAGGTAAACTAAATTAATATAATTCTACCAAATATTAATATATTTATTCAGATACCTAAACAGGTTAGAATCCAGGCTACAGAAAATTGCTTCAACCCTCTTCCCTGCTGTAAAACTGAATGGAAATACATTTAATGCATATACTTAAAATGGATTCACCATATGGGAGTGTTTCCAATTCTTCATTGCCTTCCAGCAGCTTCTCTTAACCATCTATATTTAAACATGGGTTAAAAATCATGGGGCCTGAATTTGAGTCTTAGTTTTGACACTATCTTCCAATGGATTATTTTTACTCTGGAATAATACAAACAGCATTCCTAGATCTGTGATTCAAGACCTTTTCATATTTTGAGTTTAAAGAGCATACTTCTAAGGGTATTTTCATTTAGATGATGCATTGAGGGGGACGATGCAGAAAAAGCAAATAATATTTAGACGGCTGTGATAGCTTACTGAGCTATATATAAATGTAGTGTGTATGACCAGAAACATACAATTTGTACACACACACTTACAAGTAAAAACTCCCACTTGAATGAAAAAGATAAATGCTACCGTTTCCTTTATCTATTTTATTGGTAAACCAGGTAGTTGATGTTATCTCTAAAAATCACATTCCTTAACTATATTTCTACTGGGATTCATTGGTATAATTAAAACTTGAATGTTCTGAAATATTTCAGAAACCTGCAATGAATATTCTTTTATCTTAACATGTAGCTTTATTTCATCTAAAATTGTTCTCTATAATTTCCCTCTCCACCCACAAAGGACATTCTTTTTAATACTTATAGATGTACTCGCTCATGAGCCTATGGACTATAACTACACTTCATAGATGTAAGAGAAACCATAACGCTATCCTAGCACTGAGGGACTATGACTGGTATTCTAAATGGGGAACTATTTACTTTTTATTACTATAATGATTTTTTAATAATTTTCACAATTTGAAATGTGGTTAGCATGCCACTGGTAGTGAAAGCTGGCAATGTGATTGAATATTTTTAACATAGGATCTGGTGTTTGCTACAGTGCTTTGAAATGTTAAATGTTATTATTCATGTTATAGTATTGTCAGTGACAATAAATTAAGCTAAACCAGTGGTAATGAAGTTTTATATCACAATTTATTTGGACTCACTTTGGACTCCTGGGTTGACCACTGCTTTGTATGAGTTTTCTGAGCCACCCCTTTTTCCTTTACTAGTGTGAATAACATTTTTTTTCCTCTTCTTTGTCATTTACTAGGATGTTTATTCTACTGTTCCTAACATTCAAGGGTCTTTCTTGTATTTCTTTGTATTCTGTGCAGTGGAGCAGAAAATTTGTCTCAGTTTCAATTTCTCTTTTGTTCCCAGAACTTCCCCCTCCTCCAGTGTTGAAGTGGAAACATAGTTTCCCCTCTTGCACCATACACAGGTTCAAAGTCTTGTTTTTCATCGTGTTGCTCCAAACAGCAAATTTTCTAACCCACATGAAAAAAGAACACCAAAGCTCTGACTTGGAAGTCTGCAAGGGTCTGAGAACAATTGAAAAGAAGTTCCTACAAGTGGGATTAGCCCTTAGCGGTTCACTGGTCATTCTGAGGAGAGGCGTGTGGAAGCCAACAAGGCCTCCAACCTGCTAGCACATGCATAGGTGGCCCAGCTCTGAAGTCAGTCTCTGTTGTCATGGAGAATGGAGGCAAAATTAAAAAGCAAGTAGCAAACAATCCAGTGGGTTAAGCCAGGGACTTGGGAGTCTCCCAGGGCTCCTCCCTTCCTCGTTCCCTGCATGAGTCATTTTTCCAGTCTGTCCACACCCATTCACCCTTCTTCCATCAGCCTCCACAACACACTCCCATTCACTCTCCAAGCTGCTGCCACAGGATCCTTCTGAAATACTAGTCCAAATTCCACCTATCTCCTTGCTGATTAAACTCATCTTGGTTATCACAGTTTTCAGGTAAAGCTGAGACTCCTTGGGTGAACACAGACCTACTTTTAGCTCACTTGCTGCCACTCTCTTACAAGTATCCAGCTCACTTCTAACCCCAAGACTAGTAGTTCCATTGTATTTGCCAGGCTCTTTTCCTACAGAACCTGGATTCACCTCTCTATTCATCTTGATAATTTCTATACTCCTTTTAAGGCACCTGTTAAAACAACCGCTCCAGGAAGCCTTCTTGACTCTACTTGAACGCACCTTGGTCTTGCCTCCATCATTTTAGCACTTATCCTTCAGCCAGAATAAGTTAGTTTATTTGTCTTTTCCCAGTCTCTTCCCTAGTAGAGGTATTATTCTTGAGCGGAGGGACTCTATGTTGTTATCCAGTTTTGAATCTCTGGCATAGCAGGCTATTGATGTAGTGTTGAAATGAATGCTGAATTAGAAGAAAGGACGTCCTCATTGCTTGGGGTAGCTCCTAATTGGCAGATAGAGAACGCCCATCCCTGTTCTTTGAGAAAGTGTCGGTTTCCTTTTAAATTTGCTTCCACTGGGTGTGCACTTGGGTACTTTTTCATGATTAATACTGAGAAGCTGCACCATCTAATTAATTAATTAATTTGTTCTGGAAAGGACCAGCGCACAATATTAACTCAGTGTTTTGTGCATGTAGCCAAGGGTAGAGAACTCAAGTCGTTATTAATACCTCTAGAAGTAGTTTCGTACTTCAGCACCTTTCAAGATGCTTTTCCTTCTCCTCCTTAAGCCGTCCCCACCATCTTTAAAACAACCTAACAAACTTGTAGAAACATCCCACAATAGGTAGCGTTTGCTCCTAAACTGTATTCAAAACATAGAAAAAAGTTTTTTAATTATAATCATTGCTGAATAAATTATTCCCTAAATCCTAAGTAAATTCTGCCCCCCAAATCTCTAAAACTTGATTACAATAGTCCAGGATTCTTTCCATTCAAAATGAAGGCAAGTTAAATCTCATAACAGCCAGTGAATTATGATTTGGGGCTGTGTTTTCTTTTTCTCCAGCAATAGTATGACTTATTTGCCTTGGACGATTCTAGTATTTCGGAAAATGAATACTGTATAACGAAGGAGGAGTCTCTGCTTTCTATACATCATATAATGCAGAGTTGGGATGAAAGGGGGTTTTACAGTCCAAATATTATTTACAAAGTAGATGGGAAGCTGGTATGTGAGTATTCGTGCTTGTGTGACTTAGTTTTTACCATAGAATTCCCAAACCGTGGACACCCTGTTCCTGGAGAAAGATATACATTGGCAGTCTTGCGGATGTTTTTCCAGTCTATGGGCCATCCAGGTTTGAAATCTGCGTGGTGCATTCTAAGGCGGCCAGCCCCACCAGCTGCTAGGGTTTTATCCAGTTCTGGAGACTCACCTTCAGCCTAACCTTGCCGACGGCCTTACTAAGCCCCGTCCACCCGCCGCTTTCAAAAACCGAACCTATCCTTCTGCCCAGCCAGTCTCAAGGATCAGAAAGTAGCAGGGGTGCGTCCCGCGGGCACTATAGCTCGGAGGTTACAGCGCTGACCGTGTAAGATGGAAGATACCACCGGAAGGCGGCGGGGATGCACCGCGCCCGCGCCGGCTCGGGTTTCCTTTCGCTTTCCGCGCCGACGGGCGAGCGGCAGCCGCCAGCCCCGGCGGACTCCGGTTAGGTTGAGGGGCGGCGAGGCCGGGCGGCGGAAAGTTGAGCTTTTTTTTTTTTGCTGTCTCCGCGCGCGTTCCAGGGCTCGCGGAGTCCGCCCAGGGCTTCCTGGTGGGGCTGGGCCGGCGGGGGAGGGGCCGCGCAGCAGCAGCGGAAACCGGAGCTCGGCGATAAGAGGCTGCACCGCGACAGGCAACAGTCTTTTCACTGCAGCTGAATGAGTTGTGGCGCTCACAATGCTCCCGTGACCGCGAACTGACAAGTTCAATTTTAAATCGCGGGCCTCTCGGAATCAGGACTCCCACAATGCCTTGGGCACTCGCCCGGCAGTCTGGCTGCCTCTGAGCGGGGGGGAAAAAATGTGAGAGGTAAGTTTCCATTTTCGCAGTTTGCTCGCGCTGCTCTGCTGCTGTGCATTGTTCGTACTCTTTCGGGACTGTACATGGCTGAAGGAGGAAGTGAGAGGAGGCTGGGGCCGGCTCGCCGCGCCGGAGGGGTTCCGATCACACACCGTCTCGAGCTAGAGGGACCGCGGGAGGCTGCAGCTGCAGCCCAGCTCCGAGTAGCCCTTCCCCGGGCGCTGCGGACACTGTCAGCCCTGCCAGCTCACCCCTTGGCAGCCTGAAACAAAGAAAGAGAAAGAAAGAAAAGGGAGGGGGGGCGGTAAAAGAAACAGGTGCGTGGAAGTGTACTTACAACTTAACGGCCTTTGTGGGGGGGGGGGGATGCGAGTCCAGCAGACGCGAGCCACGGTTTCTCCCTAGAGGTCCCGCATCCCTGTTCCCGAGGCTGCCATCCAGCCCGGTTTTCATCTGGGCCAAATATGTGCACGCAAAGGTTAATTCTCTGCCTGCTACCCATAAATTACGCATGACATGTTTAGCTGGCCTTCCTTATATGGAGAGTGCTGTATTTCAGTCCAGTTTGCCTTTTGCCAAGTTTTCAGGGCGGAAGACGCCCTGCATGAGAGGGCTCCTGTTTTTTTTTTTTTTTTTTCCATCGTTTTGTAGTGCGTCACTCAAAAACTGTAAGAAAAGTAAGTATAGACACTCTCTGGGTGGAGCCGCAATTGGTTGATTGAATTGCTTTCATGAAAGGTTGAAAAGAATGAAAAGTAGTTAGGACTTGGGTTCTGTTTTTTTTTTTTTTTTTTTTTACAAAAAAAAGGGAAAAAAATTAAGGGCCCCCCCCCCCCCCCCCCTCTTTTTTTTAAACGGAGCCGGAATCTGTTATTGGTAGTAATGTGTCATGTGAGAATACTTCGATTCCGGAGCCTGTAAGGCGAGCAGGTATATGGTGGAGTTTATGTTTGCCGGTCTCACGGTACTTTACAACTAGCTTGGTGGAGCTGGAAGAGTAATTGTGTTCTTCAGTCTCTCCCGGGCCGGGGGGAATATGCGGCTGCTAGGATTCTGTGGTGTGTTTCCGAGGAGTGTGCTTCCCTAGGATTAAGATTGAGTTAAGAAGCTGCCAGCAGGGTTATTGCCGCTGCCTTTACTTTGTGTATCTACCAGTCCAGGCACAAGTCCAGAGCAAATGGATGATAAACTCTGCTATACTCGGAGGAATTTCTTAAGCAAATTAATCCACCGAGAGAGAAGTCATAATTAATGCTTTTGGATTTGCAGGCCCTCCGCAATATGCTTTGAAATACTACACCCGTGGACGCGGTGTTCCTCCCTCCTGGGTTTGAACACAGTGTTTCTTTATACACGGAGGGTATTTAGTACATAACTATTCTATACCAGGCTAAGTGATCCACTCCCTGTTATCTCTCTGGGTTGCTGAGAGCGTTGGTGTTTCTCCCTGTCTTGCTGTTGAGATAAAATATTATCACTGAGACAAGTTAAAATGAAAGTTCAAGGACTGTAAAACTCACCCTAGGAATACTTAGCTCGATACTTAGAATGGCTCTGATGCGGTGCTCTAGCCAGAGACACTGAATAAAGTTATTTTGTAGCCAGTGAAAGCACAATGTTGTCACTTGTATTTTCGCTTTCTTAAAGTTGCTGACAACTGCAGCTCAAAACTGTTTTTTTTTAGGAAGACTCCAGCATTCTGATCTTCGTCAGTGTTGCACGAGGGTGATTTTTTTTTTTTTTTTTGGTTAGCGTGTTGTTAGGCCTTCTTTCAAAAGATAGACGTAGCTTTTAGTTTTATTTAATGGGGGGTTTCCTCACAAAAGTGGCCTTTTGTGTTTTAAAGAACAGGTTGGGTCAGCACTAGAAAACCTGTTCATCCAACCGTCTATAATTACAGTGTCGCTTAAGACCGAATAATCAGGTTTTATTATGACGAAGAGACTCAGAAAACCTCACATGTGCCTGGTTTAATTTTTTTTTTCCTCATGGAACTAAGATAAAATTTGTGTGCAGACACACATCTAGTGTGATACTCTTATGCAGCCATGCCAACAGACTCCAAAGTGTTTTATGCTTTGAGATATTATTGCTTGTGTTTACATTTCCACATTTGGGGCAAACTTAGGCTCCAAGTTGAATTCATTAAATTTTGATCCCAACATTCTGTTCTTCCTCTGGGCACAGAATTCCTATGACATGAAACACTGGATTCTGTTCCAGAACAAGAACAGAGTATCCCAAAGTTGCTCCTGGGGCAGGGGTGGGGAAGGGAGTAAAATTGTATTTCTGACTGAAGATGAGTGTGTTACTTTGTTATATAAAATTTCTGATCTTTTTTGTAAACAAAAAAAATTACCCTTGCATTTATCATTGCTGCCATACAGTAGGCCTGTATTTGATATATCTATTTATTGAAACAGAATAGCCTTCCTGCACCTTCTAGCTTTCTGCTTGGTGATGGGAAGATGCAGAGGTGAGAGACTATCTCAGATCTTGCTTAGAAGATGCTGAAAAGAATAGGTGATTGGAGTTTCTTATACTCTGAGGCGTCAGAGTGGCCGGTAGATATGAAGGTCAGGGAAGCAGATGAAGGAAATGAAATACAGTCACTTAAATATTTGGCTCAATAGATAATCCCAACAGCAATAACAATAACAGAGGATGTTACATAGGGAAATTTTAAAACATGTGAACTTTTAGGTCACAAAGCTTCATGTTTTTGAAATCTAGAACGTGCTGTCCATACAGTAGCCACTGGCCACGTGTGACCACTGAACCTTTGAAATGTGGTTATCTGGATTGAGCTTTGTTCTAAGTGGATGTTGAACACTTTGTACAAAGGAAAGGATGTAAAATACCTGATAATATTTTTATAGTGATAATATGTTGCAGTGATAATATTTTGAATATATTAGTTTCAGTAGAATATGTTGTTAGATTAATTTTACCTCTTTCTTTTCATTTTCTTTTTTTAAAAATATGGCTACTTGGGACTCCCCCGGTGGTCCAGGGGTTAGAACTCTGTCCTTCCACTGCAGGACATGGGGGTTTGATCCCTGGTCAGGAAACTAGGATCCCACGTGCTTTGCAGCGTGGTCAAAAAAAAAAGTGAAAAGAAAATATAGCTACTAGAAGCTTACAATAACAGATGTGGCATGCATTGTATTTCTGTTGGACAGAGCTATTCTAGAATAAAGCAAGAAAGCGGGTATTCTGGGAGAAAGCCTAATAGAATTTACTCAATAAAAGGGATTTTCAGTTTCACAGGCTAAAGAAGTTTATTATACATAGGAATACTTCATCTTTCTTAAGCATTGTAACTAAAATTTGAGAAAACACACCACCTAACATCTATTTTTATTTCCTCAAAACTACTGTTTAGTTTAGAGATTTAATGGTGAGGTAGTAATAGCAGAGAAAAGGCTTATAATTAGGGGATGAGTCTTAACACCTCTCAAAGGCCAGAATAGAGTATGATTGCTAGTTAGGAACATTTTAGAGACTCTATAGTTATCATTGTCCTGAAGTTACCAAACACAAACGAGTCACTGAAATTTATTTTAAAATAGAGTTTTCAGTAAATAGCAATTATCTTCAAATGCTTAATATATATTTTCCTTTGCTATGACTTTCCTTCCTTAGAAAATAAAAACACCTAATAAATCCAAACAACTCCTGACTGTATGTTAATCAAAGATTAATAAATTCACAAGAAGGAAAGACTTTCACCTGTAGGGAAGTGGGCATTGTTTTGAATACTAGGAAAGGTAAGAATACAATTTTTTGGTAATGTTTTGGGCTTTGAAGAATTCCTATACATGGAGACATTGTCTTTATAATTTGAACACATTCTTTAGAAAGCATCTAACTGGTAAATAAAGCAGAATGGCATAGGTCCTGGAAACATTCCTCTCAGATATTTTCATAACTGAAGTACATTTTGTCATGCACAGTGAGTGTTAAACTGAAAAAAATATATCCATATAACATAAACATACTTTTGTTTACTTGAAGGATACTGAATATATGAGACAGGTTGGAGCCAGTGGGTTCTTCTTTGCTCGGGGAGAGGGGGCAGATTTTGTGGAGAATCTCAGAAGAGTTACCTCCCGACTTGGTGCCATCTTGAATCTGTCTCCCACCACAAGAAGCATAACTGCTATTAGTGTCAATGCATGTGGAGCCTGCGGGGAACAGTGATCCCCATTAACTTTGTAGATCATTTCTGATGAGTCATGGAGCAGATTCACTAATGCTTGGAAAATTATTGATTGCAAAGCAGAGGATTTAAGAAGAGCTATTGACACAGGGCACTAAAAGTCTCTAGACGTATTTTGTATTTTTAGATTCGAGGTAGGGAACTTGGAATTTATGTCGTGCTTTCATATTATAAAAAACAGGCATTTATATAAGCATTGCAGCTATATCCTTGAAAAAACCCTTAACAAATCATGAGGTAATAGCTTTCTGCATATTATTATTAGTCTCTTAATGATTTCATTATGTTTCTTTCAGATAACTACTCATGTTTTCTGAAAGGTATCTTATTACCTCTGCCTATGACATATATAAAAATAAAAAACCTTTGAAGGATATGTATTATAGTATGAACATTATGTATTTGGTAGTTTTCCCTCTGTCTTTGAGATCTTATCCTCAGTTTCTGTGATGATCCTTTGTTAAAGAGTTCAGGATATATTAACCTCAAGATGAAATGTAGCCATATTGGATAGAGTGGGAAATTACATTCCCACTGTGATCAAATTAGTCTTTAAAAAGTGACGATGTTTCTGAAATAAGTGTCATGCTTCAAATAGTGTATATGCTCTAAAAGAAAAACGGTCATCTCTTGGGACAGTTGTTTTAAGAAATTGAGAGTTGCATCTTTAAACACTCAAAGAGGTGAATAATAGCTAATAAGGTAAATAGTCTCATCAAGTGTGGGTACAGTTTGTGTGTGAGTACATATATGAATATAAAACTTTTCCCAAGGCAATGCCAATTTATTCAAATCATCTAGATGTTAAGTAACGTAATATTAAAAAGGATTGCAGTAAATACTATGTAATCCAAAGGCTGATGTCCATGTAGATATCAACTCCATTCCAGTCCCGCTCTAGCTGAGTTCACAAAATGATATTTCTTCTCCAGAGGATTCTTAAAAAAATTTATCTTGACATTGGACCTTTACTATATTTTCCACTTTTAAAATAGTTGAACTATTTTTTAATTCATAGTTCATGTAATTACGAGTGAACCTGTTTTAAAGAGCTAACAAGATTCTAGGATTGTGGGAACACATTTAATCATGTGAAATAAACATTACATGCTGATTTGAGATATTTTATTTTGTAAAGTTGATTCATAGGAAAATATATATTGTGGCAAAAATAGCAAGCTAGGTTCAGTGAGCTCTACCAGACTTAATCAAAATACACCTTGTTCTCAAAGAGGTGGCAGTCTTGTAGGGGAAGTTGAGTTTTGAAAATAACTGTAAAGTGGAAACTGATATTTCATAAACGGTGGCTAGGTAACATTGTATGGAAGTTGAGATAAGGAAAGGTACATGTAGTAAATGTAACAGTTCTAACGCATAAATAGTGGAAAACAAAAAATATTCTTTATTTTTTGATATTATAGAAATATTATTCTGTTAAAGCAGCATTAATTATATCTATTCAGTGATGTTTCCATATTATCATGTGTTTATATTTAACATCCAGGCATGATTTTCATACATATTCTAGTTCATTTATTTAGTTCATTTTGCTGGTAGAAATATCTATTTTTCAAACGCCCTATAGTAAAATATTGATAGCTTTGGCCTTAGCATTACTGTTAAATACCATAAAATACCAATTTTTGAAGCTACCAAATAATTACAAATGTATCAGAAAACCAAAGTGGGTAACCGGGGTAAACAGTGCATAGAAAATTTGTTCAAAGAAAAAGCTAGGTTAAAAGTAACTGATAATGAAAGGTCATTCGCTATATATATATATATATATATTAAAGTTAAGCAGTGAAAATGTTACTAAAATGTACCAAAAAAGAAGTGATTTCATTTAGGGAAAGAGAGTGTTTTATACTGAATGAAGAACAATGAGAGAAATATATATTAGCAAGGAGATTTTAATCAGAGACAGCCAGAGTATCCAATTTAATGTGATATTGAATAGGAAAGTGAAGAAATAAAAACAAGATATAGATGATGATTGCAGGCACTGGTAGAAGTGTCACAATTGTGAATACAATTTTGTGGGTTTTTAAAAGTAGCTCATAAATATTTTAAGTATGTGGTTGTGGAAGACATGGTAACATTGTGTATATTTACTGTACTCAGAATTCCTCCTTAATAACATTTGTCTGCAATGATTATAACTGAATAGACTCTTCTAGAAAATTGGAAAAAGTATGGTAACAATAGTATATGCAGTGGGAGTGTGCGAAACGGTGAAAGACTTTACAGTTTAGTAGTCAAAACACGTCAAAAGCAGGCTAAATAACAAGAATGCCAAATGAGGCATTAAGAAGTCCATATTCATTTTTAGAACATCATTAAAGATACTTCTTGAACTTAAAACTTACAAACTAGTCACAGCTTATTGTGTTCAGAAAATTTAAAATTTAATCAAGTCAAATATCCAGCAATCTGTCTATCAGCATTGTTGATCATAGTAATAATGATAGGTTAACATTTTATTTGTTTCTGCCTTATCTGATTACAAGAAGAGAATTACCTTTGCAGTGACCTTTTAGCACTCTGTCTGGATGGCTCCCCTTATCCTAGTAGAAAGATAGTCTGGGATGGGATGGTGATAATCGAGGTGACCACAGATACAATAGGAGGGCAGATGGCTTGATGGTGGGAAAAGTTGGTGGAAAAAGCTCTGAACCATTAAGTGACTTTGCAACTCAGTGTTCTCCTAACACAGACTCCCTCACTGATACTTCTGTTTATTAAATTTTAGTTTAAAAAAGCCATCCTATGAAATGATGTATCAGTTTCTGTGAGCACTGTATCTACATTTGTTTTGAAAGTCCAGAGTTTGTTGCCGTGCAGATAGAACCACAAAAATGGAGCCCATCTGGGGATACATGTTTTGAAAAGTGAAGCACTTTATAAATACAAGAGGTGATATTGATGTTATTGTTATTGTTTACAAGTTATATTTTTATGTATTTATTACACTTTGTCTAGATCTTGAAAGGAGTAATAGACTTGGGAGATGGGACACAAAAATCTCACAGTGTATGGATTTTATTTTACCAAAACAGATGTGACTAGATAAGTGGGCTGGGAAAAAAATTCACTCTTTCTGTTGTGTAATTTCTATATCTGTGAAATTGTGAGCATGTAAATAATAGTTACTAATATAAGTGCCCTTTGCTATACATTTCTTTACAAAATATCTCATTTAATCTTTGTGACAGATATAAAATGCCCCTTTTGACTTTTAAAGGTGACTAGCATGACTGGGAAACACTTTTTGTCATTTTCAGAGTTGTGAGACTTTTTTTTTTCTAACTCCAGTTCCATATTTTTAACTATTTTTTTTGTCTTGCTTCCCATCATTACAAAGAATGGTGATGAGGATAATAGCTTTAACAACGATCACTAACATCTTGGACTACTTACTTTGTGCCAGGGTAAGGTGTATGAATTTATTTACACACTCCCCAGAACAACCCTGTGAGATGGATACTACCTCCATTTCACAGGGAAAACAGGCACAAAGTTAATTGCCCATGGTTTCTTAACTAGGAAGTGGCACAACAGGGAGTTGAACCAAGGTAGTCCAGTTCTAGAATTGTGAAAGAATAAACACAAAATTTAAAAAGATGCTTGGGTACTGCTAGGGGATTGAAACCGTAGACATTTGGAATAATCCACAAGAGTAACTCTTGCTACAGCATTTGAGGAGACTCCAGAAGAATGGATAGGAAGTTAGGAGAGAGAGAAAGGGCCTGGGGAGGGTCGGTTAATAGGGTAGAAGAAATAAGGAATCAGTGGAGAAAGGGAGTTTGGGGCTCCACTCTGGAGGACACTAAGGACTAGGTAGGAAGTTCAGGGCACAGTGGTAACATGAAGAGACATTTGCTTTGGCAAGTAATGTACAGGTGTTGTGTTTTAGTGACATTTTTTAGAGGGAGAGTAGGACGTACATAGGATGAAATTGCTGGCTAGAGATGAGGGACTGGAAAAGGACAATGACAAGGTAATGAAGGGACACGTGTTCTGGGGAAAAAGTCATAGGCTTCAGGTCCACAGGATGTAGCAACTAATTAGATGTGGATATTAAAGGTGATGGGAGGTATTAAAAATGATTTAAAGAGTACAATAAGAATTTTTTAAACTTTTCATCCAAAACCCCTTATTTAAAACTTTGTTAACGTTATTCCTGTTCATTATGTTGTTCCTTTTGAGTTCTTTTCATATAAAAACTATGTTTTAAAACATCAGAGAAAAACAGTTAAAATTATATTTTATACTTGGTTAGGTGGAAGATACCTGTTACATTCTTAAAAACAGTTCATTTCTGTGTCAAGCTCCTTTAAAACACAGGATCCAGTCAATTAAAGAATGGTATTTAAATTCTTTATCCCAAATTGGTCATTCTAAAGTAAGCGTCATTTCATCTTAGGGGTATGTTGTTGTTTGCTGGGAAATGTCTTATTGACGGTTAGACAGTTCTGGTCCCTTTAAAGTTCATGCAGAACACTGGTGTAAATGATCCCCAGTGATAAACCAGGTGGCAGATAGATGCATGATAAAACAAGTTTGCAATGTGCTCAATGTGGCTGACATTTATACTTCTCAGACCTTGCTATTTTAGGGAAGGGATCAATGATACTCTTTTTCCTGGAAATAAAGATCCTTAATAATCAGACAACCTTATAAACAGAATGATTTACATACGGAAATAAATCAGCAGTTGCATTGAGTTAGCAGTTACCTGGAGTTGGGAGGATAGTTATATTTCAAACAGAATAGAAAACTTTACAGGAGTACTCGTAAGCCGTTTTATATAAGGCACTTACGTGCTTTTTACAAGTGGCTTAAGAGAGTTTAAGTTGAGCGTGTCAGAGCAATGACTGCATTTAATATATATAGAGAAATTCTCAGGAAATCAAGAGTTTTCAAGGAAAAGATTCCATTTATAAATACTTATCACTTAATTTATTTAGTCTATGTCCACAGAAAATAATTTTTAAATTGCACTGTTTATGTCTTTAAATATAACATGTAGAGCTAGAGAAAATAATGTTAACAGTGTTTCCATTTTGCCTTTTATTTATATGCCTTTTAGTATTATGTGAAAACCACACTTAGAACATGTCTTTTTCTGTTAGTAGACTTTTTTTTGCCCCATCTGGTTTTGGCTGTGTGCTATAAAGATCTGGTAAAAGTCTATTTTTGTTGAATTATTAGATAATGCTTAGAATATGTTCATTTCAAAGTAAATAAGATTAAATAGTACTAAGATTAGAAATTCTTCTTTGCCTTCCCAATTCATGGGCCAATCTTAACTAGGAAATTTACTCCAAATTATTTTGAGTTGTTATTTGAATTTCATTGCTCGAAAAGTTCAGAAAAAGCTGCATTGTCAACTTAGTGGTGTTCAAATAAGGCAATTGGTCTTAAATAATTGGTCTTACATGCCCTATCCAGAAGAATTTGAAAGATTGGATGAGCATAGCAAAAGTGAACAACTGGGAATACAAGCAAATCTTTAATCCAGCTGTAGATCCTCTCTGAGGTATTTCCAAATAGGACCTTTCTGAAAATTAATTAGAAATATCCAGAACAATAGTGGAGATTATTGAAAAAAATGGAATTCTGCATAATTCTTTCAGAAGGACCACATTTACTGAAAATTGCACATGGAAATGACCCTCCCAGAGAAATATATTAATGGTTTGAGGGCTGGATTTTAAAAGTAAATATTGTTTTGGAAGCAGTTAATATAGAGACTATTGTGTCTGTTTCTCAGTAATGGATTAAAGTTTACTGCGTGCTGAGGTCTGTTCACTTAAGAAGCTATTTTTCTATGTTAATAATAAGGCAACATAGGAAATCATTCTTTATGTTCTGCTAAATAATTAATTAACAAACATTTGCTGAGCACCTGTTAGAAGTAAAGGATTATAGTAGGTCAGGAGAGAAGGTCCCAAAGGAGAATTACAGAGTTTTCATTCTTCTTTGACATGGGGAGAAAGACATGAGAAGTTAACAGTGCAGTCAGTAATGGCACCATGCAATTGAATACCAAAGGAGGAAATTAAAAGAGGAAGTCTTTATGGAACTGAGTGGTTAGAGTGTGCTCTGTGGAGGAAGACACCCAACATAGGCTGAAGATTAAGCAGTCTTTTCAGAAAATGGAGGGAAAAGGTATGAAGAGAATGAGGCTAGTTTCCATATTCGAGCATCTTCTGTATGTGAGATGGTCTTTCCAGAAAAGAACCTGCTCACAGTGCTGCACAATTATGGAACAGACTTGTGTGGTAGGAACCACCATCCTCTTGATAGAGATGAGGAAGCTAAGGCTCAGAGAGGTTAGTTTACATGCTGAAATTCACACAGCCTGATGAGTAGCTGAAATTAAGCCAGGTCTTTCTTCACTTCTAAACTAGCATTCCGTCTCCCCTTTATGATTCTGCTGAGAATGAATGTGGTATAGTTATGATACAGTAATTTTAAACTTTGCCCATAGAATTGACATGACTCAAGAAGATATAAATTTAATTTAAAAGGCTGGCTAATACATTTCGTTCTTTTGCTTTGACATTGGATTATTAATACAAATGGCATAGAGTTTGCCAGCTGTTTGTAATCTTTGCTTTTTAGGTTTATAAAAAACAGAGCAAAGCAAAACACACCAAGCCTCCTGTCTTTAGCAGATACGGTAAAGGCATGCAGTAGTGTGACCCATTATAACATTGCATTTGGGCCATCTGGGATCCTCCCAGAGGAAGCTTTGCAAAGATAATGTACTTTCACACCAGTAACATGATGCCATAAAGTTTTCACCAAGAAGTGATAGGCCTAGCTCCAGAGTACATGCTAAATTTGTTTATCAAGCTGAAACTCTAATACTTTGGCCACCTGATGCGAAGAGCCAACTCATTGGAAAAGACCCTGATGCTGCTAAGGCTTGGGGCAGGAGGAGAAGGGAATGGCAGAATGAGATGGTTGGATGGCATCACCGACTCAATGGACATGAGTTTGAGTGAACTTCAGGAGATAGTGAAGGATGGGAAGACTGGTGTGCTGCAGTCCATGGGGTCCCAAGGAGTCGGACACGACTTAGTGACTGAACAAGATGGGCATTTTATGCTTTCATGTTGCGTCATCTTCACACACCAATCTGCGCCCTCTGTCCTTGTGTGGCAGAGCTTATGACATTAAAAAAAGATAAATGGTTAATTGAAGACTTGCTCTCTTGGATCTAGTCACTTGCTAAAAAATTCCTCTCTTCATGAGCTATTTTGAACATACACCAAATAAAATTATGTATTGTTTAGAGAAGGAACATGAAAGAACTGTATGCTATTGCTTTTGGCCTCAAAGGAAAGCACTTATATTAGAAAATATTTATTGAGTGTAGTTGTACATGTGCCATCTCTTATGCTTTATCCACCTATCAGAGGATAAAGACGTGAGTAAGGTATATCCTCTTCTCAGAGTAGTTTCCAGTGTAGTGATGGAAATATTCACAAGTAATGTACGGGCAAAACAAAGTGGGCATGGAGGAGCCAAGAATAGGCTGCTTGTGGGCAGAGTGTGGAATTTGCCTGAAACCATCCAGTAGACACATTAACTCTTTACATACTTTGTATATTAAAGAGAAGACAAAAAATCAAATCATAGTTTGTTAAAATTACATGATTCAGTACTTAAACTATTTTTCTTTCTGTTTAAGTATTTGATAAATAAGCATGACCCAAATGTAGGGTCGACAGATGACCAGACAGAAGAGATTAGTTTATTTTAGATGTTGGCATTTTTATAGAAAGGTGGGGACGTATAATTCATCTGAAGCTTCTTCATACTAACTCCTGATTAGGAGATGAAGACACTCAGTATTGACCTTCAGGTTTCAGAGATTGAAACTTTTGTGTTAACAGAAAAAAATAATCCTTAAGAGAGAGATATGCTGTAGGTGTTAACTAATTTAACTTTAGTGACAGAAGGTTTTAGATATATGAGACTTTTTTTCCCCTTTGGCTTTTCTTTGTGTGCAGAAAATAAAGCTGTATTTTGTAGGCTAGCTTCCAAACTCTCAAATAGTGAAAGTGCAACTGTGCATGGGTTCTATAAGGCCCCATTCAGCTGCGAAGTGTTTGTTACTTGTTTCCAGGATTTATTCTGTGTTCTAGGTTAGAAACCAGGATTTTTATTCTGTTGTTTGCCATTCTTAATTTGCAATCATAAACATTTATTTAAAGCCCGCTGCTGAAAAAGCTTCATGATAAGATTTTTGGCTGAAATTTTCAAGAGAAAATTGCTGCTTTTCTGAAGTTTATGGCCCAAAGGAAAAGCTCCATCCATTGCAAAATAATGAAAACACAACAAGAACTACGAAAGATCAGACCTTCAGCAGTTATAATAATTATAAAAATAGCTTATTTTGTAGGCACTTATTCATTTACTTATGTGACTCTATAAAGTTGTTATACAACACTGTGAGATTCATGCATGGCTGTCTGTCTATGGTTCACAGATGAGAAAATGGAGGCTCAGCAACGCTCAGGTCAAATAATTTGCTCAGGGGCCATGTAGTAAGCTACTGTGTGTACTGAGCTTTCAACCCAGTTCTGCTGTTGGTTTGTCTGACTGTTTCCATCAAGATGGCACGACTTAAGTCAACAAGCACTCACAGCAGTGTACACTTGAGGCCCAGTCCAGGTTAGTTCTGCAGAGACTTAATGGAGGATGCAGGATGTGAAAGGCGGGTTTTGGATCATTGTGGTCATAAAACAGCAGAGACCAGGGAGTGGACTTTGACGTTTCCCTGGCTTGGAAAGGAGGGCAGTATCGAATGGCCTAATCTGCCGGGGTGGCTTGCTCAGTATTAGTTCTACTCACACCTAATACCCTCTGCTCCAGCATTTGCCAAGATCAGCAAAATCTACTTTTAGACTCAAAATCATTACCACCTGTGAATTTCAGGTGTCACTTCTGAATGACATAGCATTCTGCCAATTGCTCCTGTGGATGGCTTGAAGTGGCACAGTTTGAGAAGTGTCTTGAGTCCATAGAACAGTATTGCAAATGCTCTTATAATTTAGTCAGCTACATTATTGAAGGCATTAGGGTAGTTCGGTTCCTTTCTCCCATCATTTAAAAATAGAAGTCTGTTACCAACATTAAAATAAACATTTCACTGAGAATGGGTATTCACTTGGAGATTTCAGATGAACTTTTCTCACTTCCCCCCGTCTCTAGCAGAGTTATTAGAATATGTCTGGGAGTGTGTGATGTGTAGAGATTAACATATGTTATATCCTATTTACATGTATATTCCATAAAGGACTATGAAGTAAGTAGTCCATAGGTTATAGCTGAAAATGAAACAAAGTAAATTCATGAAACTAAGGGATGCCTTCAGCAATAGGGTCACCAAGTTTGTTGTGAAGTATATTTAATTAAAGGCAAAAGATGAGAGGGGCAGAGGATGAGGTATTTATATAGCATCACCAGCTCAATGGCCATGAACTTGAGCAAACTCCAGGTGATAGTCAAGGACAGGGAAGCCTGGCGTGCTGCAGTCCATGGGGTTGCAAAGAATCAGGCATGACTTAGCAAATGAACAATAGCAACATTGTATTTACCATCTTGTGTGGTTCTTTGCACTGATTATAAGTAGAATTTGTGACAATACAGTATGCCAAAGACAAAAGAAAAGATACTCTAATATACATGTGTAAATCTAAATTTATTATTACTAATAGTTATTAAGGCTTGAGATCAAATAATTGATAGATATTTTTATTAAGAATCTTAATCCCTCTGTCTTAGTGAATTGATTTCTATTGCTTTTTTCCTCTACTGGTGTTAGACTTTATCCTGTTTGCACAGTAACAGTTTTTCTGTTGGTAAATGACCTGGCATTAATGGATTTTAAAAATATTTTCCCTTCATGTACCAGGAATTCTCAGGCATATTTTTTAAGATAAATATTCTATGCTAATATACTAATTTTTTGGCAAGAAAATTAGCACCTATATTTCAGTTCAATAGTTCTGTGATAAATGAAGTGTAATTAAACATTCAGATTCTGCAACATGCACTTAAATATTAATTTGGATTCTTTTATGTTTTAGGCACTGTGCTAGGCATTGAATACATAATGGTTAACATAAACAGATGCAATTATAAAAATGCAATTATAAAATTTAGACATCTCTCAAATTTCAAATTGGCCATTGCAGAAATAATGACATATTATTATATTTCTTGTTGCCACAGAATTTAAATAATCTTGTTTATGGAATTTAAATAATCTTTTCTGTAATTAAAAAGGTATTATTTGTAGATGGCAGTAAATATTTATTTTAAAGCCTCTATCAGTGTTAGGTTTACTGTGTATAAGTAAAGTGTTCTATTTTCATGTAAGGAAGGTGCCATTTTATGCTTAGAATGACTGCTTTCCAAGTAAGCAAGAGAAGTAGCATCACAAAGTAAGCAGAAAAGGAAAACTCAGTTTTGAGTGGCAGCACAGTATTGTAGAGTTTAAAAGGTCAGGCTAGTACAGGAGGCTCCAGTTTTGCCACTTAATATCATGCAGAATGTTGTGACAGCCAGGGCTGATACAGCTGAAAATATCTGCAGCCTTGGAAGACTTGTAAGTTTCAGAAGGTCATTTTGGCATCATAGTAGAAACACTGATTCACAGGGAAGGTCAAACTGGTCAGCCAGGCAGAAAGATAGGTTGCTGAACCCAACAGTTGTAGATTTTAGAGTAGTTGTCAACTGCAAAAACTGAGTATCCTATTTTGCTGTGGCCATTTTTCATTGAAATATTTACAGAGGAACAAGTTTTACTTGATGGGAGGATTCTGATTTCTCTTTTGTAAAACTTTTTAACTGTTGCATCTACAACCGTACCTGATATCAGGGCATTTGTTACAATAGTTTTATTTATGTGTAATGTGTACTCCATCAAAAAAAAAAGGATGTTAGTTGCCTTACTATGATAAGCACATCAAATAGGACTATGAAAAAGACATAAATCAGAAGGAAAAGAAATGAAACAAGTACTTGAAATGAAATTGAGAACTGAATTTATCTCTCGGCTTTCTGGAGACTAAAGCAGAAGCTTTAGGAAGGAGAAAAATCCCAAGTTTATTTGTTAAGATCTCTCTATATCCCATGTACAGTCTTATTCTTAGCCCTTAGGGTATTTAGTTAAATATTCTGACTCTGCCCTTGAGTGAAATCTTGGAATGGATGGATTCCAAATAATTAAGAAATGAAGGCTGAATTCTTCATTCTGGCCTTCAAGGCTCTTACTGGTTTGGCTCCAGCTCCAGATTCCAACATTATCTCCTGCCAGCCTCATTGCACATGGTGCTCCACACCGACCAGTTCCTCCAGCATTCATGTTCTGTGCTTTCTTCTGTCCCTGCCTTTGTTCCTTGTATTCCTGCAGCCTGGAGTGCCATTCCTTTTTGTATCCAACCAAATGAAATCCATCCTTCCAGGCCCGTTTTAGATGTCTTATCCATCAAGAAACCACCCCTGGCTCTCTTTTAGTCACCAAGCTTTATTGTTATCTCTCAGCACTTTCTTTCTTATGTGCAATTGTTTGTGTACTAATTTTATGCTCCCAATAAAGCAGTAAACTCTTCAAAGTTGGATCCATGTAGTCCCCCTAGATCTAGGCTACATATATGGGATCATCCATAAACTGTTTAATATAATCAGTGTGTGTATACTGTTTTACTTATGTATTGTTTATCCTTAATATATTTATTCATTTAGTAAGGTCACTGTGTATGTTGGATATATTTGGGTTTCTTTAAATAAAACATTTTTTCCTAGGATAGTAAAGAAGAAAAGAGAACTAAAAATGAGTACTATTAGAGGAGTAGACACTTTTGTCAGAAGAGATAATTTTGAGGCAGTGGAGCTGAGATTGTAATTTTTAAAGTTGTTTTGATTTTGGGTTTTCTCAAAACAACTTAATATTTACTTTTTTTTGTGTGTGTGCCATAAGGTAACTAATTACTAGAGAACAGCTTTGTTACATGTAAAGAGAAGTATCACTTATGCCATTTCAGACCTTCAGTGCTTTCTCTCTAGTATACTTTTCTACTGTTTTAACAGCTGTCGAAAAATCTCTCTGCTTCTGCATTGCTTAGAAGTGTTTCAGGCAGTTTATTCCATCTCCTTCACTGCTTTTCAAAGACTGTTTTAGTGGCTGATACAGATCAGTCTTCCTGTAAGCATACTTGCTTTGCATATATTCAGTTGTATTGCTTTTAGAGAGTCTTCCTTTTTCCTTATGCAGAAGGTTTTTGTGAATAGATTTTAAGTCCTCGAAAGCTCTGAAGGGAAGGTATGCTCTTCTTGCTCAGAAAGCAGACAGATGAAAATAAAATCATGCCCAAAGATCCTTTTCCTTAATAATTCATCTTTGAATCATTTACTGAGTATTTAGAACCCTGTAATGTATTAATTGGACTTCCCTGGTGGCTCAGAGGTAAAGAATCCACCTGCAATGCAGGAGACTTTGGTTCAATTCCTGGGTCAGGAAGTTCCGCTGGAGAACTTTAGTATCCTTGGGCTTTCCCAGGTAGCTCAGACAGTTAAGAATCTGCCTGTAATGTGGGAGCCCTGGGTTCAATTCCTTGGTTGGGAAGATCCCTGGAGGAGAGCATGGCAGTCCACTCCAGTATTCTTGCCTGGAGAATTCCCATGGACAGAGGAGTTTGGCAGGCTATATATAGCCCATGGAGTTGCAAAAGAGTTGGACGTGACTTAGCAACTAAGCAACAATGTGTTAATTACTAGATCAAGACTAACTAGCAGTCCTAAGAAGAAACTGGTAAGAGGTAGTGTGTAATCCTCACATTTCTAAGTATACATACTAGTGTCCAGTGTATACCCCATGGGCATAGCAGGGAAAGAGTGTTTTTCTCTCACCTCTGTGAAGGGGTCCATCTTATCTCCTCAGACTCTATACACAGGACTTGCTCCTTCACTTAACTCTCAGAGCAGATTGCTAAGGATGTAGTCATGGCCACTGGACCATACCCGACTCTACACCCAATCTCTCGGGTTTTTTGGCTTCTATTGTGTTTAGGTTGTTGTCATTTCTACGAAGATTGGTATTAAATTGCCAGCATGTGTTGGGATTGAAATTTTAAGTTTTAAATCAGAAGACCTGATTTTGGATCCTGATTGTTCTGTTCAGTTAGCTTAGGAGGCTTGGGTGAGTCAGTCACTTAACCACGCCAGCCTTAATTTATTTGTTCACAAATGAGCCAGGTAATGAGCCAGATAATATAACCATCCTTTAGAGTCACGAGGAACAAATGGCAAAATATAGATGAAAGTAAGTTGTATACCAGTGAATCAAATATTATCAGCTATTGTTGAGTAATAATAGAATGTATGAGTTTTGGGGGAAAAGTAAATTTTTCTAAGTGGCTCTTCCAGTCAAAACTTTTTATTAAAGAACAAGATGAACATCTTGCAGATACTCTATTAAATCAAGAAGAAATGTAGCACAGGTCAACTTTTCAAAAAGTTAATCTCTCCAAGAGTTATTAATGAAGAAACAGTTTGTAGTTTTGTTGAAAGAACCTTAAGGTCTTATTTAAGTTCTTTTTCCCTCTGTTAACTTTAACACAGAGGTTTTACTTGAATTTAAATAAAGATCCAGGTGTTAGTTATGTATGAAGAGCATGATTTGACTAATTCCTACATAAAGTTTCTCTTTATTCTTTGGATACACACACACACACATACATACAAACATACATGCATCTCTACACTCCCATACATGCATTACATTTTATTTCATATTTATCTATACTATTAATAATTTTATCATATTGTAGTACTTAAGTGCTTACTTATTTTTTCTTATGCAAAATAATTTTACTACATGGAGCCTAAATATCACTGTCTCTATTTATTTTATATTTGTGTATATATTTGTTTATGTATCTACATATTTGACATTTAAATAATAGAAAGATATGGGAAATTTTAAGATTACCAGGTGGTTATTTTTTTGAATTTATTCAGTATACTCTTTCACATATACTGGGGAACTTTTTAATTTTTTGCAGATTAAGGAGCTTTTATATAGTGTGAACTCTTGAGCAAAACTGAAACATACGAGGTTTGCAACATAGTAGGATGATATGAGTAATATCTTAGATGATGTGGAAGGGCATGTATGGTGCCTGATTTAAAATAATATTTTAAAAAATGAATGTAACAGTCCCTTATAAGCAGAATCTAAAAGGAAATGACACAAAATTGGTCCATTTGCTGGTGTAACCTCAAGGGTCATTCTGTTGAGAGAGGGACACACATCTGTGGCTTGTGTATAAAAGTCTTTTATTTACTCTGATATAAAATCACCCTTGCATACAAGTTTCTAGTTGCCAATGATATTCTGAAAATAACAAAATATTTTAAAATAAACCTTCAGTTATTACACTGAAAAAAAATGAATATAACAGAACTTTGCATAACATTTTGCAGGCATGTCGATTTTCTAAAGTAGTTAATAGAATATAATCAAAAAGCATGTCAGCAAATCTCAAATAAGCCATCATTTCAGGGAAGATATTCTGGGAAATTATTGGGTAGAAACGCAGTAAACAATCTCTGGTGGAAGTAGTCTTTTAACTTTAGTTGATTATGATTGCCAGAATTTAATGAGATTAAGGGTAGCCTGAGGAGTTTGCTTAAAATGTAGATTACTCTTCTTTACCCTTAGTAGGTCTAGGGTAGGTCCCAGGAATATGCGTTTTTAAGTCACCCCTGAGTGACCAATACAGAGAGTTCCAGGATCTTCCTGAATCTCTAATCTCCCAGACAGAACAGAAAGTGTTGCTGTTAATAAACTGTTGGCAGTTACTGGAGTTTATTAGCCAGCTACTGACGCATTGTGATTTGCCATAGAAAGCCGGTCATTGGTTTTTAAGTGCATATGATGCTGGTAGAAGCACATAACCGCTTTAATCACTGTCTCATTAGAAGGATGTAGTCAGCTTTTCAGATCTCCTCATGTGTTACAGCTTTTCTAGAATGCACAGAACCTTATGGGAGATTAAAATACTTAGGGATTTTCTTTTCTTTTCTTTTCTTTTTTTCTATTTGGCAGAGGAACCAAACCTCAAGTTACCATATTAGTTTGTTCAAAGTGTGTTCAGTACATACACTGTTTTGGAAAGTACAAAATCCTAGGAATAGAATCTTGCTCTTATCTCCTGAGAAGTTATGACTGTATTTATACTCTGACAACATGGTAAAAGCACATTGTCAAAAAGAGAATAAAAGCATTAGAAATGCCCACATTTTGCCAACCAACCATCCTAAGTGTTTTGAAAATCCAGTTTCAGGTTCCTCTTTATTCTGTGAACTGTTATTTGATAACCTAGAAGGAGTTTGAGGAGGGTAAAGGGAGAGGGGAGTGTTTTGTTTTCTATGGGACATATGTCCCTTTGCAAAATCATGCAAAAGTATATACCTACCTCGGTTTTTTAGACTGGAAATAATACCTTCCACTTCAGAACACTCCAGTCCAGGGCAAGAGGCCCTCTGGCCTCAGGAGAAATTACCACACAGGGAAATGTGTCTGGGCCTACATGAGTTCACCAGAGTTCTATCCTGCCTTAGCTGGTTTGCTAACGCCTTGCATTATTTATAGCACTTGTCAGAAACGATTTCCTTTAGTCAATTAGTGTCTAAAAAAGAAGGGGGAGGGAAGCAGGATATTTTCTGACATTTGTAGAAATAACATGCAAAAAAAGCATTCCCTGAATCATATGACATTGTGCTGTTAGAGATTTTCCGAATATAACATGTCCCACAGAGTGTTAACTACATGTTTTGTTTTTATTAAGAAGCAAAGAATGGTAAGCTATATATTCGTTTTGATACTCTGTCAATTCAAACATTTATTCAAACCTCTGGCCCCTGTTCTCTGGCAAATAATTGCAAAATATAGTAATTGTCTTAGCAATGAGATGGTTTATTTTGAAATAACAGGAGTTGAACAACTGATTTAACAAATGTTTCCATCAGTTAACTACCATGTAAGTACTAACAACTAAAACTATTTTGCAAAACACAAAGACAAGGCTTTAAGTTCTGTATAGGAAAAAAGACATGCCTTTTACTCCTTTCTTACAATAGAAATTTACAATATGGTTTAAAGGATAATATCTTTTTTAGGGCCTTACATAGATTTAATAAATGTAGAAAAGCATGTTATTAATTTCTGGTAGAAGTGTGTATTAATAAATGTTTTCTTAGAATAAGTTTGATGTATAGTTCAAAATTAACATTTGCATATACTTTATGTCCAAAGTATTTATATTATTAATACCACTCAAATGTAAGCATAGTTTTGTATATATAATTGCAGTATTGCTTAAAATAATGAAAAATTGGCATTTATTTAGGTGACCACTAGTATAGAAATGGATATATAGTTAAGTAATACATAATTGTTAAAAACTATTTATGTGAATCTATCTCTATTGATAAGGAAATGTCATTAACATATTTTGTAGAAAGCAAGCCTAGGGATAATATGCTTAGTATGTTTCCATCATTACTGTAAAAAAAAATAAAAAAAATTAAAACTGTGTATGTGTGTTGTATGTGTAGATGTGTGTTTGTGTGTGATAATACATAGAAAAAGGACTGAACACACCATACTAATAATAGTAGTTACACTTGGGGTTGGAGGGGGTTTGATTTGGCAGTACAAAGATAGGAAATTCTCAATAACCCCTTCTATATGATTTAAATTCATTAACAGTGAAAATCCATTCATTTGGCAATGTCTAAAACAAAAAACAAAAAGAAAGAAAAATATATGGAGTTAATATATGTGAGAGCTTCCCAGGTGGTGATAGTGGTAAAGAATGCACTTGGTTAGTCCAGGAAACATAAGAGACATGGGTTTGATCCCTGGGTTGGAAAGATTCCCTGGAGGAGGGCATGGCAACCCACTCCAGTATTTTTGCCTTGAAGAATCCCATCAGACAGGTAGTCTGGCAGGTAATAGTCCATAAGGTCGCAAAGAGTCAGACATGACTGAAGGAACTTAGCATGCAGGCAATGTATGTGATTCATATAAACTACTTGCGAGAGATTTCTGTCCGTCATTTGAACTTATATATTACTATCTCTTCTGGGTAATAGCCTTATCATTTATACCCATTGGAGGAGGAAATGGCAACCCACTCCAGTATTCTTGTTGGGAATACCCACCCATGGACGGAAGAGCCTGGTGTGCTGCAGTCCATGAGATTGCAAAGAGTTGGACACAGCTGAACGACTGAGTATTTATACCCATATTTCTAGATCACAAAACAAGGCAGAACCATAGTTAAGAGCATAAATTGTTAATTTTTTGACTTTGAAATAATGTGGATTATTGTAGTCACTGGAGATATGGAAGTCTAGGTGTAGAGGGAGAAAAATTCAAAATTTAGATAAACTGTTTATTTAACTTGTAATTTGCTCCTGAGCCTTTACATTTCTAATTTGAGAATTCTTTATTTTCACTGTCTAATTTTTTGCCTTTATTTTACATCTCTTTCTGAATGTGAACTTCATGGGACATGCATTTTGGTGTATGTCTGCAAAAGTTCCTCTGAATGAATGACTCATGATTCTAGATTTGCATTGCACAAGTAATGAGATATCATTTCTTAAGTATGTTAGAAATTTAAGGAATTAGAGTTAAGGCATAAGAGTGGTAAATGATTTATGTACAAATATAAATTTAGTTATCAGGGAGACAAATTTTGTCTTTTTATCCAGTTAGTGTTATATTTCTAAGACTTACAGAATCTCTCAGTATTTTTCTTTTTTATAAGTGAAGCCTTGTAATTAATAAATGTTGAGGTAGGCAGCAACAAAACATACCTCCCTGTTACCACTGTGGAGCTGCTTGTTGAAATCTTAGGCTTCTGCAGAACACATTCTGAAGCTCTGGGTATACTGTATAGCAGCTGCAGTAATATTAGCATAGTTTGTTGTTGTTCAGCATCTGAGACCTAGTTTAGTATATGTGCTATATGGAATGTTCCCTAGAAGATACAACTGTGTTGAAGTGAAAATATGAGTTATTAATGCCTGTCTTTGTTTTGAAACATATCTTCCTCTTTTTTTAAACCAGGGAAAAACAACTGGGTCTTGATTCACTGTTAGTCAGGGAAAGCATAATTCTTATATGCATGTGAGCGTATGTGAATTTGTGATTTTATTTTTTAGGAAAGCTGAAACTAAACTAAAATTCTAATATTGCTATTAGGAATAAATTCAGTTGACATTGGTATATTATTAAATGTGTGTTTGAGATTATTTGTTCAAAAGGTAATCTTTAAGATCAACTATATAAACCAGTAGAAATATCCCTAGTATTATAATGTTAAACTGGGTGGTACCTTTGTGGCTTGAGTATTTATAAAGTTTGCAATAAAAGATGTATTTTTGATGCGATGGAGATTTTTGCTGATTAAATGGAAAAAGGGGGATGTGTATGTATCGTGTTTTGTCATCAGAAGTCCATTAATTCATTTAATAAGGATACATTCAAGTAATAGCATCCTATATTCATGTTTGATATCATTCATTATATTCTGAAGAATAATTTTTAGATCTTCTTGAAGTTTAAGAAATATGTGCTCAGTTGTGTCTGACTCTCTGCAGCCCCATGGACTGTAGCCTGGCAGGCTCCTCTGTCCATGGGATTTTCCAGGCAAGAGTACTGAAGTGGGTTGCCATTTTCTCAGCCTGGGATTTTCCCCACCCAGGGATTGAATCTACTGTCTCCTGGCTCTCCAACATTGGCAGCAGAATCTTTACCACTAGCGCCACCCTCTTTATTTAACTAAAAACAGAAAACGAGCCAAGCTGATCACAAGACCACAGCCTTGTCTAACTCAATGAAACTAAGCCATGCCGTGTTGGACCACCCAAGACAGTCGGGGCATGGTGGAGAGGGCTGACAGATCGTGGTCCACTGGAGAAGGGAATGGCAAACCACTTCAGTATTCTTGCCTTGAGAACCCCATGAACAGTATGAAAAGGCAAAATGATAGGATACTGAAAGATGAACTCCCCAGGTCGGTAGGTGCCCTATATGCTAATGGAGATCAGTGGAGAAATAACTCCAGAAAGAATGAAGGGATGGAGCCAAAGCAAAAACAACACTCAGTTGTGGATGTGACTGGTGATAGGAGCAAGATTTGATGCTGTAAAGAGCAATATTGCATAGGAACCTGGAATGTTGGCTCCATGAATAAAGGCAAATTGGAAGTGGTCAAACAGGAGATGGCAAGAGTGAATGTCGGAATCAGCAAACTAAAATGGACCGGAATGGGTGAATTTAACTCAGATGACCATTATATCCACTACTGTGGGCAAGAATCCCTCAGAAGAAATGGAGTAGCTATCATGGTCAACAAAAGAGTCCCAAATGCAGTTCTTGAGTTCAGTCTCAAAAATGACAGAATGATCTCTGTTTCCAAGGCAAACCATTCAATATCATGGTAATCCAAGCCTATGCCCCAACCAGTAATGCTGAGAAGCTGAAGTTGAACGATTCTTTGAAGACCTACAAGACCTTTTAGAACTAACACCCCCAAAATATGTCCTTTTCATTATAGGGGACTGGAATGCAAAAGTAGGCAGTCAGGAAACACCTGGAGTAACAGGCAAATTTGGTCTTGGAGTACAGAATGAAGCAGGGCAAAGGCTAATAGAGTTTTGCCGAGAGAACACACTGGTCATAGCAAACACCCTCTTCCAACAACACAAGAGAAGACTCTACACATGGATATCACCAGATGGTCAAAACTGAAATCAGATTGATTATATTCTTTGCAGCCAAAGATGGAGAAGCTCTATACAGTCAGCAAAAACAAGACCGGGAGCTGACTGTGGCTTGGATCATGAACTCCTTATTGCCAAATTCAGACTGAAATTGAAGAAAGTAGGGAAAACCACTAGACCATTCAGGTATGACCTAAATCAAATCCCTTATGATTATACAGTGGAAGTGAGAAATAGATTTAAGGGACTAGATCTGATAGACAAGTGCCTGATGAACTATGGATGCAGGTTCATGACATTGTACAGTAGACAGGGATTAAGACCATCCCCATGGAAAAGAAATGCAAAAAAGCAAAATGGCTGTCTGAGGAGGCCTTACAAATAGCTGTGAAAAGAAAAGAAGTGAAAAGCAAAGGAGAAAAGGAAAGATATTCCCATCTGAATACAAGAGTTCCAAAGAATAGCAAGGAGAGATAAGAAAGCCTTCCTCAGGGATCAGTGCAAAGAAATAGAGGAAAACAACAGAATGGGAAAGACTAGAGATCTCTTCAAGAAAATCAGAGATACCAAGGGAACATTTCATGCAAAGATGGGCTCAAAAAGGACAGAAATGATATGGACCTAACAGAAGCAGAAGATATTAAGAAGAGGTGGCAAGAATACACAGAAGAACTGTACAAAAAAGATCTTCATGACCCAGATAATCATGATGGTATGATCACTCACCTAGAGCCAGACATCCTGGAATGTGAAGTCAAGTGGGTCTTAGAAAGCATCACTACAAACAAAGCTAGTGGAGGTGATGGAACTCCAGTTGAGCTATTTCAAATCCTGAAAGATGATGCTGTTAAAGTGCTGCACTCAATATGCCAGCAAATTTGGAAAACTCAGCAGTGGCCACAGGACTGGAAAAGGTCAGTTTTCATTTCAGTTCCAAAGAAAGGCAATGCCAAAGAATGCTCGAACTACTGCACAGTTTCATTCATCTCACATGCTAGCAAAGCAATGCTCAAAATTCTCCATGCCAGGCTTCAGCAATACATGAACCGTGAACTTCCAGATGTTCAAGCTGATTTTAGAAAAGGCAGAGGAATCAGAAATCAAATTGCCCACATCTGCTGGATCATTGAAAAAGCAAGAGAATTTCAGAAAAACATATATTTCTGTTTTATTGACTATGCCAAAGCCTTTGACTGTGTGGATCACAATAAACTGTGGAAAATTCTTCAAGAGATGGGAATGCCAAACCATCTGACCTGCCTCTTGAGAAACCTGTATGCAGGTCAGGAAGCAACAGTTAGAACAGGACATGGAACAACAGACTGGTTCCAAATAGGAAAAGAAGTATGTCAAGGCTGTATCCCACTCCAGTACTCTTGCCTGGAAAATCCCATGGATGGAGGAGCCTTGTAGGCTGCAGTTCATGGGGTTGCTAAGAATCAGACATAATCGAGTGACTTCACTTTCATTTTTCACTAAATGCATTGGAGAAGGAAATGGCAACCCACTCTAATATTGTTACCTGGAGAATCCCAGGGACGGGGAAGCCTGGTGGGCTACCGTCTGTGGGGTTGCAAAGAGTCGGACACGACTGAAGTGACTTAGAAGCAGCAGCAGCAGCAGCAGCAGCAAGGCTGTATATTGTCACCCTGCTTATTAAACTTCTATGCAGAGTACATCATGAGAAACGCTGGGCTGCAAGAAGCACAAGCTGGAATCAAGATTGCCTGGAGAAATATCAGTAACCTCAGATATGCAGATGACACCACCCTTTTGGCAGAAAGTGAAAAGGAACTAAAAAGCCTCTTGATGAAAGTGAAAGAGGAGAGTGAAAAAATTGACTTAAAACTCAACATTCAGAAAACTAAGATCATGGCATCTGGTCCCATCACTTCATGGGAAGTAGATGGGGAAACAGTGGAAACAGTATCAGACTTTATTTTTTTGGGGCTCCAAAATCACTGCAGATGGTGATTGCAGCCATGAAATTAAAAGACGCTTACTCCTTGGAAGGAAAGTTATGACCAGCCTAGATAGCATATTGAAAAGCAGAGACATTACTTTGCCAACAACGGTCTGTCTAGCCAAGGCTGTGGTTTTTCCAGTAGTCATGTATGGATGTGAGAGTTGGATGGTGAAAAAGGCTGAGTGCCGAAGAATTGATGCTTTTGAACTGTGATCATGGAGAAGACTTGAGAGTCCCTTAGACTGCAAGGAGATCCAACCAGTCCATCCTAAAGGAGATCAGTCCTGGGTATTCAGTGGAAGGACTGATGTTGAAGCTGAAACTCCAATACTTTGGCCACCTCATGCAAAGAGTTGACTCATTGGAAAAGACTCCGATGCTGGGGAGGATTGGGGGCAGGAGGAGAAGGGGACAGTAGAGGATGAGATGGCTGGATGGCATCACAGACTCAATCAACATTGGTTTGGTAGACTCTGGGAGTTGGTGATGGACAGGCAGGCCTGGCGTGCTGCAATTCATGGGGTCGCAAAGAGTCAGACACGCCTGAGCAACTGAACTGAACTGAGCTGAAACAGAAATTTTACATATGTTTTCTCATAATGATTAATAATTAAGCAACAGATTTTGTGAAATCTTCAATATAAATAAGGCAGTAAGATTTCCCAGGTTGAGCTTACTAGGTTACATTCTAAATCATCTGTTAAGATCTAATTAGTGTGCTCAGACGGAGAAGGCAACTGTAACCCACTCCGGTACTCTTGCCTTGAAAATCCCATGGACGGAAGAGCCTGGTAGGCTGTAGTCCATGGGGTCGCTAGGAGTCAGACACGACTGAGCGTTTCACGTTCATGCATTGCAGCCCACTCCAGTGTTCTTTCCTCGAGAATCCCAACAATGGCGGAGCCTGGTGGGCTGCCATCTATGGGGTTGCACAGAGTGGGACACGACTGAAGTGACTTAGCAGCAGTAGCAGCAGCATTGTGCTCTGATAGAGTTGATAGTGGTCTTCCCAGGTGGCTCAGTGGTAAGGAGTTCACTTGCCAGTGCAGGAGACACAAGAGATGTAGGTTCCATCCCTAGGTTTGCAAGTGTGATACCTATGATTATTTGATTCTAATAGAGATATGCTTTATATTTTGTCCAAATTTTTTTTACTGTTTTTGTCATTTCTTCACATATTGATTTTATAATTTAGCTTGATTGGACCTACTCAAATGGAAAATGAGCATAGGTTAATTATGGAAAATCTTTTAATGACTATTGGCTGTGAGAATGATTTCTGCCTTGTAAGTACAGTTGAACATTGGGGCAAAGAAGTTCACATGCAGCAAATTTTCACTGATGTACAGGGTTCTATGGGAATATTTCCTTAAGTCTCTCATTGATCAATTCCATCCTTATTTTTCAGTTATATGATAATGTTATTAGGGAAGCACGTATGACTTTGCTACCATTCCTCAAGCAATAAAGATCATATTGAAACATGTTTTAGATGAAGGTGTTACCAACGTCAATAAGAAGCTTGGTGATATTGTTCAGAAGGTATAAAGATGGAAAATTAAGATTTTGACCCCTAGTTACTATGGCAAATAAAATATAACTCATAAAAGTAAACTTTAAAATCAAAGTTCATAATCATGGTTTTGCTCTGGAAATAACAGTATCACAATGTAACATGTTGCATTTAACGTTCAGAGTTTTGTCATGCTTATTTCACATTGGTAGATTTCAGTTGGGTTAATGAACCATTCTTCCTGAAAGCTGCCAGAATAGTTAGAATTGTTTTTTCTGCCTTTTAGCATATTGCACAGGTATCAACACTGTTGATTTTAGTGTAGTCTTGTGTTCTGACTTCCTAGTTATTATTTTGAAATATTAAATGTCATGGACAGATCAGAAATGACTACCTAAGGCTATCAAGATCACTTCATCTTTTTGTAGTATATAGAGTAAATAAAATGCTCAATAGGATTAGTATTTTATCTCCAAGAATGATAAAGTAGCATTCATAGTGTTGTTATACTTTCTTGTGGAATAGAGGGAAATGTTAAAAGACTGCCTGTTTGGAATCCTCAAAAAAAAAAAAAATGCAAATATTCATTCTTTAGCCAGAACTGAGGAGTGATTCTGTCAGAAATGCACCGATAATTATTTATATGTTAAAAACTTGGAAAACCATGTGTATCTATTTCAGATTATTTCGTGGATTAAAAAGACTTTCATCAACTTCCCATTTAAGGAAGTATAAAAATGGTTTTATGTTAACTAACTTCCTTTTCTTACGCTTTCTTTCCAATAAGTGGTCTTTTGATGTTGATTTCATTCTGTTATAAAGGTGACATATCAGTGTTTTAAACTGTGTATCTATTGTTTAGGCATTATAACTTGTTGAAAATATTTGTAAACTAGTATTCAAATATAGTAAGAAAAATATTATCATGCCACAAATGCTGATTGTTGACTTAGTCTGGACGTTGTGGCTATTTGGTGAAGAAACTAGCTGGCACCTGCCTGCTGTCATGGAGCTTACATTTTAATGGAAGAAGTATATGATAAGCAGATAGTGAAATAGGTATATAGTATTATGCCAAATACTAACAAGTGTTGTGAAGAAGAATAAAGCAGGATAAGGGGCTGGCAAGTCTGCGCTAGTGTTAAGAGGAAGAGAGGCTTGCATACTTTTGACAATGGGCTGAAAAAGCTTCTAGAAAGATAAACTTTGCTGTAGGGACTAGATGAGGGCCCATTTAGGTACAAAACTGGTAGCTCAGGCTACAAAATGCAACAAGACATCTTGATATTTATCTTCTAATACCTTTTTAAGTTTTAAAATTTTGCCTTTTATAGGAATCATTTCAAAATTCACTTTTTAATCAGTGTCTGAATAGAGGCTTCCTGTTTCATTTTTGTCTTAAATATAAATCCTTAAAGGGACAGTAGTTATTTTCTAACGTGAAAGTTTAGTTGCTTGCTTTTGGAATTCTAATCTTTAGCAATACTGCATCTAATCTTTAGCAATACTGCATCACCTTACTGACTTCCTTCAATGTCCTTCCAGTCAGAGACCACTGGATGATTAGGGAAGCAAACCTTATCAGCATCTTAAAAGAATGCTTTGATAAATCTTAGGTTACTTGTTTGAGTTGGTAAACATAATCTTCCTTTCCTTGCAAGCAACTTGTCACCCAAAACAATGCAGAGCTTCAGACAAGTAGGCCATGTTGCCTATCACTGTGCCATTCCAGAGGATTTGTGGTTGAAAGTTGTCTTTTTTTCTCAGCAGTTTTTCTAAAACTTCAGTCATTTGCATATATTCTTTATGATTTTTACCATTATATTTATTATTATTCCTTAAATTCTTTTTGTTATACTTTAGCCTCTTCCTAAGTTACACATCCACATGCTTCGACAAGCTTGTTTTAGCATTCTGATGCATCTATTAAAATTATGTTGTTTCTGCATCACTGAAAATCACCGTGGGTGCTACCACTAGGGTGCTTCCCCCTTACTGAGAAACAATGATCTTAGCTTCTTGTTATACGGAGTTGAATACTGGTGAAGATTGCATTAACCCATTTAGAACACAGTTTTTTCCCATGTAATAAATGAGTTTGTTACTCTGTTTAGTCCCTTGTGAGTAGAGGAATAGCTTTATAGCCTCCAGAAATGCTTAGTTAGTTGTTTACCAAAATCTCTTTTACTATTTGGGACAAGCCATAGGCAAAATTGTGCTGTGAGCTAACTTAGTTTACTGAAATGATGCATTGCTAGATACAGATTTGTTGACACCAGTGAGCCAGGGGGAGAAGTTACGGTTTTGGACAAGGCGCCTCTTTTTGTCAGCTCCAAACACACTCAGCAAAGTTGGCTGTCTCTTCCAGTTAGCTTGAAACTTTCTTAGTAAGTTAAAAAGAAAAAACCTCCAATAATTACTAAGTTAACTTCCTCAATATGTAACATTTCAAAATCAAAACTTATTAAAAAAAAGTCCCCCAAATTCCCAGCTAACTACTCTGGCATGTAGAACCAATCTGCCTATATTTGGTCCAGAAGAATTGAAATGATTAGTGAACATTTGTGACTAGGAAGTTTAACCTTGCTCATAGAGGCTAACCAGTTCTCCAAAACAGAATTTTACTCTTATTCCTTGTGTCTGTTTATCCTGTATTGCACAATGTATGCAGCCCTTAAATAGATATTTATATGAATGCATTCACTGTTAAGGGCTTCCCAGGTGGCACTGAGGTAAGAATCTGCTTGTTAGTGCAGGAGTCTCAGGAGACTCGAGTTGGATCCCTAAATTGGGAAGATCTCCGGTAGTAGGAAACGGCAACCCACTCTAGTATTCTTGCCTGGAAAATCCCATGGACAGAGGAGCCTGGTGGGCTACAGTCCATGGGGACACAAAGAGTCAGACACCACTGGGCACGCATACATAATAATCCACTGTTCAGTTCAGTTCAGTCACTCAGTCGTGTCTGACTCTTTGCTATCTCATGGACTGAAGCACGCCAGACTTCCCTGTCCATCACCAACTCCCAGAGCTTACTCAAACTCATGTCCATTGAGTCAGTAATGCCACCCAACCATCTCATCCTCTGTCATCTCCTTCTCCTGCCTTCAATCTTTCCCAGCATCAGGGTCTTTTCCAGTGAGTCAGTTCTTTGCATCAGGTGGCCAAAGTATTGGAGTTTCAGCTTCAGCAGCAGTCCTACCAATGAATATTCAGGACTGATTTGCTTTAGGATGGACCGATTGGATCTCATTGTAGTCCAAGGGACTCTCAGGAATTTTGTTTTTGAACCACAGTTTAAAAGCATCAATTCTTCGGCGTCCAGCCTTCTTTATGATCCAACTCTCACATCTATACATGACTACTGGAAAAACCATAGTTTTGACTAGATGGACGTTTGATGGCAAAGTTATGTCTCTTCTTTTTTATATGCTGTCTAGGTTGTTCATAACTTTTCTTCCAAGGAGCAAGTCCACTATTAGTTTAGTGCTAATATATGTCAATTGCCGTAGAGTAATTATCTGCAATTCCTCAGGCTTTTTCTTCTTATACTTTATCCTATTTTTGGTTTCTTTTCTTATGTCTTTATATTTTATTCTTTCTTTTCTATTTACTTTAAAGTAGAAAATACATGTGAATTCTGATATCACTTGAGAAACTGATTTTGGCTCTTGGGAGGAATATGCTTGTTTGTATCAATGGAACATGTCACATGATGTAAGGAACTCTACAGTTTAGTGTTTTGAATTTGATCAATAGGTAAAAGAAGGCTCTTACCTTAAAAATCTATATAGGTTTTAAAATTTTGATTCTGACTGAAAACAGTTAAATTCTCCATTTCATTGTTTTTGTTCAGGGAAGTTTATTACATATTGAAATATCAGTGAAAAATTTACCTCATAAGCAATTTACCTGTTAGCTAACACCTTTACAGTAGCAGTGCTTCTTTCAATAATTATTTGCAAACAATACATATTTTTAGGGTGATATATTTGCAAGAATTCCTACAATCTGCACAATACCCATGCACATTTAAATATTATCTCTATCTATAGAACAAAAAATCCATTGCCACTGAAGTATTGATCCAAATCCTATAAAATCTTAATTTATTAAAATTATGAAGATTTCTGGTCTTCCTTGAAATTACGTTTGAATAAGGAAAAAAATTACAAGATAGCATTCTGATATCAGCAGTTTACTCAAATACATTTTTTTCAGATAAGATATGAGTTCGTTACCCCCAGTGCCCTGTGTCAAAGGCTGAAACACATATTATCAGGTGTAGCTGGAGTATTTCATACAGGTCAGTGTACAATCCAATCGCTCACTTGTCCATGTCTGGCTAATTGTAAATATTTTGATTATCACCTTAGACTAATACATTTTATAATAGTATTTTCAGCTTAAAAATACATAGGTATGTTTTTTCAGTAATACTTTTTGACTTAGATAGAACTGCTCTGCTACAGGAAATATAATCAGAACACCCATTTGTAAGCATTTTAGTAGTTAAGGTTTATTTTGTTACTTGAGTACAACTAAGTCTGTAACATGGTAGAAGGGAAAAACAATGCTAGAAATGAATTTTGTAGTTGCATTTAGACATAACCCCCAAGCAGTGAAGTTATTCCTGTGTGTGCCATGCCATTCATTGCCTTTCCTCATTGTTTGCATCTCATAGATCATGATGAAATTTTCCTTGGGGTTGGACACATGTCCTCATAAACATGTTTATTTCTAGTAGGTTGAATAAAGTTATTCTTTTCTTAAACATTTAAAAAACATTATGTTCCAGGGACTAGGTTTAAGAAAAAAGTGGTGATAAACACCCTGTTGTTGTGGAATTTATAACCTTGGGGACAAAAGTTCCAAGAGATACAAAGTACTCAGAATATTGTGAGGGGGTAGAATGTTTAGCAGAGTTAGCATAGCCGGTTTTAAAGAAGGCGATATTTGAATAGCAGTTTAAACAAGAAGAAGGGCTGAGGAAGTATGTGTCAGTCCAAAGGTTTAGCATGTAACAAGTTTCAGGGGCTCCCAGGTGTTTGCTAAGAACCCACCGCCCCTCTCTCCCTGGGAAGGTAGAGGTGCAGGGCTCAGAGAGACCAAAAAAAGATAAAATGTGTCAGTTTAAAACAAGGGGAAGAGGGGAAGAGGGAATTGTGCAGCATGCCTTTAAGAGGTCAAGGAGTGAAAGTCAAAAATTTACCTCAGAAGCAGTTTACCTGTTAGCTAATACCTTTACAGTCTTTAGATTGGCTTTGATGGGAGCATTGATGACTGTCGCTGAGCAGTAAAGTAATAGTTATGCAGGTTACACCTATACGTCTTTAAAAGTGAGCATGTGTAGATCCATGGCGGTTTCATGTTACTGTATGGCAAAACCAACACAATAAAGTAAAGAAAATTTAAAAAAAAAGTGAATGGAGGAGGAGGAAGTAAGAAAACAGTGCATGCAGGTGACTCCTCAGACTTTTGTTTGGGAATGATGGATTAGGAACATTAGGGAGAGGTGATGTATAACTAGGCAAGGTCCCCTTCCCCCTGCCATGTCACCCCTTCCATTTTAGAGCTCCTTTAGCACTTTAAGAGCTAAGAGGAAAAGCAGGAATATATATAGCAGGAATTTAGAGACGAAGAGGATTTAAGAAGGAGCCAGTCAAGGTAGCAGCTTAAGCTTGGGCAGTGGAGAAAACTGGGAGACTGAGAAGAAAGATACAAAAAGATAGTTTAAAGATGGGTGGTAGGAAGGTGAGAGAGAGTTCATGCCTGAGAGCTACTGTTTATATTATGAAATATTTGTGACATGTAAGATCGTATCCATTGTTGATAGTGAGAGGTACACGAAGGAGGAGGAACTCGATAGTGAGGAAGTTTTAGGAAAGCTAGAGTGTCAGAGGGGGCGCGGTTCTGGCAAAGGGGAGGATTCCTAGGCGATGGGGGAGCCTGAGGGACCCTAGAACATAGTAACTTCTGGAGGCAATCATGGGTGTGTGTGTGTTTTCAAGTTTGTGTTTGTGGGTGTTGGTATGTGTTTATAGGGGTGTGTTCCTGCATGTGTTTGTGTATTTTTGCCCTGTAAAGTTAATGCCAGTTCTGATGTAGCAGTTGATCATTTACCAAAGTTCATGGGGCTCCATCTGTTCTCCATCCCTAAGCGAGACACTTAAGTTTACTAAGATGTGTAAGACTGTTTCTGGCCTTGGGAACATGTCGTCTCATGGGTCAGTCATGTAAATGCAAATCAGACACTGATTGGGAAGCAGAGGTAATTGGGAGGAGGCAGTGTTAGTATATGGGTGGGTAGGATGAAGGAAGTGACAGTCTTGATAGTGTGTTGGAGGAAGTGACATTTTGGTAGGCTTCCCAGGTGGCTCAGTGGTAAAGAATCTGCCTGCCAATGCAGGAGACAGGGATTCGATTTCTGGGTTGGGAAGATCCTCTGGAGAAGGAAATGGCAACCCACTCCATTATTCTTACCAGGATAATTAGGGGACAGAGGAGCCTGGCAGGCTACAGTCTGTGGGGTCCCAAAGAGTTGGACAGGACTGAGCATGACTCCAAAGAAAAGGAGGTAGTGGTTGCATCAAGAACGACAAAAGCGATGTTGAACACAGATGTGGTACATACTCACAGCATGAGGTAGTCGAGTAGTTTTGAATGCAGAGCAACTATTAAGGAAGGTGAATAAGTCTTAGAGTTTGTGACTAACTTGGCTTCGTTTTTACAGAACCAGGAATTAGGACTAGAAAAGTTTTTGAAAACAAAAATACTTTTGGAGCATCAGTATGCGTTTTTTTTTTTTTTTTTAAATTTTTCTCCAAAGTTGTGGCCTTTACAGTATTTTCTAAACCTAGTATCTGGTAGTTTCTAAAAAAAATAATAATGTTAAAAATGACAATAGCAATCTTAAAACAAATTTTAAAAAATTCTGCTAAGTATCCATGCTTTATCTATATGTGTGTGTATATATATTCACATTCTGTATTCTAATTTCCAAGGTATAAATATGTTATATGCCTGTTGGCCATTTTTGGCCCTGGAAGAAGTAATCAGACACTATTTATTATACTGTCATTGCCTCTTTGGAGTGTGAAAGTTTTAGAGCTATTGAAGCCTTGTTTCCTTTGGTAGCATTTAAAAGGGAAAAAATAATATGTATGCTGTTCTGTAACTACTAAGCATTTTGGGGAAAGTTTTCCCATTCTGATTAAAAGTAAGTTGTTAAAAGCAAAAATGCCCTGATGTATATAGGGAGCGGTCTTGTAGTGCCGAGTTACTAGATCTTTAGGCAATAGGGGGTCTCTCACCCCGCAACCCCCACCCTCTGGCTTCATTTGTACTTCTGAGATTCATCATACTGCCCAAATCAAACTGCTCACTTAATATTTAATGTTTCTGCGATGGAATCGCTTTCTCCCTTGAGGTTGACTTCAGATTTGCCAGACACACTGACAACACTGCACTCCTTATTTCCCCCACATGACCTCAGCTTCTGCTTAAAAAATGTTCAAATAAAGGATGCTTTTGTTCATATCTCGCCTGCCTGTGATATATTGACAAAGTGTCTGCGGGCTGAATGGAATAGTTTTACAGTAGGAGTGCCACTTTCAGTGGAGGGGCAGGACTTAGGCTGGAGAAGGAAGTGAATTGGTTAGGTCAGGAGAATGTACCATTTGTAAACACCCCTTTCCTTTTTTATTCACGTGTCAGGACAGCGGGAGCAGGCTGTTCAGTGCCTGGCCCTGCGCAGAGCCAGAGGGAAAGCAGCTTGGAAGTCGGCTGCAATTTTTAAACCTTACTTTTGATTTCCTGGTAATGATCTTCAAGTGCTTGGACTTGTTTGGGAAGCTGTTTTGAAACTAACATGGTTTAGTCCACTAACTGCATGTTGGGTAAATTCAAAACCCACATGCTCGTCCTCTTGCAGTGGAATAAGTCACATCTGATGGACATTTTCTGTGCTTATAGCATAGTAATGAACGTCTGACAGGCGCGACCTTTCATAAGACAACCCACACTATTGGCTTTCTGCCCAGAATATTGCTGCAACACTATCTGTGATTGGTTATCTCTCTATCATGCATTGCTTCACAAGGGGAAACGGCCCCTTTTTTTAATAAATCTACGATGGCTGGCTGCAATATGCCTCACTGTAAGTAGTGTGTGTGTGTGTGTGTGTGTGTGTGTGTGAGAGAGAGAGAGAGAGAGAGAGAGAGAGAGAGAGAGGGAGAGAGGGAGGGAGAGAGAGAGGGAGAGAGAGAGGGAGAAAGAGGGCGGCTGGCTTGAATATGACTTAGTCTGGTAGCACATGGCAAGGTTGTGATACTGTCTTAGGACATCAGTGAAGAGCTACTTAGTAAATCTTAACCTATCTCTTTTTTCTACAGGTTGGTACTAAGAAGTGCCTTTCCTGACGTCTCTGCTGCTTGGAACCGCTTCTAGAGCAGTCTCTGCTTTTGCCTTGCTTGCTGCCAGCTAGACTGTGACGACAGCACATCCACCCTCCACCTCTAGCCCAGACACCCCCATTTCTACTTATAATCAAGAGAAAAGCTCTAAGTATCTGGCATTGCCCTAGGCTGCTTTAGTTTTAAAAGAAAAGTTTGCTGAAAAAGTAAGATATCTTCTGCCAGGAAATCAAGGAGGAAAAACAAAATCATTTTCTCGATTTTGCTCTAAACTGCTGCATCTGTCTATGCCAAACTAATCAATACCGATTGCACCACCAAACTCCATTGCAAATTCAGCTGTAAGGAGATTCCCTTTCAGACAACTTTGCTGAAAGCAGCTTGGAAATTCGGTGTCAGAGGGTCTGCCACGTTTTCATGCTTGCATTTTGGGCTCCAAATTGGCACTGGGAAGGGGTTACTGAGAGCACAAGGCTGATTCGAGGCCCTACTTTTAAACGTTCATCTACTTATGATCCTAGTATTTCTCTAAAAACCAAAACCTCTTTGAATTAACAGTTTCATGCTGTGAATTTCTAGTGGGAGATCTTTTCCTTGATATTGAGAACACAATTTTCCATGTACTTTTAAAGCAGGGAGTGGGGGAAAAGTATTTTGGAGGGGACATTTTCATCTTCATTTTACAGTTTTATCAGTTCAGTTCTTTTTGTTTTTTGGTTGTTACTTTTTTTTTTTTTGAGGGGGGTTGGGTTTGTTGTTTCACTGAAAATTTTAACTACCTGTAAAATCTAAACATGGCTGTTAGTGTCACACCAATTCGGGACACAAAATGGCTAACACTGGAAGTATGTAGAGAGTTCCAAAGGGGGACTTGCTCACGGCCAGACACGGAATGTAAATTTGCACATCCTTCGAAAAGCTGCCAAGTTGAAAATGGACGAGTAATCGCCTGCTTTGATTCATTGAAAGTGAGTAAATATTATATTATTTTAAGGATATGCAATAATTGAATAAAGGGGATATGGACATGCAGTCCACTGAGTTTGGAATTATGGATTGCTTTGTTAATAGTTTTAGTTATACGGTGTGTTCTTATTGATGATGTTGGGGTGGGGGACTTTATTGAGAAGCAATAGAGCCAAGTCTGGCCAAACTTTGTTATGATAACTTTGATCTGTCCTTTAATGCTGTAATTTTTTTTTTTCTAGAGCAGAAAGTGTCAGCATACTTTTACTTAGTAATGGCTAAGTCAGTCTAGAGAAACAGGAAATATAGATACAGGTGTGTGTCAGCATATGCATAGACTGTATATGAGGCTAGAGCAGTGGCTAGGTGAGGATGGTGTGTTTTTGCTTGTTTGAAAACATGCTGTACAGTTGTAAAGGAAAAGCAGATTTTGTGAGCTAAACTCAGATAGACTTTTTATATTAATACTTTGACATTATGGATTTCCTTTTTATTATTTGGGCATATTATTTTAAGGCCAGAAGCAATGCATTTTGTGGAAAATATAACTAGAAGTAAGGTTCTGAACTGCTCTTATAGTATACTATCAGAGGCATAAACTTCGTTGAATGTGAGTTTTATAAATCAGTGGAAACTCTATAAAAAGTAGTATTATTAATTGGACTTTTTTGTTTCTAAAATTCGAATGTGAAGTAATTTAGCAGTTTATTTTCTGTTAGCTCCTGATTATTATTATTTTTTATTTGTAACAGTATCAGCCGGACTGTAAAAAGTTAGCTATTGTGGGTGCCATAATACTAGCAAATTTGCCTTAGTTTATTTTTGACATCAAAAATGTCATTGGATTCATATTTCAGGTATCAAGTTTGAAAGTGAGTCTTTTAAAAGATAGCATACATGTCTTTATTTTGATGTGTAAGGTCAAGACTACAAATGTGAAGATTCCTAGGTATTCTCTACATACTTGGTTTAATTGAATGGCCTTTGAATATTAATATGCAGGGGTAATTCACTCTGAACCTTTGAGAAGGAGGTTGCTATTTTTGATAAATATATAGGAGTGAAGGTTTCATAGACATATCTTGTCTGATGCCAAAAAAAGAAGTGCTATAAAAACTTTTCTTTAATACCATAGGGGAGAATTAACTGAAGTATATAACACATAAATTAACTCATATCTCACCCCAGTGTTATGAGTTAAGTTGTGAGTTAACTATTTCAGTAAATTGCTTCTTGGTCCAGTTTGTGCTGCTCACTTTGCTAAAGTTTTCACCAAAGACTCAACGATATTATCTTCAAAGTAGAATATAAAAGAAGGCATTAACAACAAGAAAAATAGAATGTTAGGTTGTTCTTAATGACATAGTTCTAAAGATCAATAAACCAAAGTTACACATTACCCCGGGCCTTTTTGTCCCCCCCTTCTTTTGAAAGGCATCCATGAAGGGCACGTAGTAGTTGTGAGTGTGATCCTAAATTCTGCCGACTGAATTTAGGTGTAATTAGAGACTGGGACCCATAAAATGAGGGGCAAAAGGCTAATTATGCTTGTCAATAACCAGCTTTGTCCATAAGTAGCCCTGTTTTGACCCAATTACTAGTAAATCCAATTTTTAATCCCAGACAGTTGATGGTGCACTGGTGGCTGAAAAACGAAGGACAGTAAACTCAGCTGTGACGTTGAGTGGTTTCACAGAAGACCTGCCTCCACGGCATCTGGAAACGTTGGGAAACATTAAAATTCAGTTGCTATTTTCCCCTCTCAAAATATTTTTTTAGTTGCTGCTCACTCGTGGCCACAGAACAGTCCCCCTTTGAGCAAAGCAGCGGCGTTGCTTAATGACATGCTGTGTGGTTAACAAGACTCAACTGCCACATCAAGGACTTTTTTAAGTAACAATATTAAGATTTTAAATTTACTTTTGAAATGAACTCCTTATAGCAGCTAATCAGTGCAAACGTTGTCCATGCTCTTTCTTCTTTCTAAGAGAAACGGAAATTTAATTTATAGCGTCTAAAATGTAGTAAAATGTTTCAGTTTGAATAAAAAGAGTAAAAATAAACACAAATGTATTTCTGGTGGAGCTTCATCCCCAGAACAACAGCAGCTTCTTAAGTGGTAGTGAAATGACTCTGTTAAAAGTTAATTTAAAATTTTTGAAATGTGTTAATTAGGTATTCATGTTTCAGAAACCAGGTTTCATCTATTTGTGTGTATGTTTGTAATAACATATGTGATTCTTGAAACAGTATTTAGAATCCTACCTTTTAGGTAGTAGTCTTCCTGTGTTTGACTTTGTGGCTGAAATAGATCAAAAACATATTTTAAAACAGTTAAAGTAATTTTGTGACTCATGCCTGAAGTTCTGAAATTTGGGAGCATTATGAGGTTTCCATGCCAGTAACCGCTAGATCATTTGTATTGTTTCAGAGAGTAAACGGAAGGAATTTAGAAAACTTGTAATATCCTGACTTCTTTAATAAAAACGTGTTCTATGTTTTGCTCCAATCCATAGTCCAGCCTTTTGTGAGTTCTTGAGCCCTGAGATGGAGGTAGCCTGTGTAATCTCCTATTTTTAGCAAGTTAGGAAAGCAAACCAAATACTCTCTGAGAGGACCCTGGGAAATGGCTGTACCCTTCAGCTGTGCTGTTTCAGACTTTGGCCAGGCTCCCAGGTGACTTAGGTTTATAGCAGACTTCTACAGAGAGGAGGAGAATTCATTTCATTAAAAACAGAAGTCGAACAGTTCAAGAAAGTATTTATGTAGAAGAAATCAAATTGGCATATTCTAAAGGGAATAGGAAGAAAATCAGCTATGTAGCATTTTAGTTGCATAGTGGTGATTTTAAAGTTTAAATAATTAGCTTAGATGCATTCACTACATGAAAACATAGAATTCTGTATCACAGTAAATGTGTTGCTAAATAAAATGGGAATATATAATAATGAGGAATATTGTACAGAAACAAGTCACAAAATAGAAAGACAGCAATAAATAGAACAAAAGCTATAATAATGAGTACTCCTTTATAAATTAAATCATGTGTTTTAAGTGCTTCCTTTTTCTCACTTAATTTTGCTTTTGCACTTGCAGTAGTAATTTACAACCAAGTATATTCATGTTGAGAATTAAATTGTTTACGAGTTAGAGGTTTGAGAGTTTTATTGCTTCAGGTATCCTGAACATTAGAAAAGATGTTTTATTTAATGCTGGAGAGGGCTTCCCCCCTGCTCTTTATGGCTGATAAAAGGGATACCAAAAGAGGAATATGTCAAAAGGAAAATGTCCATGCTATAAGCTGCTTTTAGAATATTATGTTTCAGAAATGATGCTTCAAAGAGTAGTTAATGGCAAGTTACCTTTTGTATTTAGTAATGATTTCTTAACTAAAATTAAATAGTTGATACAAAGAAAGCCTACAGGATGTATTTTAGTGTGATGCCAAGTTTTTTATATTATCAAAAAAGTAAGCTTTCATCTTCTGGTCAGCAAAAAGACACTGTAACTTATGGAGTTTTTCTTTGTTCAAATATCCATTTATCTTTCAGGTGTTGAGGGAGGGGAAATATAACCTTTAGAATTTATTTTCCAAAAATCTAGCAAAAGTCTTTTACCTTTGAAAAGTTTAGTCCTTGTTCTCTTATCAAATTAGGCAATTTTGTTTAGGAGAATTCATTGTTCATTTTATACATGTTTGTGTGTACAGTTAGCCCAGCTGATCAAATTTGTCATAGACACATCAGAGACTAGATTCTGCTATGAAGGGCCATGGAATCAAGGGCACAGGTAGATACATTTAAGGTGCCTCTGAAGACATGACATAAAATATGAAATAATAAAATTAGCCATTAGAAGACACACGAATAAGTAAACATACAGGTCAATGAACAACTAGAAAACCCAGAGTTAGTAATACAAATAAACCAAGTTTCTGGACTAAGTTTCTGGATGGTTATGTGGGGACAGACATAAATGGACCTAGTAAAGTCATCTCAAGCTGTTTACAGTTAGATTTTAGAAATCTTCCATTGTTAGCACAGTTTTATCTTCAACTTAGCCATTGCCTGTGTTGCTGCTGCTTCAAATCCTAGCATAATCCTTCTGTCATATCTTTTAAACCAATTTAACCGATAAACCTGACCAAATGATATCAGCAAGTTTCAGGCTAAACATCTACTTTTGAATTAGAACTTTGATCTAGTAGGCTCTTAACTGGAATAACTTTTACTTAGAATTTGTTGTCATTGTCTTTTTTGCTAAGGGCTGTGTGATATTACAACTTTGACAGAGTATTCTATTGTGTATACATGTAAGTCTGTAGGTATATATTTGATGTGTCTTTCCATGACAGGTTGACAGGACTTCCTTGTCACCCTCTAGTGACTTAAGAGATGAACTGACTATGAGCATAACTTGTGCAGCAATGTGTAGCATGTTAAAGTTTAAGTTAAATTTTCTAAGCAGAAACTTCACAACTTTGTAAAGAACACCCTGTAAATGTGCCAAGTGTGATGTCATCAACTCTGACACGAACCGTTCTTTACTGAAATTCTCAATAGCTGCAGCTGCTTTGGTAATACTTACAACTTTATTCATTTACCTGTTTATATTCTATGGTTTGACTTTTTTTAGAATAATATTTTTAAAGGAGTAAAGATTTTTAAACTTCTGGACAAATTTCAAGGCATGCTTTGAATCATGATACGTAAGGCACTAATTCTGGAGCTAGTTTTTTTTTTCTTCATAAGATTTTGGTACACTTCTGTTTTTTCTTTTTTGTATTTAATCTTGTTTCATTTTTTGTGTGCTGCAAAACTGAAAACAGTTTAAACCTAAAGCAATGTGGCACTTATAATCGCGTTCAAACTTTAGTTGTACTTCTGAACGTACGCAAAAATCTGATTCCACAAATGGCCTCAAAATAATTCCATGTACAAACAAGGCTGTTACTGACGGCTGTTACTGACTTGAAAGAGCCTAGGCAGCATGGGGTAAGTCTTGTGTTTAGGAAGTATGTGACATGTGCCCAGTTCATGTGAGAGGTGAGAAATTGAATGTTTCTCAGACTCAGCACAGACACCTAGGGACCTAGTTTGGGAAGCTTAAATTCTGTCATTCTTCTTGCCAAGGATAAGTAGAGGATTTCAGCTATCAACATCGCTAATCTGTTACCTTTCATGCTGAGCAATGTCTCTGCCTTCCCACAGACTTAGACAAAGCTTCTTATTTTCTTACAAAGAGATCCTATTGAGCAAATTTTGACTTTTTTTTTTTTAACTTTAGCAGAAACAGATTTTGTGCTTGTAGATATGGGAGCAATTTCTATGTTAACAAGGCCAAAAATTATGTCAGTGAGAATGGGTAACTAAGTAGACGTCTTTAATTTAACACTGATGCTGGTTATTTTTTAAAATTAATTTATTTTTTAATTGAAAGATAATTGCTTTATAGAATTTTGTTGTTTTCTGTCAAACCTCAACATGAATCAGTCATCGGTATACATATATTCCCTCCCTCTTGAACCTCCCTCCCATCTTCCTCCCTAGATGCTGGTTAATAATATGCCAGAACTTCAATAAAAGCAATTGAAAAGGCTTGTTAGAAATACTTAGTTGCTTAAAGTATAACAGTTTGTTAGAGTAGTGATTTCTCACTAGAAGCAAGAGTAATTTTGGTGAGGACATCTTATTCCAAAATTTATTTATGGTAAACAACTACAGAGTTTTAATACTATTTTTCCTATACAAATAACACCAAGTGCACATCACCTGCAGCGTTACTTATGCTCTTGTGGCACATTTTTGACAGATTTTAACTTTGTGATAGCATTTGGTTTGTTGTTAGAGATAAAACTTTCTGTATTATAAGGACTTGTTTTGAAATAGTCTAATAGTTATAACCCCTTACGCATTATTATTTGATTGAAAGGCCTTCTCTTGAATACCTTTCAGCCTTGGCCATGTCTGATCAGTATTATTCTTCTTGTGTTATCCCCAAGTTCTTTCCAGCTTCTTATATGCCCAACATCAGAACTGTTGGTTCATATCCCTTTTTACATCTCTCTCTGGAGTCATATAGAAATGATTTAGACATTTTGTCCTTAAGAACCTACATTCAACATTGAGTAACAGAGAAGCCTTTATCATGTGATGGTGGTTTAGTCATTCAGTCTTGTTAGACTCTTTGGTATCCCATGGACTGTAGCCCACCAGGCTCCTCTGTCTGTGGGATGTCCCAGGCAAGAGTACTGGAGTGGGTTGCCATTTCCTTCTCCAGGGGATCTTCCATCCCAGAAATTGAACCCAGGTCTCCTGCAATGCAGGCAGATTCTTTACTGACTAAGCCACCAGGGAAGCCCAAGGCATAAACAGATTAAGCATTTATATTTCAGTAGGTTGTCCAGGAACTATGTGATGACTCTGCAGTCACTGGAGCTTAGATTTCTTTACCCTTAGGTCCCAAGAAGCACATGCCTTCCAACCATAGGTTTATTTAAAAATCGTGGGATGGCCACTGCAGCTTCGGCCATCATATCTGCATTCTAGGAAGCAAGAAGGGCCGTGGGCAAAAAAGCCACCACCTGGTCCATTTAGGCTCTTTTTAGCGAAAGTCTTTTAAGCCTAGTCTTTTGCCCGATGATTTATCCTAGTTTCTTACTGGTAGCAGGGAGGGCTGGAAACTGTATTCTTGACTGTTGCCCTGATTGAAACCATGCTTCTGGGTAGTTTAGGTAGGAGGGGGGAAATGGATATTCAGGAGGGCAGTCACTGGGATGGGAGAGTTAGAGAGATTTATTTCCCCCCCAGAAAACTTCCAGAATCAATTAACTCGCCCTGAAAAGCACCTGGGTATGGGAGTAGTTGAAGAGAGATCACTTCTGAAGAGAAACTTGTATCTTCTTATCTTGGTAAACCTGTCATCACTTTTCCTGTCCTGGCTAACGAGAGGTTTTTTGTTTTTTTCCCTTTCAAATCATAATGTATTTAGTCAATAAAATCTAGTATATCACAAATGGATTGATTTTTACTAATGCAGAATAAAAAATTGCTTGCTCTATTTTTTCTTTTTCCTGTTGCCAGTACACATTTATATGTATAGTTAAATATTTATAACTGGAATATAACAAGAATGTAAGTCATAAAAAACAGGTCTCAAATGACTTTGATAAAAGAATCTGTAGTTACTCTGATCCCTGTTTCTGCTTCTTCTGCAGATATACATTACTCTTATTTACTCTGTATGAAGCAAGATAAAATCAGTTATTATTTATTAAAAATCATTCTGTGATGGTTGCTATTTTCAGTGCTTTTAATTTTTTCATAGTATTAAGTCCTCACAAATACTCTTTGAAGAGTTACCAGTATCACTGCCATTCCTCTGATGGTCACACTGAAGTATAGAGGAGTTAAGTGATGTGTGTAAAGAAAAAGGTGAACTCCAAGCCTGGTAACCTAATTTCACTGAATATACTTTTAACAACTTTCCTGTAAAACATTACTTCTTAATTTGTATATCCACATCCCAAAGATTCAGCAAAGAAAACACCTGAACAACAGTGCTTTAGAATAAAAATTAATGTTTCAGGCAGATTTACAGCATTGGGCCTAAAGCAGTAGATTCTCAAAAGTGATTATATTTTAAGTCAATGAATGAATCGGTGAGTGAACACAAAATGGCAGCAAGAATGCTGCCACCAACTTTCAGATATATTTCTTTTAAATGTATGGCCATGTAGGAAAACATTTTGAATTAATCATCTTAAATATGTGGTCACTGTATAAACCATATAGCTGTCCCCCAATATATAAAAAAAACCCCATATTCCAAAGTTTTAATCATTTAAAAAGCATTTTCCCACAGAAGCAGTGTGGTTAAGTCATTAGTCCAACCCTAGGAAGTCTAAGTAACCTATAGGATGCTTGAGTTATAGTCCGGTACAAATAGTACCCTGGAAATTCTGATTATTAATTAAACCCAGGAGGCTCCCCAGATGCATTATGAATACCATTTCATCATACATCTTAAGTAATATTAGTGTCATAGACCCCCAACTGCTTTTGTTAAACTCTTTCAATGGGGAAAATGTATTTCAAGTTTCAGTTTGGGGCTGTGCAAATTCACTAGGGCCTAATGCAGGAGAAGTGGCCTTTCCCAAAATTCTGGACATACTCTGCAAGCCAGTGCAATAGGTTTCCTCAGCTCCACATTTGGCCTGCTCTGCCCCAGAGCTGGCTTTCAGTACGGCAGTGGCTCAGAATCATAGGGACTACAGACAGAGTATGGAATGAGGGTTTTAACATATTCAGGAAATACTCAACCCTTAATATTCATTGGAAGGTCTGTTTTTGAAGCTGAAGCTCCAGTTCTTTGGCCACCTGATGCGAAGAGCCAACTTATTGGAAAAGACCCTGATACTGGGAAAGATTAAGGGCAGAAGAAGGGGGAAGCAGAGGATGAGATGGTTAGATAGCATCACCAACTCAATGGACATGTATTTGAGCAAACTCTGGGAGAAAGTGGAAGACAGAGGAGCCTGGTATGCTGCAGTCCATGGGGTCGCAAAGAATCGGACATAGCTTAGTGACTGAACAACAACTGCATGGAATGAGGGGCTGTAGTCTAAAGTTTCCCCAGGGTGGAAAGACTTTTTTGATATATGTCTTCCAGGTAACCTTTCTTTTTTCTAAGGACTCAACCTGCTTTTTTTTCAAATGTTGAGGTTTTTGATCCTGAGTCTGCTCCACTGTGGGACTTCATATTAATGAACAAATTTCTCCCATTCTCTTTTTTTTTTTCTAAAATTATCAAAAACATAGCTTTGTTTTTAATACCATTTCTTTCTAATTACTAGTAAAAATAGGGAAAAATAGGTGGATAGTGAAAAAATCAGATTAAAAAAGTGTGTTTTGGCCATTGTATCACAGGATATAGTCAAGGGATCAGCCCTAAAGAAGCAGATATGAGAACAAAGGTGTTTAGGAGGTGATAGGGGATGGGAATTTCACATTTCAAGGAGTGTAACTTAAACATGTCCTATGTCCGGGGAAGATATTGATTGCTAAAAGGGAGACCAGTGTGTTAGGTGGTGGAGGTGGGGTTCAGAGGGGAACTTCTCAATAGCAATTGGAGGAAGAGAGAGAGAAACGTCACCAGTGGTTTATCTTTCCTTTTTTCCCTCTCTTCCTTCTCACAACTACTAATTCCAAGACCACAGTTGGGAAAAGAAAAACTAGAGAGAATCCCCAATAAGTGAGTTCCCATAGCCGCAGGCCACCAGCCTGGGGCAACTGTTCTTGCATCACTGTTGGTCTATTGGGAACCACCTATATTTTCACCCCAGATCACAATTTTAAGCCCAGAAGGATTCTTCTGATGCTTTCAGTTTGTTCAACAATGTTTATATATTTCAACTTGTTCGATTGATACTATTTATTCAGATCCAAAACCGTTTTCTCAAGACTCCATAGGACCCCAGGCATCTTAAGTTAGAATTTGTCTCTCTGCATTAAATTCAGACATGGGGTGGAGGCTTCTGGTTTTCAAAATCACTTATACTTAAGTCCAGGCTGTTTTCAGATAAGGTAAGAAGCATCTGCCATTAATAGTTGACAGTAAATTATGCAAAGTAAAACATGAAAAATTAAAGTTAGAAAAGCTGGGAAGCTTTTTTATCATTTTCAATTTTATGCACAAGTATGGACATAATCAGTGTTTAGGATCTGCTTGTGACAGAGATCCTGTACAGATGTAATTACATCTGTAATTCATTCTTTTCCATGTTATAGCATTCAGATGACTATTTGCTTTCAAATATCCTTGCTCATCTAATATTCTAAAATTGTTCATAGACTGCAAATAAATCTAGTAACATCTTCCAATCCCAGGAATCCTTTATAAGTAAACAGTGTTAACTTACCAAATGGGCCAAGTTAAAAAAAAAAAGATTTTGGAGAAAGACAGCCAAATTTATCATTCCCAAAATAAGATTGCTTTTTGGTAGATGACATTGCCCTTCATAAAACAATTCTCCTTTAAGTGAGGCAACTGAGAAATAAACCACAAAGAAAGAAATAACTAAACAATTCATTTATTTATAAAGAATCCTGTTAAGAAAGGTCTGTGTTCTGAATGAACCATCTTTCTTCACATTATCTCATATCTCTTCATGACTAAGTGGAAACTAATGAAATCTAAATCTAGCCATGAGAAAAAGATTATCATTATGATTTTATGTATTAAATTTTTTCACTATTATGAAATTTTATTGCCAGATATTGCCTTCCATGAATCATAGCACAGTAATAAATTGTATGAATACAAATGTACACATAAAACACCAATATATTTAAAAAAACCCTCCAAAAACAAAAAGCAAACTCATCTTAAACTTAGATAAACTAAAGAGTCAGGTCCACATTGAAGAAGAGTCATCTACATTACAAGTTCTTGCATGATAGAGTCTATTTAAGTAGCTTCTCCAAAACCTTTAAACTATGACTGACATATAGTAACTTGACATATACATATCATAATGAGAAATGCAAAAATATTATTACGTATTTTTTAGAATCTTTATTGGCTACTCTTGGCTTCTGTATTTCCCAGTAAAGAGGAATAATGCTGGAGGAGAGATTTTCACCCTAAACATGTATTTTTTTATACTGAAAGCTTTGGCCTTTAAAAAAATTTCAGATCAAAGTATTTGCCACTTGTGCATCTCAGTTATTGAAAGCAATCCATTCTTCCTCCCATTTTCATTATTTATTACCTGCTGTGTACCAGGCATTGCAGTAGGGTGAATAACACAGAGACTTTTAGGGTGTTGATAGAGACTGTGTTTGTGCTAAATCGCTTCAGTTGTGTCAGATTCTCTGTGACCCTATGGACCGAAGCCCGCCAGGTTCCACTGTCCATGGGGTTATTCAGGCAAGAATACTGGAGTGGGTTGCCATGCCCTCCTTCAGGAGAATCTTCTTGACCCAGGGATCAAACCTGAGTCTCTTTTGTCTCTTCCTGCATTGGCAAGTGGGTTCTTTACCACTAGCGCCACCTGGGAAACCTACTGATAGACGAGTGGTTATTATAAACTTTCCAGCTTCTGAGAAGTATGGTGAAGATTAAAATGATCATAGGATAATAAAACATGGTTTTTAGCTCTTCTATCTTTCAATATTAAAATTTCCCAGAAGAATCCAAATTTTCCCATGTAAATGTAAGTTGATATTAAATGTCCTTGTGTATGTCTGAAAGGTTTGTTGTGAAAAGCATTGGAAACCATTACTTAGTAGTCTGTGTGGGAAGAGCGATGAGTTCCACCTCTGGTTATGTGCATTGCTAGAGAAACTGTGTGCTTGTATTAGTAGAATGTGTTTACATTGTAAACGATTTGTACACGATTCATCCTATTCCCAAGTTCAGCAAGATAAACCTGAATTAGATTGATTCTTAGATGAGATGTGCAGAAATGGTTAATTTTACTTGCCTGACTTGATAATCATCTGTTGATTAGAGAAGATGCTGGGGCTTAGAATTGTAAATTTGCACTGCCAGGAAGTGGCCAAACTGAGATCCAACACAGGCAGTCCATCTTTAGAGCCTATGCTTCAACCTTCACTGAGTTTAACTCATTTAAGCTGACAGTATTATGAAGCACTGCATAGCGATTTTCACATACAAAAATATAGTGTTAATCATTAGTGAGTCTGTATATTAGAGTGACAGACATATATTCTTAGGCATAATTGTTGAGAAACTGTAGTTACCTGAATTTAAGACAACTATGCTTTTTAAAACATGATCACTCACACTTTTACATAATTCAGAAAAAAAAATCCCTGAATAATTGCTAATAAGGTTTTTTTCTTTAATTTAAAATGGGAAATTTATACTAAATTTTAACTGGGAGTTTGATAATATAGGGAGTCTAAAACTTAGATCAGGAAGAGTTTTAATAACCATGCCAGACTGGAAACAGTTTAGAAAAGCAAAATCGACTGCTTTGGGGAAAAAAAAAAAATTTTCAGTACTCTAAGACAAAGCTTGGAAGTGAAGTACAAGAAGGTTTTTGCTACATAATTATCTTTATGGTTTTTTTTTTACATTAAATATCTTTTTTTATTTAAGAAGTGGTGTAATTGATATTTTTCTATTGCATAGAACCATGAGACACTATTTCATATTTCATGAGTTTCACTGGGCATTTTTAATAATACTAGAAACAAAAAAACTTTTGCTTAAACTTTTCTAAAGTCTTTTAAAATTTTACTATATGAAATTGAAATCTAGATTAAGCCATTCACCCACCTCTTTGACAATGATTTGTAAATATAGCTTCCTATTGTAGGTCACACTTAAGTGTTTGTGCTAACTTTTAATATTGTATTTAAAAACTTAGCTTGGAATAATGTTTTAGTAGCTAATTTAATTCTTTGTATATTTGCATAGTACTTGTGTCCAGTTAAGAGGAAAGTTTTTTCACATGAATAGTTAATTTTAAAATCACTCACAACATTGTTTTTAAGGCTTTTGAGTTATTGGTAGTTGAAATGAAAATGACTAAATATAATAATCACTGTTTGCATTTTGTTCATGATGTAGGAAAAAGAGCATGTTTGCAGTCAGAAAAACATGGATTTAAAAATATGATTTCCAGGCTTCCTGAGTATTTAGTAATTGTTAGTTTACACTGACCTGTTAAGAGAAGTATCTCAAATATTAATTTCATTATATGATTTAGAATGCTCTGTGAGAGATATATAATTATTCTCACACAGCGTTTCATTTGGACGAATGATAGCTTGGACAAAAGGGAAAAGAAAACCTTTAACATCAAGAGCTCATGTTCCAAGGAAGCTTTCCTTAAATGACTAGAAGCTTAATGCCTTTTGGCCATTTTCTTGAATATATCAGTTTTTTCAAACAGCTAGTTAGATATGTTTTTTCCAAAATTGTTTTTGATATATTAAAGGAAATCAGTCCTGAATATTCATTAGAAGGACTGATGCTGAAGCTGAAACTCCAATACTTTGGCCACCTGATGCAAAGAACTGACTCACTGGAAAAGACCCTGATGCTGGGAAAGATTGAAGGCGGGAGGAGAAGGGGACGACAGAGGATGAGATGGCTGGATGGTATCACTGACTCAATGGACATGAGTTTGAGTAAACTCTGGGAGTTGGGAAGCCTGGCGTGCTGCAGTCTATGGGGTCGCAAAGAGTCGGACACAACTGAGCGACTGAACTGCATTGATATAAATTCACATTTGGTATATAAGTCAAACTTATTTTGTGTTTGGAAGTAAATTGATCACAGGGAAAGGTGAGCGGTTTTCCTTGTCCTTTGATTTCATTTCTCTGGGCATTTTCTTCATTAGTTTACTTTAGTGACGATTTTTTTTTTTTTTTTTGGTGTTTTCTGAGTGTCTAGATTGGCCTCTATACTCTTTTCCTTGGGATGAAATTTACAGTAATATTTTATAGCAAATCAATATTGGTGCCAGGAGTAATGTTGCCACAGATGGTTTTTACCTGGTCCCAGTGCTACCCTGTGGAGAAGGCAATGGCAACCCACTCCAGTGTTCTTGCCTGGAGCATCCCAGGGACGGGGGAGCCTGGTGGGCTGCCGTCTATGGGGTCGCACAGAGTCGGACATGACTGACGCGACTTAGCAGCAGCAGCAATGCTACCCTGGAATTTTTAATCAAAGTAGCATCTGCATAATAATTACAAAAAAATATATGCAGAAGTATGTAAGTAAAAAACTTTTCATGACAGAGTAAGACCAGGTTAAGTGCCAAAACCATAAAGGCAGCTGGGGCTGGGTTTGACTCCAGTCACTTCCTAGCGACTTTGTGCCAATCACTTTACCTCCCTAAGTCTGTTTCCTCCTCTAGAAAACAAGACTAATGATTCCGTCTTTGAAGGTTTGTGAGGATTCAGGGAAATCACTTACATAATGTACATCGCTCCATACCTAGTACCTGCTCATGATGTTCTTGTCTGAATACTGGAATATGGTCACATTATCATCCTTTAAAAGAAGAACTTCCCTATGTCAGAAGAGACATCTCATTCTTTTGCATATTGTGCTATAGGTACTTACTCATTTTTTGATTTAAAAATTTAAAAGCGACTTTTATCTGCTTTATCACTAGCTTATTCATTTACGTGTTATCAACAGAAAACATCTCTTAACCTCTAGCATGTGTGCCCCTTGACTTTAAGCTGATTGTAGTTCTTATAGCTTCGTCACTCAGTTGTGTCTGACCCTTTTGTGAACCCATGGACTGTAGCCTCCAGGCTCCTCTGTCCAATGGATTTCCCAGGCAAGAATACTGAAGTAGGTTGGTCATTTCCTTCTCCAGGGGATCTTCCGAACCCAGGGATTGAACCTACATCTCCTGCATTGGCAGATGGGTTCTTTACTGTTGAGCCACCAGGGAAGCCCCTTAAGCTCATTGGGGTAATATTAATAAGTTGTTATTTATATCATTGTGCCTGAAAAGCCATTTCCTAAATGCACGTATCCATGAATGAAAAAGTAGTTGTAACCATCATTCTAATAATTTTATTTGAAACTAATGCCTCTTTAGCTCTGTTTTGGTCTAAAATGAATAATTCACATTTGATATTTCAAATGTGTATTAATTATGTAAATTTCTTCCTAAAAGACTTACATAGGACTTTTTCCAAAAATAAAATTGATGTTTGTTTAGTAAAGTACCTGCATAGACTAGAGGGTTAAGTATTAAAGTCTGTTTTTCATGATTTGCTCTATCCCTACTTTGTTCTTTTTATATTTGTATAAACTTACTTAGTTGGTAAAACATCTACCCTTTAACATCCTAAAAGGTGTAAAGCAGCATTTATATACAAGCTATTCCATTTATCACATCCTTGTTTTTTGCCCCCTTTCATATTACTCAGAATTGATAGGAATCCCATTCTAGTCCAGTAAAATGTTCTCTTTTGCTTCAAGATATTTAAAACATGCTGGCCTAATTCACAAGTTTGAGACTTTTCACTGTGGTTAGAAATGAGGATATATACTTTTTGCAGCAAATGGGGAAAAGTACCCCAGCTCCCTGATACTATTGCCTTCTCTGGACTGGTACAGCTTAGCAGTTTCCTGTGACTAGCTCTGGGTTTTCCTTTGCAGTTGGTGTAAATTTTGTTATGTTCTGTTTCAGAGTATGAGTTGTGTATTTACTGTTTGATTTATTGAGCCATGCCACTGCCTTCTTGTTAAGGCTATTGATTATTGCCCATTCTTTATGCTGTGTATTGATTTAGTATGTGGCAATGAGTTAATTGCATTACTTGATGTTAAAAGAGAATCAAATATGTTTGAAAGAGATACTTGTAGCCTGTTTAATTGAGTTGCCTATTTAGGCTTTTAACATGTTGTGAAACAATTAAGAGAAAGTACAGGAGGACCTCTGAGGGTAGAGATCATAAAATCTGTTTTCAGCATTTTAGAGGATGCCAAAAATTGTGTAGTAAGTCATTCCTGGCATTAAATGGTCAATTATATTGAGTTAACAGATGTGTTAAGTGCTGGGATTGTCCCCCTGTATTTTGTTTAAAAATCGAAGTAGCTAACACCCTTGGATGCTCACATTTTATTGAGAAAGAATCACTTCTTTCTAAGAATGGTTTCATATTGAAACCATGTGTTATTGGGTATATGTAGAAATAACAAATGGAATGTGTATGTGTGTGTAGGTGCTCAAATTTGGGGGATATTACAGAGAGAAAATTAAGCTGAATGAGTAAGCTGGGAATCAACTGAGGTTTTTTTTTTATCTACTCATTTATTTCATGTTTCTTAGCTAAAAATATTTGTCTGTGTAAACAATAACATTTCAAATGAGGTGATATTTACTTATTTTCCTTGACATTAATTGTTTGAATTTTCTGAACTTCAGACAGTCTACACTAAATGTGAAAAAAATTAACCTTCAGAATGAGATCATAGTACCATGGTCCTCTAATGAATGTTACCTTTTGTTTTAGCAGCTCAGTTGGCTCTAATCCATGGAAAAGTTTTTATTTCCCATCAGCTCCAAGGTAGAAGCCAAACCAAAGTTAAAGAAACATTTTCCAGCAGACAAGTTTCTACAGATAATATCAACAGTCCAAGAGCAGGCACTTGTGCATTCACTGACTCACTCACTTACACACACAGATATTTCTTACAGAAATATTAGGTTGGAAAAAATATTAAAATATTGATACTGATAGTAATTTCAGGTTAATAAAACTGTTCCATATTAATCCTTCCTAGTTACATTATAGCCTCAAATTTACTTTTGCAAAATTTGTTTGCCTCAGGATGATTGAAAGAGGACCATTTTCTCCCCATGTTAATACCTTCCAGGGCTTTTTGATCTCTAACCTTTTGTCACCTCTGGTTTATTTGCCTAGCATATGATTTTTGAAAAATGAAGGAATGCAAACAATTGCAACTGGCTTTTAAAATCCTGACCTCAAAGGACCTGCCAGTTTGGAACTTTAACAGTAGAAATGTGAAGCCTCAGCACTGAAAGTAGAGAATGTGTAAGAGATGGTGCCAGTTGGACCATTTTGCTACAAATACCTACTAGCCCCAAACCTTTCCCTTGCTTAGTGATCCACCATACGAACAGTAGGAACCACTTTATTCCATGTGAGTCAAAAGCTTACATGGCATACCTGCTGTATATGCCAGGTAGCATCTCAGGTACTTTCCCAGGCTTTCTGCACAAATCAAAAAAGACCTGGAAAATATATTTTTTTCCTACCTCTGCTACTTGCCCCACCGTCTATACCTATTCAGTTGGAATCTCTAAACCAAGAGACATGGCCAGACATATATTTTCAAAAGCTCTGTGCTCCTGGTTAACAGCTAGTCTTTTAATACTGCTAAGAGATTCAGGGAGTGTAGTATTTTTGCCATGACTTCTGAATCCATATAGGAGATATATTTTTCTTCCAACAATAAAATCATCTGGAAGTCTTCATATACTCCAGACTCTGCATATAGAGCTGACTTTGCTTTCTGATTTAGCACTGTGGATTCATTTGAAAGGATTTCCCCAGTGGCTCAGTGGTAAAGAATCCGCCTACCAAGCTGGAGACGTTGAGTTCGATCCCTGGTTTGAGAAGATCCCCTGGAGGAGAAAATGGCAACCCACTCTAGTATTCTTGCCTGGCAAATTACATGGACAGAGGAGCCTGGAGTCTATGAGATGACAAAGAGTTGGACACAACTCAGCAACTAAATAACAATAGTAAATTTGAAAGCATGACTTTAAAAAGGTGAAATAACCTTCTCACCTACTTAATGTCTTATTCATGGTTAGAGCATGGAGTGGAGTCACTGTATTTCATTAATGTCCCTGCTATCTTTTGGATACAAAAAAATTTTTCTTTTTCCTCTCTTTATCCCTAAAAAAAGAAAGGATTGTAATTAGCAGGTTTCAGTTTTGATATGTATCTTCCATTTTGTTATATCTCTTCTATTAATTACAATAAAATAGACAGTTGGTAAAAGAATGCTACTTTTAAGCTTCTTATATATCAACAAATGTGGAGTTTCAGTGATAACCTAGTTGACCTCATAATTATTTTATTTTTGTAAAGAATTTTGTATTTTTGCATATTGTTTCATCTCATTATCTCCAAGTAATTGGAAATATGATAATCTTGAAGTAATTCTAATATCTAGTCTTTGAATTTCTAATTGATCATGGATTTAAATGAACGAAACTTTTCTTACTTTAGAGCAATTCCTCAGGCATAGCAAGTGAATAGACTAGCATGGTAGATATAGTTTTATAAACTATCAAGACATGAAAGTGATCCTAAAAGTCCAAATGCCATTTAGAACTTCATGCATAAATGGTATGTGTTGTTCTAGGAAGCAGGGAAAATTGATGGTCAGCCTTAGCCTGTAGTATATTTTGACAGCATGAATGAGTCAAGCAAGCAATTTTCCAGACTGTTTAATAGTACAAAGAAAAGGACTTCTAAGGAAGTCATTCTTATGACTAGCTGAAAAATATTTTTCTTAGTAACTGTTCTCGAGAAAAACAGATCACCATTGGAAGAAAAATGAAATCAAAAGTTGCCAGCATTCTGAAAGTGATTTAATCACTAAAATGTGTTTACCTTATAACAAAACTCCTTAAAAGAATACTGCTTCATACATTTCCAGTTATTTAATGAATGTTGTCTGGAACTTCAGTAGGAAATTATTTAACACCCTTATGCACATTAACTCCATCACCTTGGCAGATTATTGGTCGTTGTATTTGTTAACTATTTTTAAAAATAAATTTCCAGTAGCACATATAAAACTGCATCATCATAAAATTAAAGATGAAATGTTTTAAGTTTACCAAGTTGCTTCAAGTGTCTTCCATTGTGTGGTTCTAAACTGCATTTGAATGAAAATAGGACTTGATCATAAAGAACCCACTTGACATAAGAGATGTGGGTTCGATCCCTGGGTCAGGAAGATCCCTTGGAGGAGGGCATGGCCACCCACTCCAATATTCTTGCCTGGAGAATTCCATGGATAAAAGGGATTGGCAGGCGACAGTCCATGAGATTGCAGAGAGTTGGCCATGACTGATGCGACTTAGCATGTAGCCACAGGACTTGACTGGTGGAAAATCATTCATTTGTGGATTTACAGATTCTATTCTCAGTGGTTTGAAAAGATGCATTGTCCAGCAGCAACTTTTGTACCAGTGACAGTGCTTTGTGTGAACTTGATGGATTCCAATCACTGGGTTTATCGTTACTACATAGATATTTGGAAGAAACAGCCTGCAAATCTCATTTCTAAGCCATGGGTAGCTATTATGTCGATTTGAAGAACAGAAATAAAATACAGATTTTAAAAAAAAAGACTACAGTCATTCACAGATTCTAGCTAGTTAAGTACCCATGATTATTATGATTTTTCAGTATCAGGTTAATATTTAAAGTTTGGAAAATAACCTACTAATCTCATTTTTATTTGTAGTTTTGGAAGTGTTTCTAGCATTTTTCAAGTAGCAACTTGAAAGAAAATTGAGATTCATCTAGGGTTCCCCTTGCATTTTTACTACAGTAACACTTGTAGGGGCAAATCACTCAATAGTCAAGCCTCCACTGCAATTAAACCTTATAAACATGTCAAGAATAAAAACTTCAGGTGCTAGGTTTTTCCTTGAAAATACCTGACATTTTTCTTGATTAATTTTAAGATTTGTTTTGTCTTTACATTTTAAAAGATTGTTCATGGAATGTTCAAGGGTTCTGCATGATATTTAGACAGAATTTCTTTTATCACTTTCAACATTGAACTCCAGTGAGCCATAGATTCTTTGGATTGCAGTTAGAAGAATTTTAAAAATGATGTCTTGCAATCCACTTGCTTTTCAGATTAGGAAACTGAGGAGCCCCCAGTGGGGTTAGAGCTTAATCATATTCATGAAGATCCTGAGATTGCCAGGACCTTTAAATATGACTGGTCGATTAGTCACAGCAAAAACTGGAGTAAGCTGTCTTCATCTTATGAAAATAGCCTATGACACACTTGGTTGATGATAACTACTATTAATTAAGGTTGAGTTGGAGCTGTTCATTGCCATCAAGGTGCGTAGCTTTCTTGACTAACATGATGCCTTGATTCCTGGCAGTATTAAAGGTTTATAATGTTTTTCTGTTTAATAGTAGATTCCCCAAAAAACAAAAAAGGGGGATACCTAACTTTATACCAAAATTTACTAACGAAAGTATGTATTGGATACAATTTAACATCACAAAATATACAATATTCTGTATTTTACATTCTCTATAGCCAGTTGATTTTATAGAATGATTTTTTTTAGTTAAACTTTTGCATCTGAAGTCAACCTGTGGTTGCAATTGACAGATGAGTTATTAGTTCTCTTTCGTTTCTCTTACTCATAAGAGGCCCTCATTATACAGTGACTATCAGATGAGACATACTTCATGAATAACTTTTCTTCTCTTCATTTTCCTACCATTTGATGTATTACAGAATAAGTCACGTTATACCTGATTTTATAGTTCAGTTTTTCATGTTTCTTTTTCCCACAAGATGACAAACTCTTTAAGAAGGAAAAGCTTACACTCATCACCTGTGTACAGTGATTTGAATGTCCTTGGCATTTGGTGTTCAGTGAATTGAAAGCAATGTTTCTTCCTGACCATGACTAATAATTGTGAGCAGATTTTATGTGCTTTCAAATTCGTTAGAGAATTTTTTTTTTCTTGTAATAGCACGTTTGTTGGATAGTGACATATAACTCTTTTAAAAAAACTATTTCGCTAACGAATCCGGCACCCTTCATTTACGGTAGGACTCATCCAGTTAAATTGCTCTGGTGCCCTAATAGACTGTTTGTGTTCTGTTGATGTAAATGTCTTGAGCAGGCCTTTATTTGCACTTCTGCAGTGTTTTGTATGTTATCTTGTGCAGGCAGCCCTTGAGGACCTGGTTGGGCTTCCTGATAACGGTGGTTATGGACAGCCCATGTCTCAGAGGGGAATGGTAATTGGTCAGGGCAGTGGCACAGTAGACAGTCATTCTTGTAACCATATTAATTCACCGTTAGTGCGAGTGATTTGATGGGGAAGTATCACACGTAGACAGGACAGTATTAATTTATTCTTCAAAGGTTACATGGGGAGAAGCTGATGGTATTGCTATACAATCCTGTCAGTATAGCAATACCGTCAGTGATTGTTTTTCCTTTTTCTTCCACTTTACTGAGAATACTGAGAAGAGCATTGATTAATGTTGGTGTTCTTGTGTAGGCAAACATTCTGGGGTCCAGACTGCAACTATAATAACTGTCATTTTCATTGTAGACCTAATAATTATAATAACAAAGACACGTGATACTGTCAGTAGGTCATGTGACTCTGATGCTCTTAAAATTCTCCACACTTTAATTTTAGGGAAAACAAAAAGGTTTTGTCTTCCAAGTGTGAAACCTTTATGGTGTTACAAGTCTTCAACCCAAGCAGAAAAGAGAGTCCAAGCTTCCCCAAAGTATAAATGCCTAGGTCCTACCACTTGTTCACTGGCTCAGGATTTCTTCCCTCTAACAGTTCCTTTAGGAGCATGGCAGGAGCCATCTTAAAAAGAACTGAGAAGTTCTAGTGAGTCAGAAAGGATCCAGACTGTGTGTCGGTGCCAGTAGGCCTAGCAATGAAGTATTTGATTGAGGGGAAACCTCCATTTATCCACTTTGAAGAGCATCATCAGGAGGGATTAAAAATTTAGTACTTCAGGCTGATTAAGGGTTAGAGTGGAGTAATTATGTAGCTGGTAACAAATGCTACAGTCTCCACTTGAACAGTAAGATACGTTATTTCTTGAGACTTCTTGGCCCTCTTCAAGGAGCTTCACAGTTGGTAAGTGTTGTCTTTCTGGAGAATAAGTTCTGCTGACCCATTATTTTAGATTGGGTGTGCTTTTTTTTTTTTTTTGCAAAGTGTGCTTTCAGAGAAGGTGCTCCTCTTAAAGGGATATGGGCTCTGTAGAGTGTCTCCCTGTGGCATAAGCAATGCTTATTGTCTCCATCAGTGAGCCTATTCATACAGTGCTCAAAAGAGAACACCCTCATACTACATTTACTGTGTTTATTGATGATTATGCTGCTAGTTTAATTTCCTAAGCTTGCAAGTTGAGAAGTAATTAAATGCTCAGGAGACGTTCTGTTGAGCCTGGTTTGCCATTCTTCATCAGCAAAATTTTAAGAAACTTTCTTTTTAAATCAGCAAATCTGTGTTTCTGTTTTTCAAGCCTTATTGTGTAGCACACAGGAACATGTTAATTTCAAAAGAACACACAGTTGGATCTACTTTTAAACTAATTGGAAGAGTTGGTGATAATTTGTTTTACCTTTTTATTATTTTTTTTATAATCTGGACGTATTATAACCTAGGATAATCTCTTAATCCCTAAGTTAAAGTCTATCCATTCTGGTTTTAGATATGATTCTAATAAGCCAGGTAATATTACCATAATACAGAACTATGAAAACATATACATTACTTACACATACACATTACTTACTAGGTGATTTCACTGCATAAAAATACAGTTTAGGAAAGATACATTAGAACTCCGTGGTGCTCCTAGTACAGACAGACCGTTGTAGTTAAGTTTTTCCTTTCATTCCTCTATCTGGAAGCAGAGGCTGTGTCTTAGTCATTAGAATCTCCATTGCTCACCCATAAGCCCAGTACGTGGTAAGCTTCCAGTAAATACTACTTTACTTGTATTGACTTTGAAATGGAACAAAATGCAGAATACCAGCTACAATTGTAGCTCTTGATCCATGCCATAACCTTTCTTGCCCCCACCCTTAAGGTTTACAAAAAGCAGTTGAAATAATTATAACCATTATAGTTGTAAATTAGACCACACATTTTTAAAAAATTAATTTTTATTGGAGTAGAGTTGCTTTACAATGTTATGTTAGTTTACTGTATAGCAGTAGACCACACATTTCATTAAAAATTGACATAGACACCTCTTTGACAGGCCTCTTTCATTAAAAGAAATAAAAACTAGCATTGTATATATTTCAGCAAAATCACTTGAATTTTCACTTCTCAAGTTGATATCACCAAGATAAAAATACATACCTGTAGTCTCATCCCAGTCTAGTAACTGGGCTGAAAAAAGGTCCATTTAGTTAAGTAGGCAAATTGGTTGTTGGAGTTATTTTATGTACTAGGTAACAATATTGCTGATTGATTTTTTTTCATTTTTAATCATTTATTCTGTGAATTTTTCTCCCTAAGGCAGTGAATTGAAAAAGTGACATTTTTTTTCTACCGTTGATAAGCATTATGCGTAGAAATCAATAGTTAAATTGACCCAATAAAAGATGCCTGGAACCTACTATTGAGATGATAACATCAGAAAGCAACGTATATAGACTCTAACAAGGCTCAGAAGCATCCTTTGCTTTTGTTTTGCATATGTATTAAGTAGCATAAGGTTTCCCTTGTGGCTCAGTTGGTAAAGAATCCACATGCAATGCAGGAGACCCTGGTTTGATTTCTGGATTGGGAAGATCCTCTGAAGAAGGGAAACACTACCCACTCCAGGGTTCTGGCCTGGAGAATTTCATGGACTGTATAGTCCATGGGGTCGCAAAGAGTTGAACACAACTAAGCAACTTTCACTTTCTTTCAAGTAGCGTAAGACGGTGCTCATGAATTGCATTTTTTTCCCCTAGGGAGTCTATATAAACCAGGATTCTGTTCATTAATAGATAGGCTGCAGTCCATACCATGTGCCCAAAACAGGTATATACTCACTTAAAGTTTGCTGGACCTCTGTAACACATTAGTGTAGAATTTATCTTTTGTACTTTGCTAATCATCAGCTGCTTTTCTTTGACATTGTAGTCGCATTCTGTGTGAAAAATAGATTTTATATTTCATTTATAATTTATCTAGATAAATGTATTTATTGGATACTTGTTAAGTGATAAAGGAACTTTATAAGGAGAAAGGATCAATATATTAATATTAATAATTCTAACTCCCTTTTGTACAAATGCAAAATTCATCTAACTATTTGGTCAGTGCTGCTGTTAAATGGATAACCTGAAGTAATATTTTCAAATCAATGGTGTACATAACACTAATATTAATAATTTGAACTCCTTTTCTACATATATCTGTATGTTCTTCAAATATAGATAAGATACATCTAGATCTGTGAGTAATTGGCTTTTTTCCCTCTTTTCTTCTGATCGGTGTCATTCTACCCCTTTTATATGATAGATAATTTGTAAAGCACATGATATGCAAAAACAATCCCCCTCTTCTCCTTTTGGTTGTAATGACTGTTGCTGACCAAAATCAAATAGTTTGCCTAAACCATGCTTTCACTCTTCCACTTCTCTAGTCAGAAATAAATCCTCTTGTGTGCTCCTTGAGGGAGGACTAGTTTAGCAGGGAGTCACTTACTAATCACTGTTCATTACTCACATAGAAACAATACCTTTTTAATGTTAACTCTGTCACTCATATAAAATGTATGTTTCCTTGAGGAATCTCTATGACTTACTTGTTCATTTTCATTGCCTTTCATATATTTCATTATACTCCCTAGGAGCTCATTAATTTCAACTATAAATTGAATGTTGCTTATATACAGAGTCTGAATAACAAGAGATAGCAGTGGCACCTTTTCTTTGATTTACTTGTTATCTTCTGATCATATGAATAGCCTGTTGATTCAGCTCTCTCCCTGCATAGCTTGTGGAAGGCTGCAGGGAGTGGTATGGTGGAGTTGGCTTACTTAAGACCTCTTCCTAACTCCGGGTTAAGTGATGTCATATTGGCAGCTTAAACTTGGCCATGGTGGGAGGATTTACACTGTGGAAACTGGCAAATGCTTACAACTCCCTCCTCAGAAAGCCACTTATTAAATACTTAGCAGCACCCACTGGTTATAGAATTCTCTCTTCTTTTTTGAACAATTGTTTGACCATGTGGAATAGCCGTGTAGAATTTTCTTTCCAAGTATCTTCTTTCTCTGCTGTTTTATTTCCAGATACTTTCTTTCTACCCCACTTGCCAATGGAGTGACTGAGCAAATTACTTATGCTTTCTGTGTCCTGGTGTCCTTTTCTGTTAGAGAGGGATAATAATAGTACCTTCCTTGGGATGGATATGACATTGAATAAGAAATATATTTTCTCAGTCTAATAGCAAAATGCTTGATGTACAATGAGCACACAAATAGTATTACTATTTATCTTTCTGTACTTTAATTAATAGGTATTTATTGATTCCTTACTAAGTACTGAACATTTTGCTTAGTCCAGTGGGTCATTGATTGAGACTCAGTGCCTCTTACTGTATTAGCCTTAGTGCTCTACAGTTAAAAGCCTTCCTGTTTTGCTGTCCCAACCTAATGTCTTCTCTTTTTTTCTGTTTTTCTGCTTAGAGCTTTTTTCTCCCTTTGTGAGTTTTGCAAACCTTCTTCATACTTAGATTTAGTTTATACATGACCTCTTTTAAGAAGCTTCTCCTCAAACCCTCCCTGGTCATGCTGTTGTCCTGCCTTCTTGTTTCTGTAACGCACCCAGTTCATATCTCCATCACTGTCTTTGCCACATGAATTCTAATTACATGCATCTCCCTCCCTCTCTGGATTTCAGTGCAGGACATGTGACCTACCACCTTCGTGTTTTTGTCATTTAGTGAAATACTTATTACGTAGTAGACTCCATCGAAAAGGATGTCTGAATGGTTGTTGGTTGAAGGAATACGAGACTTTGCTCCTAAAGACCTTATTACTTGGTTGAAGAGATGATAGTATACCCATGTGACATGAAGGTGAACAAGAAAGCATTTTATTAATGATATCTATATTTGTGTGGAAGCAAACGTCACTCAGTCGGGTCTGACTCTTTGCGACCCCATGGATGCAAATTAAGTTTATAATTTATTTTCATATATACATTGTCCTGAAGTAGGAAAGGTCATTTATTTCCCTGTTACAGATACAGATTTTTTTATGTTCCAAAATATAAATTAATTGAGTTAGGTCATTCAGATCAAGTTTTAAGAAGCAGCGCCTAGCTTGTCAGCCAGGTTTTGCTTTTGTTCTATTTCTGAGTCAGAAATACAAAAGAAAGTTTGATTATTCTTATAGGCAATACTTTGTTTTCATTTTCTTTACCTCTTTTGGGAAGCTTTAAGAAATTACTATGGTATTATCCTCCAATTAAAAAAAATAAAAATTTAAAAAATTAAAAAAACGCAAAATGTTTATGGTGATATTTAAGCATACACAGAATTAGAGAAATATTGTAACACCTTCTGTGTATGTATCAATTAGCATTTTGTATGCATGCATCCATGTGAACGTTTTGTGAATACTTTATCTGTCTTCTTCCATTTATTACCTGCCACGTACCTTTTGTCCCTGGTGTCTTTTTTTTGTTCCCCTGATATCTTTTAAAACAGATCTCAGACATTCTGTTAGTTTACTTATATGTATATAGGAACTTTATTAATAACTTGTTTTAAATATAACATATTTACGAATCTATCAATATTGATAATAATTTCATTTTATCACTTAATTCTCAGTTTACATTCAACTTTTCCCCAATTATCACAGCAAATCTTTTTACAAATAGACCGCTCAGATGAGCATCTAAAAAATACCTATTTGGATTTTATGTCTTTCAAGATTCTTTTACTTTATGATAATTCCTGCTCCTTTTCCCCGATGAGCATCTAAAAAATACCTATTTGGATTTTATGTCTTTCAAGATTCTTTTACTTTATGATAATTCCTGCTCCTTTTCCCCTTCATGCTTTATTTGTTGAGAAAAATTGGGTCATTGTCCTAGAGAATATTCAGGATTCTGAATTTAGCTAATTGCTTCCCAGAGTATCATTTAACTTGTTCCCCCATCACCCTTATTTTCTGTAGACTAGAAATTAAAACTAGAATTGAATTTGATTTTAATGCTACTTCTTATTATTTGGTAAGAATATTTCCCAACTGGTGCTGTGTACTTCCAGTTGCATCCCATCAGGTGGGAATAAATTCATTTCTCTCCACTTTTAATGATGTTGAAATCTATCAGTAAGTTCAGGTGAACTTGGACTAGTTCCTACAAAGTTCTCTGTCAGATCTGGATCCAGTGGTTTCATTCCATTGTTGAGCATTTTCATAGCACCATGATTTTGTTAGGGATTGTAAAGCAGTGACTTTTAATTGTATTATTCTTGCTGCATTTATTACCTGAAATTTTGCTATGAAGTGCTTTTCCATATTTCCTTCTCCAGGAGATCTTCCCAGCCCAGGGATTGAACCTCGGTCTCCCTCATTGTAGGCAGATAGATGCTTTACCATCTGAGCCACCAGGGATGAATGCATTTTGATAACATTACTTCTCATGGAAAGTTCCCTTTCCTTTCTTTTTTGTTTACTGTAAATATACTGCTATCTGATTGAGTCTGTTCTCTCAGAAGTTATTTGTTGCTCATCTTTTTTCTTTGGTAAGCACCTGGTTAGGCTAGCTACTTGGGATGTAGACACTGGCCCAGCTTCTTCATAGAATATATAGTTTGGGTTTGTTTCCTATTCATAATATGATGTGATTAAAAAAAACAAATGTGTCTATGAATCTGTTTTTGCTTACTCTCATATTTGGTGTCCTATATTATACATTTTTAACAAACAATATTTTTAGTTGATTTTAGAGACCCTGGCCCTAGTCTCTGAAATAAAAACAGTAAAGAAATTTGAAAGTTGTTACTGCTGACCCAAAGAAAAATTAAGTATCTGCATATAGGGCGCTCTATGTGACGAATGAGGAACTTTTTATTTTTATTATTTGGAAAGGTAAGAAGAGGGAATAATGAGGACCTCCCTAAGACAAAAGACAAGAGTAAATGCTTTTGTCTTAACATAAGCAAGTATTTGAACTTAATTTGACTTCTGTTTTCAGTAACTGAGGGTGACAGTTTATGGATGTCTTATCCCCTATAATTAAAATACGTTTTGTCAGGATTTTTTTTTTAAGGCGTTTTGGATTTTAGAAAACATACATATAAATCTTTGTGAACATCTTACATGAATAGCCAGTGTAAATGGTACTAGTAAGACCCTCCTTTCTCTACAGGGTTTGTGTTTAAGAGATAGCAAATATGACATAATGTTGAATTCACCAGAAAAATGTATTCTGCAAATCTGAGGTTATAATTTATATCATTTTGCTAGACATGTGCTGTTAATGTTGTAAATTTTAGATATTATTTAAATAACCATTGTAATTCTAAAAATCTTCTCAGATGTTTTCTCTAGAATGGAAACTCTTATTCATGTTCAGATGGTATGAAATAGCTGTTATGATTACTTGAAATTAGGGTAAAAGGCAGATTCCTGGAATATTGTTAAAAATACCTTTTTGCAATTGAAAATCAGAAAGATAGAGAAATTTTACATTGGGCTTATAGCCTATGCTAACATGTTTTATGATGTATGATGTTGCAGAGAAGTGCTGAGAGGCGAGAGATGTTTAAAAGCAGCAATATTAGGTTTGCCTTGCTAGCACCTTATCAAGAAATTTGAAAGACAAACAACTAAACCCTTTAATTGTGGTATCTGGTAACTGAGGATTAAGCTGAATTTAACTTTGAAGATAAGAATTGATATTTATATTATGTCAATGGAAACAATAGCTGTACTTTTGACTTGAGGAAATCACTTAATCTAAATAGCATGAAAGTTGACCAAAAAGTATACTCATCCATAAATATTGACTGTTTTAAACTGTTGAAAATGAAAGGCTAACGTCAAGTATACAGTAGTAAACTTCTAAAAGGAGTTGGTGAAAAGTAAATATTATGCAACACGAAAAGAATACCAGGAGGAAAATTGACAGAGAAGAATAACAGGAAGATTAGTCATTTCTGGAAGGAAAAAAAGGTGGGGAATGGGGGAAGAAGTATTTTAAACAGGAAGGGGGAGCTGGAAGTACCAGTGTTAACAGATAGATAGCTCATTACAGGGCAGAATTGGACTTTAAAAAAAGGAATAATACTGGTCACATTTAGTTACAACATATAATGTTTATGTCAATAATAAACAAAAATAAAATGGGGACATTTTTCTGTTAGGGATTCAGAGAAATAAAAGAAATGATGTTAAAATAGAAGAGCGATACTTACTCCTTGGCTGCACTGACCTGGCGTAGGTCTCACAGCAATGTCCAAGTGCATCAAGAAAATGGATTTCTTTTACAACAGGTGAACATTCTACTGTTTTCAAGTGTTAGGTAAAACAAAAACATTCTGGATGTCTTAAAATAAGTGTGCTACTTGCTTTGAAATAGTTTTCACTTATTGTTTACTTATCTGACAAGTGAAGAGGTAACAATCTCCAAATACTTTTAAGAATTGTTTCTATAAATTCTCAAAAATATAAACTTAACTCTGTATACCAGGTGATGTATATATGTGTAACAGTCCCTGTAACAGAAAACAAGAAAGTTAACATCATAAGTGGTGTGTGTATGTTGGTAGAATCCTGTTAAACCTTCATTTCTGTTAGGGTCATTCATGGAACAACTTTTGCTGGCCACATTTTTCGATCTCTCTGAATGTTCTCATCTGTCAAAGGGTAATAATAATATATATGCCTCCAAGGTGTGTAATAAGGATGAATTACACAAGGTGTAATTACAAGGTGTGTAGATGAATTGGTAGACACAGACCTGGAAGTGGCATTTTGTCTTTCTGCTTTTAATCCGATATCCAGATATTGAAGCACAGGCTTATATGACATATTTCCAACTAACCAACTAACACATGAGAAGATGGATAATTGTAGTAGAAGCTCTTACTGATGCTTTCTTGCTTAAAATGTCATATGCTAGGTTACATATGTATCCATACTTGACATATAAAACTGTTACTTCTGTTGGTCCTCCCTCAGTAACTACCGTAAACAGTAAATTACATAAAAAGTAGTTTTCAAGAAAGTAGATATCTCTAAGGTTATATAATCACAGCATCAGGACAAAATTTGTATACTCTCCTATTTAGAAAAAATATAAATGCAGAAAGTGGCTTATGTATATTGAAATAAAGATATCAAATTTTAAAAAGTTATCTAACTAATGTAACTTTAGAGACCCAAGACTACTGTTATTTTAGGTAACCACGTGGAATATATTCTATATCACTTCATTTTTAGAAATACGATACGCAGTCAGGTAAGCATTTCCTGTTGATTTTATGATAAATTACAATACTTTCATGACTCATATACACACACTTCCTGAGATAAAGTCTGATTCCAGCACAGAATAACCAGTTTGCAAGAACACCAAATACTACTAAAAAGTTCTCTCTCTTTCTCCCTCTTTTTACCCTTAGCCACATGCAGATACTCTTTCCACATACACACACACCCAGCCTCCCAGGCATAATTTCATAGGAAATGTTTATTTTCCCAACTACAGAAAACAAACCTTATCTCAAACACTGAAAGTCCTTCCTTTTCCTGGTTTGGAAACACTAAGTCATACTTGGAGATTTTCTTTAGCCAGCATTTAGGTTTATTTCAAGCATAAAAAAATTGTGAGGACAAAATGACTCAGAAGTTTGTAATGCACAGTTAAAGCTTTTGACTTTTAAGTCATCACCAGCACATATCTAGCTGACTGGTGTTAGTTAAGGATTGATTGCAGTTGGTACGTTGTTTAATTTCCAGAAGAAGCTGGGAAGCGCACTGCAGCTCTTCCTGTTTTGATCTGTGTATAGGCTAGAGTTGGTGCTTATTAATATATTTCTTAGCACATAAAGCCAAGTTCACGGAATTAAATAAAAGAGAGCCGACCTAGTAGGAGTTGATGAATAAGAAGCTGTTAATGTCAGCCACAAACATAAATATATTGTCTGACACCTTTCTAAAAGTAAAGTGTGTTAAAATGATCAGAATCATGTATCTGTTTTTAATTGCAATCATGGATAGCAAGAAGTAAGAGCTGTAAGTTCAATAGATAAGACAAAGAGTCAGAATGACTATACATATAATATATTTATTTATATTCGTATGAAATTCAGATCACTGCATCAGTGAGTCATGATCTTCCTAGTGTGTCACTCAGTAGTGCCAAGGTCATAAAATCATTTGTTATGCTCTGTCTTATGTAAAAGCCCATGGAATTATTTTATTTTTTCCCACCCAAAAGATTCCAGAATCTATTTCTGAAAATCTTGAATAACTTGTTTTAATTCAGTGTTAACATTGGACATTGAGATAAATTTAAATCTTGTTGTCAGCAAAGAGAAAAATCAAGCTTATGTGAATACAGTCTGTAATTCCGATTCCTAAGGATTTCTGCAGAGAAGGTAGTTGTCAAGAAATAGGGTAAAGAATTGTCATCTTCCTTCTGTGGAAACTTTTGATTGTAAAAATAATCGAGAGTAAATAGGCTCTAATGCATCACCCCAGGTTGTGCCGTATGGGTATGTAAATTTCTTCCTGCTAAATTCCACCAAATGGCTGCATTTCTTACAGCTGGTGGCTGAATTCTGACAGAGGGTAGATACCTTTACCATAACTGTATTTTCTCTCTGAAGTTTTCATGGCTTCTTATGGTAATTTATATCAGGTTAAAGCCAAAAAAAAAGATAAAACTAGCCAAAATTTGTCCAGAGAGTTAGACTTGCTGCCAAATTAATTGCTTGGTCTTAGTATTCTTATTGGTTTCTCAGACTTACACATGGCTCCCTAGATGCTTGATTTGAGCTGTCTGACATTCCCCAGATGGCTTTGTGTCCTTAAGAGCTAATCCAAAGAAGGTCATTTCAGCTGCTGAATATTCAAGGAAGTATCCTGGTGGAAGGTTGGTTGCAATCCCCTGTCTCAAGGGATGAACCTTGGATTTCTGAAGCTTCCTCTAAGCTCACAGTTATTGTCTTGGCCCTATACATGATTATATTTATTTGCCAGTGATGGGAAGAAAAATAAATATGGCTCTCAGCAGTGGTAATCCCCCCAAAAGGAATGACTGACACTGTGATGATAATAATGTTACTACTCTGTTATTGCCTCTGAAGATATGATACATTGGAATAAAGTATGAAACTGAGTTTGTCCTTTTTAAGGAGAATAAAACATTTGTAAATTCCTTAAATTAGTAAGCATCATTAAGAAAAATGATAGAATTCTGTATTGTATAAGCTTATCTACTTGTTAGTTGCTCAGTTGTGTCCGACTCTTTGCGACTCTGGGGACTATAGCTCCTCTATCCATGGAATTCTTCAGTCAAGTATACTGGATTGGGTAGCCATTCCCTTCTCTGGGGGATTTTTCCAACCCAAGGATCGAACCTGGGTCCCCTGCATGGCAGGCAGATTCTTTACCATCTGAGTCACCAGGGTATACAACATTATGTACTTCATGCCTTATGTTTTTGAAAAGGAGCAGGGGTAGAAGATCCTCTTCCCACCAGGGTTCTGGCCAGAGCTGACATTTTTTTCATCTCCTTTATTTAAGAATTTAACATGTCATCAGTTTTCAGGAGGCAGAAGAGGATAGGCGTAGGCACAAAACCACTTTGGGAACTACATTCCCTGAATCCAAAGTTTACATTTGCTGTTTACAATTCCTGTGACCTTTGGCAGCGTCCTTAACATTCTTACCCTCCAAAATAGGAACATATTTACCAATTTATTGAGTTGTTTTGAACCTTGAAGAAGTAAAGGACTTAGGAAATTCTAGGGCACACAATAAATACCATATACATATGATCTGTTTACATAAACTTTGTAAACCGGAACTGATACTGCAGTTTTCACAGCATGTTTAAGAGCTCCAGGCCTGAAATTATCTCTAACCTGGGTTCGGTGATCATTTTTGAGCCCTGTGACCTTAAACACGTGATGTAACTTGACTGAGCCTCAGTTTTCTCATTTGCAAAATGGGGCAGTAATAATACCTGATTTTGTTGCCAAAAAAGATGAAATGGGATAACACGTGTAAAGTAATGAGTCCCTGGCACTTCTTGGGTATGAGGTATGTGTTAATTACTGTTCTGATTTTTACTTTGATGTTTAAGTGAACATGTGAAATATTGATACATGAGCAACATGTGATACTCAGAATCTGTGTAGGTAGGGTTTCAGTTTTGCTAATGATAATTATTATTATTTACTGTGCAGAGAACACATGAAATAATGTGAACAAGAGAACACATAAGTAAATAACATTTACTTATTAGGAGAATAATAAGGTGTTTTTCACTTACTCATTGTTAGACTATTTAGATTTTTTAAAAATCTTAATTTTTTTTTTTAATCTGTGAGATTTGAGCTCTGGATAAAGTAGTTAAATAAAGTAAATGTTTTGTTAGTGATTTACCTTCTTATGTCCAGACATATTCTAGCCACTCATTAAGCTGAGCGCTACTGGGAGGAAAAGCAACTCATCAATAACATAAAAATGGGAATGAAAGAGAGAAGCAGAGAAGACATTATTGCTGCTTCTGTAAAATAAAGTTCATGAGACCTGATATTTCCCCAACTGTCGGGAGTGTTGTAAAGATTGTGAAAACAGTAGCGTTTGTAAAACGCAATTCTATGCCAGAAAGGCAAATAGAATATTATGAAAGAAACGACCAAAGTTGCATGAGGACATTTATTTCATATGGTAACATCCTTTTTATCATTAACAGGAAATGTTAGGGCAAAGTACCTGCTACTTAGGAGTGGGAAAGGTAAAGGAAAATTGAACAAAGATTCATCAAGTCTTCTTTATGATGAAGTAAACCCTTAAGACTGTGTTTTCTATAGAATTAGAAACGTGGAGTTTCATAGTAAAAGTATATTTATCACCTTGTTTGGGGAGCAGATTTTAAGCATGATCACAGGAAAACACCTGTTTTGACACTCTGTGGGGAAGGCGCAAACATACGGGCAAACTCTGTCTAGGTGTAGATTAAACAAGAATGCTTCGGCTAGCATCCTGCAAGGAGTCGGGTCTAAATGGTCTGCTCCAGCTTCTGCTGCTGCTGCTGCTGCTAATATTGCTGGGAAGGACAAGTGGCTGACCTGGCATATCCTTTACTCTCGGTGCTGCACCAGTCACTCAGGAAATGTTTAAGGGAACCTCCTGGATCCTTTTCACGGCACCTTGGCAAGAAGAAGCAGTATCTTATCTATTGAAGATAAAGCATGGAATTGGCTAATGGATGCTGGTGAGTGAATAAGGCAAGTGGGGAGCCAGTTTACTAAGACACCTTTTGGGCAGACCCGCTCCCTTGAGGACTGAGGTGGCGTCCCTGGGAAAATGGCATCTATAGTCTGAATCTCAGAACTTTGTTTTAGAAAAGAAATTACAGTTTTAACACTGGTGACCTGATCCATGATATGTTCCATTAATAAAATTCATATTTATTCCCAGCTTGACCACTGGAAAGTTCTAATCCTGAAGATTGTTAGCTGTCTCAGTATACAGAGTAGATGTTATTTCTTAGGCCCTATTTAATCTTCGCTCTTGTTTGTCACTTGACCCACAGTGATTTTTTTTTTAAATAACTTTTCAGTATATGAAGGAAATTATTTTTCCTTTTAAATCTAAATGAGCCACTCCTTGTTTCTGCACAATAAGAGTATAGAATTTTAAATTAAGAAACTATATATTACACATAATTCTTTCCAGGAATATTCTTTTCAATTCAAGATGATTATGTAATGAAATTAGTAAGATACTGTTCGTATTAGTCAGGTAGTTGCTCAGGATGAATCTTTGACATTAGCAATAAATAAATTTCATTGCTAATGTATTAAACTGCCAACACAAGATAGTTTCCTTGAGCAAGTTTCTTGCTTGGTAAGATGAATAATTTGAATGAGCTAACCCACTCCAAACCTCTTGCCTGGAAAATTCCATGGATGGAGGCACCTGCTAGGCTATATAGTCCATGGGATTGCAAAGAGTCTCACAACTAAGCAATGTCACTTCTCATCTTAGTTTTTCTCACCCTAAAATTTCCTTTCCCCAAAGCAGAGGCCCATTTTTGATAATCCTGCTATAAGATTTGAAATACCTATGTATCTCTTCCATCTTATAATTTATATCAGATGTGAATATGTGCCAATTAATTAATAGTTTACCTGTATCTTTCATGAAAAGATTGGAAGATACCGAAATATCAAGTTTTTCATAGAGGTGTAGGCCAAGTTTTTCCAGAAAAATTAATCATTAGTAGGTATTTATAAAAAACTTTGACAATCAAATTTAGGAATTTACTCAGAGCATAGTAAAGGCCCTGACAAACTATAACTTATTTAATGTCATTTCAATTTTTAAGAACTCTATTTGACCATAACTGCCACTCCCCCATCATCTGTGCTTTTTGAGAAGTGCCTTTTCACCTGTGGCAGGGCTATTCAGCCAATAAATATATATTGAGCACCTACTGAAGGAACTAGCTGCCCACTCCAGTATTCTTGTCTGGAGAATTCCATGGATGGAGGAGCCTGGTGGGCTACAGACCATGGGATCACTTAGAGTTGTCAACGACTGAGTGACTAACACACACACACACACACACACACACACACACACACACACACACACACACACCTACTATGTTCCCAGGTTAACTAGGTGCAGAAATACAATTGTAAGCACCTTCGTCAAAAACTTTTTCCTTTGTGATGCTTAACAATAGGGAAACAAACATTGGTTTAGATTATCTAATCATACTACTTTTAGGTAGATACTCTAGTAGCAGTATCATGTTTATTTTTAAAAAGATACTACCAATTTTTCTATTTACACTGACAATCCTGACATACTATTCTGTCTGAAGAGCTTGTAATTGAATGGACTGTACTATGTTAATTGGCAACATTAATTCAGTTTCTTATTTTCTCTTCCACATTTTTTATTTGTATGTTTTAGTTTTTGTTGTTTAGATTGTTGAAATGGATTTTCATGAGAGGAATTGAGAAAAGAGGTCAGAAAACAAACTGTAATTGATTTTTAAATATTTTATCTAAAGTCAGACTTACTACATTGAAAAAAAGTCAGCTTCCATTTGGTTTCCACCATAGGGACTCACTTCATCTTTTCTTATGCAGACTTATCATTGACATGATTGTGTCTTAAAAAATTAAGCTTTGGTTCAGACAAACATCTGTCTCCACTTAGGCACTGTATATAATAAAAGTATTTTTAAAGGGAAATTCATATTCCTCATCCTCTTACACAATCTGAATTCTCTCAAATTAAAAATACTAGCTGCCTGGGCAGTACTTACTATTTTGTAGTATAAGGATTATTTCATTTTATAAAAATATGTGACCCTTCTTGACTTACTGGACGTAAGTTTTGCCCAAGCAAGTGCTGCTTTTATTGCACGTTATTAACATAATATATATGACATAACCACATGTATATGAGGCTGGGGATGGAAGTCAGCCTTTCTTAACACACAATATTGTAATTATTTGACACCAAGTAAATAGATTATTATTACTCCTCAAGTTGGACTTAAAAATATATATATATAACCAAAACCCAAAGTCAAGATTACACACACAGAACTTCCATTAGGCAGTAGTATTTCTTTTCATTTAATTCTAAACAATATAAAATATTATGCATGGTTAATTTGCTTCTCATCTTGAAAAAGTGACAGTTCCTAAATGAGTCTGATCATTTTAATTTTGATTCATATTAGGGATTATTAAAGTTCTATCAGAGTTTATATTTAGTCTCTAGCTTGATTTTTATCCAGCTCATTAAAGCAAAATTGTCTTAGGGTCTGTCTCTTGTAGCTGTTTAATATTTAACATTCACTTGGCTCCTGAAGGTTTGTGAGCTGTTGAAGACTTGTGAATAGTGGTTAACAAGCTATAGTTGTCTCCATGGAAAATAGAATATTGTGAAGCCCAGATTTAGGAGAATCTCAGTGAGTAAGTTATCCAACAAAGCATTAAAAACTACTGAGTTAAGCTCGTTTTTCTTTCTGCCTCTTCTTTTCTCTCTTTTTCCATCTCTGCCTCATCTCTAAACATTCTTTGTTCACTTCTTTTTCTTTTTATTCTTCTTATCTCATTGAATTCCTTCAGTCTCCCTCATCTGATCATAATAGAAAGTGATGTGTTTGATGAAACATGTTGTATTTAAAAAGCAGTTTTAATGGTTTCGCCATTAAAAAAAATCAACTGGATTTAACCTTCTTGCTGTCTTCTCGTTTTCTCCTCGTAGTGGATGACTTTGTCTTTTAATCTCTATAGTCTTGCGGATCAGCACCCTGTGACTTTTTTGTATTTGTAAATTCCCTTATCTTAATATAAATGTTATAATAATGTGATTTAGGAATTTTATGCCACTTAGATTTTTAACCTCAACTCCAGTAGACATACTATAATATGTCTTCCTTACTTTTCTTTCTAGAACTAGAGCTCCATCTCCCCCCTCAGCTGTGTTTTTGGCTGTATGTGGGATGCTAGAATGGCCTATCTTCGTGTATTTTGTTGCACTTCGCCATTGCTTCTTATGTTCTGTTGGTGAATTTTGGTGATTCTTTTCAAATGCTTCATGAGCTCTGCGCTAGTTGTTCCCGTTCCCTTGTTCCCTTAGGGTCTTGTGCTGTGTGGTCATGTCTCCACTTCCTTGGCCCTGTGCATCGACAGACCCTTGGGTTCCCCAATGGCTGCCTCTGAACCCCTGTTGAGGGCGGGGATATTCCTCCCCCTGCTGCTACAATTGAGCGCCCTGTGCTGGGCACCACGTTGCCTTCTACACCTGCTTTCGGTTGTTAAGGCTTCCCAAGCTTTGGCTGTGGCTCAGTGATCCTGCTGTCAAAACCCTCAAGCTTTCCTAGCCTCGACACTCAGTGGTAGCAGCAGGTGTTGGGATCTCTCCAAGCCCCTAAGACCCTGGGAGCAAGAGAATGGCCGTTTGACATAGACCTCAGGAGTTTTCAAAGCACCAAGAAACCTCTACAGAAGATATGTAAAGGTAAGATTCTGATTTCTCCAGGACGCTGCTCAAGATGCTAAAACAACCCACAGTCATTAACTTAATATAGACTCCATAGGTAGGTCTTCCTTGGGCAGCTCTGTATCTGATGATAGAACCAAAGTAAAACACTTCTTTTAGGAATTTGGTGTGATAGTCACATTTCTATTTGATTTTATTTAGATTAAACTTGACGCTGAAGTGGAATTTATGAAGGACCTTTTGGCTTTGTGAATCTTGTCAGAGAATCTTGTTGAGAGTGGAAACAGTTAAAAATAAAATAGGAAGTCTCTATTTTTCAAATGCCTGTATTTTATTTACCTTTCCATTCATGTTGAAACCCAGAAACATGAAATGGTTATTTCCTCACATTCTTCAAACTCAAATTCCGAAGTCCATAGTTAATTCAGAAGGAATGAGAAGGGCAGCTTAGTTCATGGTAGTGCCAGGATACATTATTGTCCTTTGTTAAAAATTACTGCTTGTTGTTCTAAATGTAGCAGTCTCTTTTTTTTTAGAATTTAATTTCGTGTTTTTTTTTTTTTAAGAGATTGTTTTCCTGCCTCTATTTCTTGGGGGAAGGTTTTGTTCCATTTACATGTAAAATTCTGGAGTAAGAATAATTGTGGGGGTATGTGAGGGATGGGAGAGAGCAGAGCAGCATGTTGGAGTGAATGGCACAAATCATCTCTTCAGCATTATAGCTTTTTTGGCAACTGTTACTTATTTGTAAACTTTATTCTTTATTTTCCCTCCGTACATGGATATTATTCTGGAAAGTGTTATTAAGACACTTCTAATATGAGGTTGTTGGCGGCCTTACTGTCAATTCATGCCTCCTTCTTTTTCCTTCCTTTGTTTTCTTCTCAAAAAGGACTTAATCTCTTAATTGATTCCCTGTAGTTGGAATCAAGGCTATTATTAGCTTACTGTCACACTTTCATCTCAATAACCAAAAATGTAACAGATTTTAAAAATGAAAAAGAAGTTTTGACCAATAGCTGTACAAAATGAAATAGAAGACTTATCTTTGATGGTGCTTATTTTAGCATGTATATTTTTAGAACTAAAAGATGCTCAACCAAATATTTTATTTACAGTTGAAAATATTCAAGTTTTATTCCCTCTAGACTTTGAAGCATAAGGAAATGGAATGTCCTGCTGTCTTTCTAGTGCATCTAGTTGAGTAATTGGTTTCACATGTAAAAACAGAAAAGGGAAATTTTAATGCTTTGATTCTTAACATTTATAATGAGTTTACAGTTTTAAAAAATGTATGGCACTGTGGAAGTTAGGAGTTTGCATTATTCTCAGGTTGCTTTTTTTCTGTTTTATTATCTAGAATTCTTATATTCTACTGGGAAAAGAGATGAAACAGAATATACATATAAAATTATATATATGTATAAAATTTTTAAGTGATTTAATTGAAGACAGAATGATAGGTTGTACTTATGGCCATTTGTAAAATGTTCTTACAATTGTAAAATTACTTTAGAAGCATTTTTAGTGGAACATAATCAGTTGGTGATATTCATTGTATTTAATGTTTTATGAAGAAAGTAACTGCATATAAGTAGGACACAATATAGTAATATTTAGAATTTAGTAGTTGCTTTTTTAAGGCATACAGAAAAGGTACCAGATATCACAAATTAGTGGTGTCATTAAGATCTTAGCAGTTAGCTGAATAAAATAAATAATAGTAATAAATAAATTGAATAAATTATAGAATGACTATTTTGTAGATAAGGAAACAGAGGACCAATAGTTCATAATTTCTTAAGCTCAGAGGCCAGAATCCAAGTCACTGAATTCTAACCAGTGCATTTGTTTGTATGGGATTCTGTTTCTTAAAGTTGTAATACATTTGAAGAGTCAGAGCAATGAATGGATTCTAGGACTAGAAGAGATTTTCTTCAGTATTTAGAGTTTCTGAGCATGGCTCATAAACCTGGTTTCACTTCTCCAGTGTAGCATGCTTGGGGCCTTTTGAATTTCTTTTTTATTTCTGTTTTGTTTCGTGTGGCCTTCATTATATTAAGAGTTTGAAAAGCACACTGGAAGGATCATTAAAATATTTTTGTTTAATGAGAGTGTAGAACTTCTACCATCCCATTTATTGCAGTTTATGATCCTGTAAATTTTACAATCTTCCAAAAATTTAAATCCTTAAAGTTGAAAAGATTAGACCTGTATGCAGCTGTAGGCAGTATGTTTTCTGTTTCTAAGCAGAAATTTTAATTGACTTCCATCATTTCCAAAATTAGAAGATTATTCAATTTGCAACTTTGAAGATATCTGTTTATGGTATCATAAAAGTGGGGAGAATGCACATTCTCTGTAATACAGTAATTGTATTTGTGTGAAATTATTTGATATATTTATTAATTAAATGCATTCTGGTTACCCGACTTGAAATCATTATTTCAAAATTCAAATTCTCCCTGATTTTACCACACTGCTGTCAGCACTCGGGGTTTACCAGGTGCCTCAGTGGTAAAGAATCTGCCTGCTGACCCAGGAGACATGGGTTTGATCCCTGAGTCAGGAAGACCCCCCTGATAAAGGGCATGGCAACCCACTTCAGTATTCTTGCCTGAAGAATCCCATGGACAGAGAAGTCTGGCAGTCCATGGGGTTGCAAGGAGTTGGACATGACTGAGGACACACCCACACAGACACAATATCATCACTTAACAGAACCTTGCTTAGGCTCTTTTACTATGATTCTTGGGAAAGTATAGTTGTAATCCAATCTTTTTGCTTGATGTCCAAGATGCTCACTATCTAAGACAGACCTAGGGGAAAAATGTGTGCAAAACTAAGAATATAAACTCTGAATTCTCCTTTAAGAAAGTTCAATTTGAAAAATACTTTGGTGCTCAAGTATTTTGGAACAGAAACTTATAATGCTTACTTTAGAAAACAGTATGAAGTACTTATTCACTAAAAGTCTCAAAAGTCTTAGGCTAGTTCAAAAACTAAGGTCTGCTTAATCCCAATCATAATGATCCCTGAGTTTTTACACTGTCACTCAGCTCCTGAGACTCAACACCTCTCAGTTCCCACTGGTTTCTATTTCCCATCTATTCCTTGTGCCTTCTTGGAGAGTATGAGAGTTGTGTAGACTAGTGGGCTATGAGCAGAACATTTATAATCGACACTGAGAAATGTCAAATGTACATAAGCCTTTTATAATATATTTCTTCAGTTGTAATAAATAAATCAAAGTTCCCAGTCTTGTTAGACATATCTATGTAGAAAAGAAAGGAAAAAACAGAGCTGAACTTGGTTCAAGCAAATAAAAGAAAGGACAGATTTAGGGATTGTCCCAGATACTGACATTTTTGATACTTTAGGGGAGTTTTACACTGTTCAGTATCCTTTTTGTTGTGTTGAAATGAAAGCTTATTGAATTATTCAAGGTTCAGATATGTCTTTAATTGTAATTTATTGACTACCTACTACTTCTAGTCATTACAATAATTATCTTATTTATTCTTCACAGAAACACCTGGAAGTGTGTAGTACTACTTTACCTTTACAAATGAGGAAACAGGCTAAGAGAAGTTGAATAATCTGCTCAAGATACCATAACTGGACCCAGGGATTCCAACTCAGGACATAGGGCTCCAGGGTCCATACTCAGAGATCCTGTTAATTGTAAATTCTGGCAGTGAGTGCTAGTTCCCAGATTCAGTCCTGCCCCTTTTTATGACCTAATGCCATTAGGGTGCTCCTTTTTAACCCCCTTCCCAACTCAGTCTAGGCTGCTGATCATCACTGGCTATTTGACCTTGAAGAGGTGACTTACTATCCTCTTTAAGTCATAGTCCCAGTTGCTCTGAAATAGGAGTAATATTATCTTCTTGTCTTTTTATGAAAATTTAATTTAATTAGAGTGTATGCCAAGCACTTAGCACAGTGGCTAGCATATAGAAAATAGCTATTGGATTGTTGATTCTATTATGTAATTTTCTCAAGGTCACACAACTAAAAAGTGATTGAGTCAGAATTCAGACCCAAGTTGTAAGACTGAAAAGCTAAACAAGAACATGTACACACATATGCACTTTCCACAAAGCAATGGCAACAACAACAGGATAACAACCGCAGAGGAAATACTCATGCTTTCTTCAAACTCTGGTGCTATGGCTTATGTCTAACCATACATTTTATGATGATTGAATCATGATGTTATGAATGCTGTTGGGAAAAGTAGAGTAGTTTAGTGGCTCAGGGGAATCTCGAGTTAAGGCTTTCAAAAATTGGAATTCTAGCTCCATTGCTTGCAGATTATTTGGTATTGGGCAAATTGCATAACCCCTCTACAGCTCTTTAGCTAAATATGAAGCTAAAATAATAGTACCTATTATACTGGGTACAATGACAGACAATTATGTAAATTAAAGAACTCCTTTAATAAATAACTTCCATTAATAATTAACTGAGATGTACATATTTCTTTTAAAATATGGTATGTTCACAGAATGAGATGCATGGTTATGAAAATCCTAGATGGGTTGGATCTTGGTAGTTATATGATTTGCCATTCTTCAAGAATCAATATGTTTTCACTGTCAGTAGCAGGCCCATAGAGAAAGATGGGGGAAAGTCATCAAAGATCAGAACTGACCCAAATATGGAGTGATTTTGCCATAAGGAAGGTAGGTAGATGAACTGCTCTCAGTTGGGTAATATTAGTGACTGGCATCATGGTCACCAGTTGATGGGAATATGTGGGCACAGTCTGGTTAAGCAGATGGTAGGTAGTAATAGTGTTCTTTCCCTTTTGAAACAGAACACAAAGCAGCAGGTGCGGTTAAGTCCTGGAGAGAGTGTCAGACTGAGTGTCAGAGGTTAGCCTTGAACACTCGTCAGAGCAGGGACTTCTGCTCACATGTCTAACCTCCTTTACTAGATTCTCAGCTTCTTGAGGTCAGAGAGATTTATTATAGTTCTTTACAATGCCTTGTACAGGCTCTGGGAAATAGCGGACACTCCGTGCATGTTTGATAGATAAAGGAAAGAATAGATGTTCTAGAAATGGGACAGAAGAACTCATTTGAGGATATGGCAGCCATCAAAGGGACTGGAACGGAAGACTGTAGTTGCAGAAGCCTAGCGGCCCTGGGGCTCCTTCAGGGACAGTTGTTGTTATTTAGTTGCTGAGTCATGTGTGGCTCTTGAGACACATGGACTGCAACCTGCCAGGCTCCTCTGTCCTTGGGATTTCCCAGGCAAGAATACTAGAGTGGGTTGCCATTGCCTCCTCTAGGGGACCCAGGGATTAAACCCACATCTCCACTCCTGAATTGCAGGCAAACCAGGGAAGCCTCACTCAGGGACAGAGAAAAGGGTTAAAGGCAGATTCTAGGAGTGGACCAGGAAGCTGAATGTATGTAATCTTTGTAATGACAAGTTTAGGGACCTAGCAGAATTGAGACTGTCATTGTAGCCTGATTAACGAATGCAGGAATAAAATATTCCCAACTGTTTATAAAACTTTTCAAGCTGAGGACATATTTAAAAAATTAAAAGCTATTGGAATCAATTTACATTCATTTTTCAGACAGTTAAAGATGATATTTCTGGCATTAAAAACCCAATTTTCATGCCAGGTTTGAAGAAAAATACATCTGTAAATTAATGTATATGCCCTTATATAAAGAAGTTATCAAAATAGATATGTAAAATTGTAATTTGTAGTGTATGAGTAAAATGAGCTTACACGGATGATGTGGAAAGTATGAATATAATTATAAAAGTTGAAATATTTGTGGGGGATGGTTGGTAAAATTTTATTTAGTATAAAGTTTACTCCTTTTTTGATGTCTATTCTCCAAAATAAGATAAAAGCATCTTTCGATAAAAGTTTGAATGAAAAACATAGTGAAGTGAAGCAAAAGTTGCTCCGTTGTGTCCGACTCTTTGCTACCACATGGACTGTAGTAGCCTGCCAGGCTCCCCTGTCCATGAGATTCTCCAGGCCAGAATACTGGAGTGGGTAGCTGTTCACTTCTCCAGGGGATCTTCCCAACCCAGGGATCAAACCCAGGTCTCCCGCACTGCAGGCAGATTCTTTACTGTCTGAGCCACCAGGAAAGAAAGCCCAATTGAAAACATGAAACACATTCAAAAGAAAAGTAACTCTTCTTTAGCAAAACAGTTTACCTTGATACTTAAATTGCCATGAAGGTGTTTTTAGGTAAACCAAACAGATAAACCCATTATTTGGTATGTGTAGATCAGACACATTAACTTACATTCACACCCAGGATATTGTGTGCTAGCTGGAGGATGTGGCTGTTGAGAAAACTTCAGCTGAGAGTTAAAATCAGGCCAAATGTTTCCTGGAACATTTGTGTCTCTTTAATTTGAAAAAGACCATAAGTTTCAGTAGTGCTTCTATGATATTAAGATAGCTGGAACTTTCCAGGGTATTTCAACAACAGACTCTTAAAACAAGGGCAAAATTATTACACATTAAAAAAATTCTGCTTTGGGTCTGAAAGTGGAAAAATCATCACCAGTGCAAGTACATTATTTTGTGGAAAGTAGGATCCATCCCTGCTTTTATTTTCAAATGTGCCTGTAAACTTACCTTCTCTTCCCAGTTTCTCTCTGTATACATAGAGATGTTTACAGAGATGTATACATAGAGGTGGCAGTGCATACCCACACCCACACCCACACACTGGTACACACGCACATGCACATGAACACTTTTGCTTAAACTGTGAAGCATTTACGACAAAACAGAAATTGCAAGATGTTATCTCTGTCATTCTCTTCAATCATTTGCTTTTATGACTGTGCATCCCTGAATTATATGTGGGTCTAGCATACTATTTGTTTGAGGAAATACCCTGGCAGTGCCTTTTTTTTTTTTTTTTTTCTTTTTCCTGCTTCTCATTTCCTGATGGCTGCTTTTAGTTTATTTGGTCAAGTCATCAAAGTGAGTTTTAATTAGGTAGTAAGTTTGAGATATTACTGAAACTGTATGTAGTAACTAACAGAAGTTAAACTCATAATAAAGTCTTTTACGCACAAAATAACTTAGATACCTGAGTGTCAGTTTCACCTCCCAACCTTTGCCCTGCATATGTTCTTGGTAATTTAATCTGTTCTGTTTTATCCTTTTAATAACATAAGAGGGAGTGGAGGAAATAAAATTTAGTGGAATCCCTCCCTGAGGAGAATTTTAAAATTGGAAATAAAAGTGTCAATGTTAAGGGAGAAAATGTACATAAAGTGAGTGGTGCTTGATAATCGTCACCAGTGGTCACTCTTGATTTCCTATCTGGCAGTTGGCCTTTGATATATGAATTTTTTAAAAGATATATATATATATATATATATTTTCTTTTTTTTTAAAGAGGGACTTCCCTGGTTGTCCATTGGCTAGGACTCCACACTTCCAATGCAGGGGGCTTGGGTTCCATTCCTGGTTGAGTAACTAGATTCCACATGCTGCAACTAAGACCTGGCACAGCTGAATAAATAAATAAATAATTTAAAAAATGTGCTGCGTGGAAAGAGTCAAACAGATATTTTTTATAAAAACACTTTTTATTTATTTATTTTTATTTAGATGGACAGCTGTATAGTTAGACCACTGTGTATGAACATATGTGTATGTGTATCATTTATTAGATGTCATTTGCAGAAACTCTTTCCCCATTTCCACGTAGAATTGCAAATATACTGGTACAGCTTGGCAGTTAGGCGCATTGACTCTGGAGCCAGATAAGAAAGGCTCAGATCTCACCTCCACCACTGACTTACTGTGTGTTTCCTTGTGTAAGTTATTGGACCTCTCTGAGTTTCAATGATCTCCCTTTATAATAGAGATAACAGTGAAACTATAACATGGTTTTTGAGAATTAAATAACTTAATAAACAAATCATTTAGAGCAGTGCATGGCATACACTGGATATTCAGTAAGCTTGTTGTTATCTTGCTATTCTTTTGTTTTGTGATTTGTTTCTGACAGAAGTGGTTACTTGGCCTCCTGTTTTATGAGGTAGGGGTGATGGGAAATGACAGTCTGAGAAAAGAGGTAAAACTGAAAGTTGTGAGAGTGTTTCTTAGCCAAGAGGTCAACTGTGTGTTAGTTGCTCAGCCATATCTGACTCTTTGTGACCCCATGGACTGTAGCCTGCCAGGCTCCTCTGTCCATGGAATTCTCCAGGTGAGAATACTGGAGTGGGTTGCCATTTCCTTCTCCAAGAGGTCAACCGCCAGAGGCCAAATTCATGTGGCAATATGGAGTCCCAAACTTACACAAGCTTATGAATGACTGATGGGAGGGAACTGCACTTAAAACAGAAATAATCTGAAGGTATATCACTGGGAGACAGGGCTTAGCAATGCCACCCTTTTGGAAGATTTAGAGAATCATTCACAAAGGTATCCACATCAATTCTGCATTTCATTGTATTATAGTCAGAAATTTTCACCAGTATCATTGTTTCCTTATTTAAAAAAAAATCATACCTTTTACATAATATGTTAGACATTATTTTAAAGAAAACTTTGGTTATTTCCCTTCTTTTCTTCTTGATTTTCTCCTTATTGTCATGTCATTTTCCTGTGAAGAGTTTATTTTACCAGGCATAAATGCAAGAGGTTATTTGATGGAATAAACCTGATGACTCTCAGAATGATGCTGTCCTGTGGGGTAACCACACTTGCCTGGGATAGTTCCTGGTTCAGTTTTTCTCCTAGACTTTGCTTTACTGTACTGTGGTTAGGAAAACAGAGTCCTGAGTTTTGTTTTCCAAGTTTGCCTAGGCTAATTAAAGCCAGCATTGTTCTCTACAACAGTAAGTGAAGGTTGCCCCAGAGGAAAATACGGAGCACCTTCAATTAAAAGCATTAAAATAACAAAGGCTTTAGAAGCTGTTTTCTTGACTCCTGACCCTGGTTAAGAAACTTATGACCCAACTTCTACAAGGGTTGTGGGGCACACTGTTCTGTGCCCTACACCAAAATCACTTTAATTTAGAAAATATGTAGTCTATATTATATCTTCAAAGATCAGGGTTGAGGGCTTGAACTTGTAGTTTCTTTATGTATTTAGAGTTTTGAAACTGTGTTGACTTATTTGCAAACCTGTACTGAACTGTCATATAACAAAGGATACTTAACTGTGCCTTATTAAGATTGCTATATGGAAATAGACCTCTTTAAAAAGGACATCTCAACTCAGAGGAAAGTTTAATTTTAGTTTTAGAACCTAAGTTATTTTGAAATGCCTTTACAGGGGTTGAAAAATGATATATTGAAAAATAAAGCTATTTAAAAAGTGCTAATTCAGTTAATAGTTTATTTTAGTAACAAAACCACAAATTAAGTTAAAATTACCCTATAAGTATTTTTGTTATGAATTTCTATTCCATCAGATTTCATGTTTAGGTCTTTCAGTAGACCATTTTTTCCCTGTGACTCAAATATACCAGTTCTTATGGAATCAGGTCAGTTTTGCCTCATGTTTGTTAAGTTTTTGGCATCTTTTTTCTTTTTACTGAAGTATAGTTGATTTACAGTATAGTTGTTTTAGTTGTTTTAGTTTCAGGTGTATAGCAAAGTGATTTGGTTACATATACATTGTTTTCCAGTCGCTATGTTGTGTCCAGCTCTTTGAGACTCCATGACCTGCAGCATGCCAGGCTTCCCTGTCCTCCAGTGTCTCCTGGAGTTTGCTCAAACTCATGTCCATTGAGTCGGTCATGCCGTCCAACCATCTCATCCTCTTTTGCCCCCTTCTCCTCCTGCCCCCAGTCTCTCCCAGCATCAAGGTCTTTTCCAGTGGTAGTACATATATATGTATTTGTCTATGTTCTTTAAAAAATTTTTTCATTACAGCTTACTGTAACATATATTTACTATAAGATAAATGTACTGTAAGTTCCCTGTGCTATGCAGTTAACGCTTGTTTATCTGTTTTATATATGGTAGTGTGCGTCTGTTAGTCCTTTATTACGCCTTCGGTATGATCCCCTCCCCCTTCCCTTTTGGTAAGCCTGTAAGTTTGTTTTCTTTTTTTGCATTTTTCAATGGAATTCAGGAGCTTTATAACAAAGAAGACTATAAATCATTTAAGACTGGGGACAAAGCACTGGACTCTGACTTGGTTATTTAGTTTCTTGTGACAGGTTTCCATTTAATCACCATTTTACCTTGTGTGTATCTTATGTCCTTGGAAGCACACCCACCATATTGCCTCCCTGGACCACATGAAATCTGATAGGGGTAATGCACAGCACAGCATCTCTTGTAAACTCAACTTTCATCTTATTTGGGAAATAATTCATTTACCTGACAAGCGAAATAATTGCAAGTTCACAAGTATTTACTGTGATTAGCAAATCTTTGCCTAAATTCTGACCACTAATGGTACACTTGTATATTGCTCTCATGAAGACGAATATTGAAAACATAATAATTTTTTTATCTTATAATTGGTAGTACAAATTTTAATCTATTTTGAAGAATTGTGAGATGGGACAAAAAAATGAGTTCAGACTCTTCTTTTCCTTAAAGTTAAGTAATGTGAAAAAATCAAGATCCTATTTAAAATTTCTTTACAGTTTTGAGATTTTTCCGTTGCCCAAAATAATCTTACAAAAGTGAAGGTGAATATGATGGCAAGAAAGTTAGGTGTAGAAAATAAGCATCTGCCCTTAAGGAGAAAATGATTTTTTAACAAACATACATAATATAAAATTTGCTATATCAACAATATGTATTATTTCCTCAAACAGCTTAATAAGTTAGTATGTATTTATTGAATAAATAAATGTGTTAGTGAAAATGAGGGAATGGATGAATGAATGGATAAACTTAGTGGTTTATTTATCTCTTCTTCCTGTTTATTATTTTTAGAAAACAATACTTATTTTAAGGTATCATAAAGAATTCATTGAAAGAAAAAGGTGAAATTCCTCATTTTCTCTTGTGGCAACAACCAGTTGTTACAGTATGATGAGAATGTCTTATAAGATATTGCTTATGTAGGTTGAATTATCCTACCTGAATTAATAGGGCTTTTGGGAATCAGTAGAGGGGAAAACACAAATAAGCAAAAAGGCAGTTCGTCCTGTTCTAAAAATAAACATTTGTCCCTTTAATTGCATCCTAAATAAGATAAATAGAAATGGATTAAGAAAATCACAGTGGTTTAGAAGAAGTTAATGTGTTCTGTCCCTATTTTTATTCAATTTTCACAATAATTGTGTTAAAGGGACACCATGCACTATGTATTTTTAAACGTTTAGTCAGCCACAGTAACATCCAAAAGTATAGAGTATTAAAAAAAAAAAAAGCAGTGGACTTGATACTGTAGTGGCAGGTTTTTAACTCTTGGAAACCAAGGTAAAGGAAACAAGTTAAATGTCAGTATGAAGTTAAGGCTTTTTGCAAGTCTTGGGACGTTATGGAGAGGATAATAAATCTAAGAAATCTTCCTACAGCATGGGAACAGAAAGAGTAATTGCAGAAATACACTGAGGTGGGAATTTGAAAAGAAAGGAAGAGCCTCTGCTGATAGAAGAGCAAGCTCACAGCAGCCTAAGCACTGGCTACAGTGCCTCTCCTGGGGCTCATTCTCCAGGAATGTATCCCTTGTGCTAAATAGAGTACTTATGTAAACACACTCTGTAGACATTTGGAAATACTGGGATAACAGTTCTTCAGGGGTTACTACGTAATTATTTCTAGCTGTTGCATTTATTTATCTTAGTACCAATTTATAGAGCTAGTCTTTGACTTATGTTACCCACTGTGTCTTGTTTCATCATCTGAAAAAGTACATAAACAACATTTAAGAAAAATGCAAACATCGGTGACTTTATTCAGTGAATAAAACAGCTGGAAACTTAATTCTTATTATTTTGTAAATGGATAGTTGGATGTAACATTATATCCATGGCATGTTGAAAAATAAAAAGGAAAAAGAATAGAAACCTGGCCTCCTGAATGAACAGCTTTTCAAAACACTAGCTTTTGATTTTATCTGAGCTTTACTGGAGAAAGTTTTTACTATCTCTACAACGCCTAGAGGAAATCACTGAACTAGAAAAGCTGAATATCATTTCTGACTAATCTCTTAGTCATCCTAATAATAGGAAATTATTTAGTTCCTATTTTTCATAGTAGTCCATCTTGAACAATAAAAATCACATAGCCCACTCAAAGATATTTCAGGAAAATGGACGTGATGCTTTGAAAAAATACTTACTTAAAAAGAGACACTGTGAATGTTTTGCATTATGCTACTGTTTAACACTAATTTCTCAAAGTGTATCCAGGGAAGTTTGCTGAAAATGACCTTGTTGTTTATAGTTTGGATGATTAGAATTGAGGCATTGTCATTAGCCAAATTAAGAAATAATAAGTGTGTTCACTTTCTTTTCAGGGAGAATACACAGATAACTGATTTGGTTGGGAATAGTTTGAATTTACAAAAAAGCACCTGAAAATCATTCACATAAAATTGATCGTGCTGTGTTATGGAAGAGTGCTGTGTCATACTCAGAGGATGTATGATAGGCAGAAAGAATAGAAAGAAAATTTTAGTGCATCTCTCTATAATCAGCAGTCAGATGGGAGAAAAATCAAAGAAAGTGACAGAGAATAAGCATATTAATAAATTTTGGGGAAAGAAGAATGATACATTATCAAGAAACACAAAGGTCTAAAGAAGGAAGTAGTAAATGGTGCTAGGTGATACAGAGGACAGGAAATGAGAAAAGGACACTGATTGTGGCAGTTAGAAGGGCACCAGTAACTACTGAGAAGGCAGTTTGAGTAGAGTTGGGAGGGGAGGAGATAGAATCCTCATTGCAGACCAGATTCCAAGAAGATGAGTCACTAGTAAGTTGAAAGATTTGTATGAGAACAAGTTTAGACAACTCTATCAAGACAATCAGCAATAAAACAAAGAGAAGTGGGTGTGAGCTCGAGAGTTCAGAGCAGAGAAGATTCTTGTAGAATAGTGGAGGTTCCAATAGAAGCATGCTTTTCCCACTAAAGGAAGATACAGGAGTCCATGGAGAAGAAAAGAATGCTCATTAAAATAAGGATAATGGAGAGTGCAAGAGATCAAAGAAGTTGAAAAAGAATTAAGAAGCAGATAGGAAGGTTGATCTTAGAAAGGATCTTGAACCAAGCAATTCCAGGCTTTTAGGGTTGTGTTGAAGGAGGAGGTACTTAGTAAAGGAGACCTCCTATCACCTCTGTACCTTCAGTTCTATCTTGTTTGCTGTCTGGATGACTCACAACCTTGTTCACACTCACAATTATGTATTGCTTTTTAAATCCTTTAGTTTAACTCTGCTTGCCTTCTAGTCTCACCATGACTATAAATTTTGTGGGGACATGGATGTGAATATATTGTTTAATAACCACATATGCATCGCTTAATAACTCCCTTTTCATATAGTCCATAATGTATTTCAGTAATCCCAAAAGCCAGTGCTACCAGGGGATGTTTTGCAGCCTGGTCTGTCCATCATAATACAAGGGTGAAGGCTAATTAGCCACCTAGATGAACCTCAAAAGCTGTTTCTAAAACAAATCCTCATTTTCAAAGGAATGGGACAGATTGTTAATATGGTTCTTTTTTCCGTCTTCTGATTAAGAAAGTTACAGCATAGTAAAGCATAACTAGATCTCAGAAATGGATAACTCCAAAGCCAGATAAAAATTTTAACCATAATTCATTGTAGAAAGTAGAAATATCTAAAGATAATTATGAAAAAACAAAAATATGCAAAGTTAATGGTTGCTAAATGCTGTCCTTTACACCACTGTGTATATCAACTAAAGAAGATTAGAATGTGTCCTTCACTTTGGTCTGATCCACACTGTAGTCACAAATCCCTTGATTTGATTAGTTGAATTATGTTTTCTGATTGTTTCTTGGAAAAAATAATTTGATGCAAAAGTTAAAAAGGAAAAGTTGTCTTTCCCCACTTAGATAATATATAGTAAATAATGCTTCTATTTGTTTATACTTAGTATATTACTATTTGTTTTATGGCTGCTGTTTTTTACATAAATTAACAATGATCTTTTTTTTTTAAAGTAGACCTTTATAGACACAGATTATGAACTGAGTACTATTTTCATAGTATTGAGTACTATTTTCATAGCTACTGAAAATAAAATACCATATCCATTTAAATTTCTAAATTATATAAAGCTGTAAAGTTTATACTGCAAGCCACTTGATTTTATTCCTCCTGAAAATACTTGGTTTTATTTCTTTTCAGAATAAGTAGAAAAGGAAAAATTGAGGAGTGAATCAATATATCTAAATGAAAAAACCATTGCCAGTGACAAATTCCATATACTCATTTTGTCATGTTTTTATTACTGTTACCCCAAATTGTATAAACACACCGATTGATTATGACTATTGTGCAGTTGCACAAACATCTTATTTTCTCCTGAAGGGCCCAGAAAAACTTGAGAAGGTCCTTTAATTACATTTGTAGTTTGTTTTTTTCTCTTTTCTTTTTCTTTTTTAAATTATGAGCATGTAGTATTAGTAGTAGTAGTAGTAGTAGTGTTAGTCTCTCAGTCGTGTCCAACTCTTTGCAACCCAATGGACTGTAGCCCGCCAGGCTCCTCTGTCCATGGGATTCTCCAGGCAAGAATACTGGAGTGGCTTGCCATTTCCACTTCCAGGGGATCTTCCTAACCCAGGTTTCGAACCCGGGCCTCCTGCATTGCTGGCAGATTCTTCACTGTCTGAGCTACAGGGACATCCAGGAAACTTGGAAAATCCAGAACAAGGTTACATATAGTTCCACTATATATTACAGTTACTTTTTCAAGTAGCTTAATTAAGATTTTTAGCTGGAGTTTCAATATCAAACTCTCAAAAGTTAGCTAGAATGGATATACAGAAAAGTAGAGGGTTATAGTAACCTGAAAAGCATCAGGAATCAATTCAATCAATTCAGTTCATAATTAAGATTTATATGAGTTTCACCCAATAGTAGGATACAAATTCTATTCAAGTTCCCATAGACTATAAGCTAAGAGACAGTGGAACATATCCAGGGATATAAAACAAGGTGCAAAAATTTCATGGTCTTATGGTATTGGAATCATACAGAGTCTGTTCTCTTATTATTGTGGATTGTATCAGAAATCAACATCAAAAGAAATTTGAAAATAATCCACATATTTTCAAATGCATTGTGACATTTACCAAGAGAAATCTTGAACTTAGCCATTGAAAACTTCAATAAAGTTAGACTGAAAAAACACAGAGGGTGACTGCAGAGAGGAAAGCATTTAAATGAGAAATTAATATCAAAGATACTTAAAAACAACCCTGTATTTGGAAATTAAATGTCCACTATTCAATGATGGGTGTATCTAAGAAGCCATAACAAAGAGAATTAGAAAATACTTGTAGCAGAATAAAAATGAAAAAAGAATTTACTGGAATTTGTTGCATGCAGCTGAAGCTCCTCAATGCAACTAAATACATTTGTATTTTAAATTGAAGCAGAGTTTTGCCCTGGTCTGTGTCTCTCAGGCCACGTCAAATTGCTCTTCGTCTAGACGCTCCTCTCCAGCCTCCCTGGAGTATTTTTTTTTCCTATCATACATCCAGTTATCTCACATTTGTGCTTTCTCATCATTCTGTTTTCTCATAAAAACCTCCTCACCCTTGTTTTCTTAATTAATGACTCTTGTTCTTCTAGACTCAACTCTGGTGACAGTTCCTCTGGGGAGCCTCCCTTGGTCTTTCCACTCCCCCAGGCTTGAGTGATGATCCCATAGCATCCTATAGTGTTGTTGCTTTTGTAATGTTTACTGATCTGCATCCTCTGGGAGGCAGCAGGGACTTTGACCCTTAGCTTTGGATCTACAGTGGCCAGCACCACTGTGTAAATGCTCATTTTGTGTTGCCTGAATGCATGTACAAATAGCTGTTTTGTTTTGGACCTTAAGCTATGTTTTATCTTTATTTGTTTCTGGGTGAGGGGTGTATGGGTATAAGCTTTTGGGATTATGCAGTATGTTATAAAATTAATTAGTGTAAGTTTGGTTTGTAGTGAATAGTTTACAGAAATATAAAAATAGCACCTGCAGAAAACTGCCCCATTTAAAATTAACACATAGAGAGATTTAAACTTTGTCTGATAAACTTTTTATCTTTAATCTGAGGATGCATAGAGAGGCTGTGATTATTCACAGCAGCTACAATAATAACAGACCATCCCAATTTCAGTAGCTTATTTCAACCAAGAGCTGTTTTTTTGCTCTGGAACATCAGTGGTGCAGTCCTGCGTCCAGCAGCTCAGGAATTATGCTCCATTTTCCTCCCATATGTGACTTTTGAGGTACCTAAAGTTTTGGCGGAGAGAGTCTGGGGAGGAGCATTGCCTTCTGGTCATCACTTTTCAGAAGTTACACCACTGTTTCATGCTCAGGGTCCCTGGGCTGGAGTTGGTTACCTGGCACAACTTAATTGCAAGAGAGGCTAGAAAATGTAGCCTTTTGGAGCACTTTGAGAAGATGGTGCACAGAAGTTGATCATTGAGTCGGTTTTGCTTTGTCTTTCATGTTCCTGTTCTTGGGGGTGGGCAAGCTGGGGCAGATAAAATGAGTAGGAAGTAGATGCCCGTGGGTCAATTCATGTGTAAGACAGTAATTCCACAGTTGTTTACTGAGCCCCTTGTTAAATCTCATGTGTATTAATTCCCGAAGAAGAGTCTCTCAGTAGAGCCTCATCTTTGTGGCTTGTGATCTGAGTTCTGGGGGCTCATGAAACCTTCACAGCCCACCAGTCATTGTCCTGTCAGTGTTGAGAGTGCCTGGACAGCACCCCTGGATGGGTGAAGTAGGAGAGAAGATTAGAAATCAGCACAGACATAATTTTTTCCTGTCTTAGGTGAACACTGGGAACCTTTTAAAATTAAAACTTGATCCCCTCCAATTGAATGGAGGAGGTAATTTGGTTGCTACTTTATAGAGTCATTCAAGCAGAGAGATGTGGTAATAGACAAAATTGTTTATAAAAGTATACTTGAGAGTCAGGCAGCTAATGGGGATTGCAGATTCCTTTTATTCATGGTCTCTCTTGCCTGTTCGCCCTATTTGAGGCTTTAATGAAAAATGGATTAAAATTTTCAGTTTTTTATGATTGTATTACAGAGAAGTCAGTGCTTTGCTATTAAAAGATATACTTGAGTTTAAAGATCATACAGATTAGTGAGGACACTGAAAGAGATTGCCATAGCTTCATTCTCTACTCATGGTCCCTCCATTCTTTAAAGTTATAAAGCAAATCTCTTAAATTGGATTTTTATATTCTCAATTCCTTTATTTTTTTTTACCGTATGAAAAGTAAATGCCCCCAAATTCTTCATTTATAGAGTGAAGCAGGGCATGTGTGTACTGAGTAAGTTAGTATCAAGTTGGTATGTATTTAATCTGAAGCCGAGGCAGAAGATTTCAGTCAGCAAACTACCAGACTCAGGGAAGGAACTGCTGCTCTGAGTGCGTGCTCAGTCTCTTCAGTCGTGTCTGAATCTTCGTGGTCTTATGGGCTATAGCCTGCCAGGCTCCTCTGTCCATGGGACTTTCCAGGCAAGAATACAGGAGGTGGTTGCTATTTCTGCCCCCAGGGGATCTTTCTGATTCAAGGATCAAACCTGCATCTCTTGGGTTTCCTGCCTTGCAGGCAGATTCTTTATCACTGAGCCACTGGGAAGCCCTGTATTTAGTCAGGGTTTTAGAATAATTTCTTTTCAGAAAGTGATACTTGTTTATGTCCATTTTTTCAGAGGAAAATACTGAGGTTCAAAATGTTTAAATGGTTCTCTCCAAGTTTGCTTCTATAGAATTTCTTTACCTGTTATTTTAGCAGTCTTCTCAGTAGATTTTAGTTATTCCATCAAAAGTCTGTTCCCTTTGCTAGACTTAAGACAGACTGAGAGGCATAAATTCGGTATCACTTATCATTGTTCCTCCAGAGCTTTGCACTTATGTGGGCGCTTAGTACATGTTTATGGAGTGAAGGAATGAGCAAATGACTAAATGAAAGTATTGCAAATAAACAAACAAGAATGACACCCCATCCCAGCCCGAGGGTCTGAGAGGCAAAATAGCATCGTAGAGATTTTCCTTGGTTCAAGTACTAGGTCGACCTGGTACTACATCAGGGAACTTGGCAATAACATTATCTATCTTACAGTGTAGGTATGAGGATTAAATGAGTTTATATATACAAATACCAGGAGCAGAGCCTATGTCCAGTTTAATTTTGCTTTATAAATTTAAGCCCCAAGGATTATGTGAGTAGGACATAAATATTTAAATTTTTGACTAAAATCAGACAGAGACAGTGAATAAAATTTGACATGGACTGAATAAAAGGAAGCAAAATATTTTAAACTTTGACTTATTACTATGCATTTGATAATTCTGGAAATTGAGACTAATTTTGGATTTTAGTTTTAGCATAAAATATTTAAGTGCAACTTATTTAAGATAAGTTGAAGTTTAAAAACAAGTTTTGTGAGACTGTATAGTTAAACTTCTCTTGCAGATTTAATTTTCTTTCACTGTCAAGTGAGCATTCAGTTAGAAAGATGCGGTCATTAATTAGTGAGCAGAAGATGAGGAACTGCTAGGCTAAGTTATTAGATATAGTCCAGAATTTAGACTAATGTACTGAATATAAATATTCACCTATTGTTCTATGAAAGAGTATGTATTCCAAAGCCAATTTAAGATGAAAATTATTCACTAACTGTGACTTTATTTCCAAGAGTTAGTTAGTCTGCTTCCAGGCAATTTCATTATTCTGATTAGTTGCTCAGTAACTAAGTTGTGTCCCACTCTTTGCGACCCCATGGACTACACCCTCCTCTGTCCTCCACTCTCTCCTGGAATTTGCTCAAATTCACATCCATTGTATCAGTGATGCTGTCTAACCATCTCATCCTCTGCCACCCCCTTCTCCTTGTGCCTTCAGTTATTCTGATAAGTTTAATCAGAAGCACAGAGTGGAGAAGCACCACCAGATATCATGTATTTTTGCCATGTGTTGGCTTGAGTCATCCCCAGATATGGGGGCATGACCGTGGAGCTTGTTCCTTTAACACAGTGCCTGTGCCCCTGTGAATTAATAACCAGTAGTAACAAAAGTAGCCATTGTGGCCAGGCACCTACCAAAGCCCAGAAAGAGCCTGCTTTTTGTAAAGAATATATTTAAAATTGCTTCTGGCTCCAATTTCATGACACTTTATGTGTCATAAGAAACAGCAAGAATTCCAGAATGGTGTGAAATGGAAAGACTGTTTTCAGTTGAATGATATTCCTTGTTATCTAGTATAGCAGAGCTGCCTGGGTTGGTGATAATCACGAGGCAGAGCATCAGTTTTCATGGTTTTATGAAACCATCTTCTGATTCATGAAAATGGGTGCTAAGAGAGACAACAGTCTCCGTGACTTATGTTTTATGACACTCAGATGCAATTTTAATAGTCTCAAACTAACATAAACAGATATCCCAGCACACTTTTTATATATAAAGACTGTCCAAAGAATTTATTACTCTGTTCTTTTCTGAGATTGATTAGACTTAATGTCCTTCTCAGTTTTTGTGTGTCGTCAGCAGCGTTCAGCTGTTGTGAGATAAGCCTCTGATCCCTTTAAGGTAACTTTTCCAGTATCTGCTCCTTAAAAGAAACAGTGGACTCCTAGAATATGCATAGAAGCTGTGCTAAGGAAGCTACTAGTAACCCAGGTTTAAAAGGACACTCGTAAAAGGTGGCATGGTTTTAGATATTATGCAGATACCTCTCCCCTTTTCTCTGTATTTCTTAAGGGTTAGGAATTGAGCTGTTCACGATCCCTCTTCTAGTGGAAGAGGAGCCATCCAACAGGGCATGTGTCTTGAAGTATATGCCTTCTAGAGGCATACATTTAGGAAATTACACATTTCCTAAACGAGGCTCGTGCAGTCCTGAATTATGAAGTATGCCTTGTCTGTCTCTGCAAGCTGCTAGGAGAATGTGCTCATAGAAAGCCCAGTATAGTACTTTGCTCATAGAGGCCCTCAGGAATGGTAGATGTGAGTAGCAATTTTATCTTCTGTCCTTCAAAGTGATGCAAGGGAGGAGGTGGGTCAGTTTTCAGAAGCCTCGACTGTCGTCATGACCACTGCTGCTCACTAATTCTGTGATACTTGGCCAGACAGGTCACATCTCAAAGCTGGTTTCCTTACCTTTACAATAAAGTAGTAGCACCTGCCTTGATGATTTCAGACAGCTGTTGTGAGACTTATAGGAAATAATAATTGCTATGTAGACATAAATAGTGGTAGCTTTTATATATATCTTTGGTGCTAAGTTCCCATCTCCCAGAAGGGAGCCTTGTAGGAGCAAGGAAGTCACCCAGAGAGTGAATGTGGGGGAGATCCTTAAAGACTACCTTTGTTTCAGTAATGTGATAATTAGGGTTCTCAAGGTATGAGTGGTGTGTTTTCTTGGCTGGGAGGGAAGGAAGGGTGTGGAACAGGAGAAAGGAAGGATATATGGAAAACAGAGTCAGAGAAATTGAATCTCAAATGGTCTCTTTCCTTTCCCCACCTTTTTTCTTGCTTCTTTATGAGCAACATTTTACTGATCAGGAAAGTCTAAGCTACAATGAGATAATATAGAATGAAGAAAGTGAGATGCAGAGTTAAAAATAAGATTGGTCCATGGTCAGTTTGTCAAGATATGGGTGATGGCAAAGGAGCAAGTAGAATTCATAGTAAAATTATGAAATGAGTGAAATTAGAAATGTGGAGATCTCCAGGGCCCACAGAGCAGAGTACACTTGAGAAGTTAAAAATGAAGATAGAGGTGTGTGTGTGTATGTGTTAAGAAATGAGTATTTATGTGGGTTGTATTTAAGAAAAACAGGATTCGTTAACTTTAGAGTGTTAAATTTCATATGCCATACCAATGAGAATAGTTTTGGCATCCCATGACCAGTCAATATGTGTATAAAGAATTATTAAACTTAAAAAACGAATTATGATTCAGGGAGCTTTAAAGTCATATACAGGTTTATTCATGATGTATCACTATCATGTTACTGTGTTACTGACATGTTTTATTAAAGATATTCTTATTTATTCAATTTTAAACAGAAGTATTGATGAAGATAGTAGTGTAGTGTTCAGTCACAGGCTTCTTAGAAATTATATAAGCCCATTTTATGGGGGAAAAAAGGACATGATTAAAGAGAAAAGTAGAGTTGAAAGCTACCTTTGGGATTTAAGTGACTTGTCAGAATAAAGGATAGAAAAGACAGCAAAAGCTATTTGAAAAAATACATATCTCATTCACTTTTAAATATTCAAGTGCAGTTAGTTTTCTTCTTAAATGAATGTCTTTCCTTTGCTTTCAGGAATGAAGAGAATTAATTGAGTTATCTGAGTGATGGCATTCTCTTTTTTTTTAATTTTTGCTTTTATCCATTGTAATAAAATATATGTTGCTTCTTTTATATTAATGGATTGCATAAAAAAGCACTAGTTTAGCTGTCTTTTCTGTAAAATGAATTGAGTGATCCATATTGGTTAATCTCTGAATTATAAAAGGTATCTTCTGCAGTCATAAACTGCAGACATAATTTATGGAAAGGTATCAGTTGCTTAAGTGTTGTTGAGTCACTAAGTCCTGTCTAACACTTTTACGACCCCATGGGCTATAGTCTGCCAGGCTCCTCTGTCCCTGGGATTTCCCAGGCAAGAATACTGGAGTGGGTTGCCATTTCCTTCTCCAGGGGATGTTACTAATCCAGGGATTGTACCTGCATCTCCTGCCTTGGCAGGCAGATTCTTTACCTCTGAGCCACCTGGGAAGTGTACATTAACAAATGTATTTGTTAATTTTCCTTGAAGGGAAAACATGTTGACTCTCTCAGAAACTACATTTAGTACTTATAAGCAAAGACTAATTATTCCCCTGGTGATTAAAACTTTATCTCCCCAGAATAACACAATTTAAATGTATCCACATGTTCTATCATTTGACTTCGGCTGCATGCTGGTTCAATTGGTGAAGAATCCACCTATAATGCAGGAGATGCAGGAGACCTGCGTTTGTTCCCTAGGTTGGAAAGATCCCCTGGAGGAGGGCATGGCAACACACTCTAGTATTTTGCCTGGAGAATCCCATGGACAGAGGAGCCTGGCAGGCTACAGTCCATAGCGTTGCTTAGAGTCAGACATGACTGAAGCAACTGAGCATACTCTCACATGCATAAACAAGAAATGGTTGTTGCTTCCTTCTTAGTTGACATTAGTGGGAACCATATTTATTTTGACCTTATCACTTGGGGAGGACAGATGACATTAAAAGTTTCAAATCATTTGTTTTATGAGATCAATCCAAGCTGATTTGCTTGCTAACAGATTGCTGAACTGAATTATTCTCCATGTCTCATGTACTTTTTATTTAAAATAGTGGTTAGTCAATTTTTTTCAGTTATTACTTATCATGAGATGCTTAATTGGATTCTGACTATCTAGATGGAATAGATGAATCCAGTGGTATCCTGGTAAATGTTTAATAACCTGCTTCCTCAAAGGAAAAGAAGCAACAAACCAGCTTGATTTGTCACGTTTACTAGTTTCTGTGGTTGAAATACTCACGCCGTGACCCATTTCAAATTGCCAATGTAAGGTCACTGAATATAGATTTGAGAAGAGATGTACACAGTTAGCTAAGGCTTGCCAGTACTGGCAGGAGCCAGCTTACCCCTGGAAGGTGTAGTTGCACAAAACTAAAATTTCCATTCTACAACTTGAGGGAGGTATGAAGTGAAAGGTAAAGGTTGGCTCTAGACATCTCTGGGGCTTCTCAGGTGACTCAGTGGTAAAGAATCTGCCTACAGTGCAGGAGACACAGGAGACACGGGTTTGATCTCTAGGTCAGGAATATCCCCTGGAGGAGGGCATGGCGACCCACTCCAGTATTCTTGCCTCGAGAATCCCATGGACAGAGGAGCCTGGCGGGCTACAGTCCGTAGGATCACAAAGAGTCAGGCATGACTGCAGTGACTGAGAATGCATCCTTGCTAGACATCTCTATTGGTATTAATGAGTGTAATGCTACATGTGAGCTTAGCTCTGTGCTCCAGCCTCTTTCTTTTATTCAGATAGAAAGTTCCTCGGTAATTCACAGTGAATTAAAAAAGCTAGAAGAGGCTTCGGACATTAAGTATATCATGCCTGTACAGTACCTACCTTTGCTTCATTTGTAGTCAGATCAGACTCACGCTATAAAACGCAGAGCAGACTAAAACTCAGAGCATGTTCCCAAGAGAGAGTTAGAAAATTATCATCTTATTGCCTCTTGAAAACATTGGCCTTTTCTCTCTTTGTTCAGCTTCTCCCTAGATACCTGCTTGTCAAATTTTCAGTTGATTCTTTTGGCTTTGTCATGGCAACCAAATACCTTGGCCGGGGCCCTAATGATTTCCAAATGTTTTATTATCTCTAGTTTCTGATATGCTTATTCTGTCACTTTTTTTAGTATCTTTGCCCTAATGCTTCTTGAATAGGTCCTTGGCCTGTGCCTATAATCAGATTAGTATTCCATTACTTGTCTTCCCTACCCCAGTGTATCTTCCGTATTTATTGGAAGTCATTGCAGCTCGAACATTATACCATAGCATGACAAACCACAACAAAAGTCCTGTACACATATCACAAACCCTGCTGATTACAATTAGGGATAGCTGAAAATCATATACCATCCAGTAATTATGTGTGGTAATATTGATACAAACTTTAACTTTTGAAAATTGATAGGATCCAACATAATCCTTCCCTGCTTATTCACTCATCCTGGCATATCCTTTCCTAATCCCTCTCTGCCCTTCAAGATTCATCTCGGGAACCCCCCTTTCTGTGAAGTGTTCTCTAATTAAATCTCCTCTGCTCCCAGATAGAACTTGAATGTCCTCTCATGTTCATTTCCTTGGGGCTCCCATAGTACTGTTTTGACCCTTCTGTGAGCACTCCTGAATTTATTACAATTGCTGGTATTTTCCTCCCCAAATTTTATTCTGAAAAATTGCAAACAGAGCAGAAAGTGCTGTACCTGGGTCATGCTGCTGCTGCTGCTAAGTCGCTTCAGTCGTGTCCGACTCTGTGACCCCATAGATGGCAGCCCACCAGGCTCCTCTGTCCCTGGGATTCTCCAGGCCAACAGTACTGGAGTGGGTTGCCATTTCCGTCTCCAATGCATACATGCATGCTAAGTCGCTTCAGTCGTGTCTGACTCTGTGCGACTCTATGGACAGCAGCCCACCAGGCTCCTCTGTCCACAGGATTTTCTAGGCAAGAACACTGGACTGGTTTGCCATTTCCTTCTCTAACCAGTGTCATAAATAGCTGTATACCATTCAAATAGATTTCCCAAGTTGGTTTATGTATTCATACACATTTTCCCTGAATCCAAAAGGAAATAAATTGCACATATCCGCTTCTTTTGTTAGTCAACCCTTACTGAAATCTTCCTGTCCCTGGATTAATTTTGCTCAATAAGTTTTAGAGATTTATTTCTCGATTTGTTCATTCATCTAGTATTTATGAAATAGCTACTAGGTGGCAGATGCTGAAGGCGAACTTTGAAGATTTCAATGAGGAGATAGTTTGACTACAGAAAATATCTAATTGAGGATGGCTAGATTATAAGGAGAGGATAAAATATTACCGTTATCAGTGGAAAAAGAACCTATTACCCAAATCTATGAATTTGCCATCATTCGTCCACTCACTGAACCAGTCACTGATATTTATTGTCTGTTCTATACCAGGCACTGCCAATGGCTCTGGGTATTCACAGAAGAGGCTTCTTACTTTTAAAGAATCCAGTCTCACATAGCAGGCAGAGAAGATCATCAGATGGAGTGGATTACACTCATTAATGGAGGTCCTCAGAATACTTTGGAAACAGAGGCGAGGGGGGCACATCAGGCTTCCTGAATAGTTCTAGTGATGCTTGAGTAGTCATTTGAAGGATAAGGGTAAGGAGTCAATGAGGCAGATAAAAAGCATGTTTGTGACTAAAATATCAGTATATTTCGTGTCAAAGAAGCATGAAAAAATACGAGATGTTCCAGGAACTGCCAGCAGTTTGATGTAACTGCTGTGGCAGTTGCCAAAGGGCAGTTATGAGAAAAGAGGAGGCACAGGGCTGGAGGCTAAAACCCGGCTTTTGAAAGACTTTGTGAGTTCAACCAAAGAGCTGGATCCTTACTTAAAAGGTCGAGGCCACTAGTGAATAACTCAGGTGGGATAGTGATGGGTACCAGATTTGTGTGTTAGTAAACTTGTCCTGAAAACGAGTGTGAGGAGGACACATCTGATTGTTTTTTTTATTTGGGGATACTAAATATTGCTGTAATAGATGGTAACTCAAAGAGCAAAAGTGAATGAATGGCAAGTTATATAATGATTGTGTCTTTAAGAAATTAACCGAATCATGGATACCTCAACCAGTGTCCCTTAATCCAAGAGCCAATTGTATTTTCTTTCATACATTTTCTCCTAAGATAAGGGGCATCTAAAAAAAAAATGCTTTTAAAATGTATTGCTTACAGCAAAGAGTTAGTAGTCTCTGCAGCTAATTTTGCTGCGTAACAGAGAGAGGGGGGAGAGAGAGAGAGAAGAAAGGCGTCACTATAATTAGACACCTGGCTTTGCGGGGACTGGATGTCATTTAAAGCATTTTATTCCTTGCTGCAAAACTCTTTTGGTTGAGTAAATGAGTAGGAATTAATCAATGAAAACATGACAGTGAGTGATTCTGGAGATTTTATAACTGATGTAATGTTTTTGTTTATTGGGCCAGTTCCGCCCGATGGACTTGCAGATTGCAGCAGCTCTGACGAAGCCCCCCGTCGCTCACATTTCAGGTCTCTGTGTAGCCTGCACTGTGGATCCATAGCCGGATCAGTGGGCCCCAAGATCATGGCTGAGATTGCATTAATAGGGATCACTCGTTCAGTTGTTTCAAATCTCTGACATAGATTCAAGAAACATAACCTAGCCGTGTTCGTTTAAAATAGCACATCGCGTTTGTTTGAAACTCCTGCAGTCAGGTTGCAGAGTTCTTTCTTTAAGGGTAATGCTACAAAAGAGTATATCAACTTGAGCTTTGAAGGGCATGTTATTAAGACTCGAGTTCTGAAAGGAATCTTGTTAAATAGACTTTAAGGCAAATCAGAGTTTCTCTCCTCTGCGCTATCACCAGTGTGGAAGTGACAAGTATTTGTGGTGGGGTCTGCCCCATGTATTGTGGGATGCTTAGCAGCATTCCTGGGCTCCACTCTCTAGGTGAGAATAGCCCTTTCTCCCCCAAAACCAAATAGTTCTGACAACCAAACTTGTCTTCAGATATTGTCAAATATCTCCTGGTGGGCAAAATTGCCCCTGCTTCAGAACCACGGAGTAGACACTTAAGGATTAAAAAAAAAAAAAAGTAGTTCGGTGAACCTTCTCATGGTCCAGTTGCATTTATTCATTTCTCAAATATAGATTGCTATACTTATATAGATATAGATATGTAAATATTATATTTTGGTGTTTGGTGTTTTGCTGAGTGCCAATTTAGAGAGCATTTCATAGGATGAACAAATCTGAAATACCTGTAGAATTGTCTAAATATATGTGTGGTTTCCATATTTTAAAATTAATATGGAGAGAAATCAACTAGCCGCAGACGTGTATCAAATTTGTAGATGAAGTTCGATAACAGGTTTTATATTTTTACATAATAATAGCAGGATTAGGATTAAATCTGTAAGAATATAACCAGAAAAGATAGTTCTTTTTAATCATGGTTTGTAATATCGGAGTTATACATTTGTTTGGGGGTTTCATTTTTGTGTACAAGTTTAGTAAGTCTTCAATTTGAAATATGTTATTACTAGTATTTGGAAATAGCATTGAGAGACATAAATTTAAGTTGCTATGGAAATGTACACAAACCTAATACCCTGAAAGCCTAATTTTCATTAAAATGTTAACAAGTCAATATTAACACTCATTATAGACTGAGCCACAGGATAACAGGGTACAGGCTGTTGAGGGAAGGATTTGGTAGGGAGGCACTATTATCAATAAGTTGAAGAGAGGTATTAGAATTCTTCTAGCTCTATTTATCGGAGAAGGCAATGGCACCCCACTCCAGTACTCTTGCCTGGAAAACCCCATGGACAGAGGAGCCTGGTGGGCTGTAGTCCATGGGGTCGCCAAGAGTCGGACACGACTGAGCGACTTCACTTTCACTTTTCACTTTCTTGCATTGGAGAAGGAACTGGCAACCCACTCCAGTGTTCTTGCCTGGAGAATCCCAGGGGCGGGAGCCTGGTGGGCTGCTGTCTCTGGGGTCGCACAGAGTCAGACACGACTGAGGTGACTTAGCAGCAGCAGCTGCAGCTGTATTTATAGGAGACCAGTAAGTTTCAAAGAAAAGGAGAATGAAGAAGTAGATGTAGGAATAAGCACAAGGAAATTAATTTCTGTCTTAGCCCAGTATTAAATTAGTATTAAACTATTTTTAGAAGTTTTAAAAATAATTATTTTGCTGCGTGCTGATTATATGTCAGGCTTTGTGGTGCCAAGCTAGGTGCCTGCACTTCTATGATTCTGTACGTTCTGTAAAATGGCTCACTGAGGCAAGTATTGATAGTCCCATTTTAGAGATGAGAAAACTAAGAATTACATGCTTAAGTATATATTATATAGTTGGTTAATATCAGAACTAAAGATTGAGACTAAATGCTACAACCCCCCAGCTCCCATTTTTTACTGAATGTGTTCAACAAGCAGCTAAAATGTGCCAGATACTTAACACTGAAGAAAACATGTCAGATCCTGTCCTTTTATAGGTAGTAGTCTTCATCAGATCGCCCTCATATTTCACTCTTTCTCATGCTTTTTCTGAATCATAATCAAAAATGAGATTCATCCATCACACAGCTGATGGCCCCAGGGAACATAACCTGTGTTAATCCAGTAACTACATTCCATTGAAACTTTATAAAGAGAATAGCACTCAGGTGAATATTTTGTTCCCACAGTATATTATGAATTAAAGATGCTGTTATTCTTCATGTACAACTCCTGGAAGAGAGTTCCTTCTTTTTCAAACTTGGTCACTTAAGTTATGTAATCGACAGAGACTGTAACATCTTGTGCAGCAGTGCCTGCATGTGTTATATTTAAAATTCCTTCTAACAAGAGACATCTGTGTACAAGGTAGCTGTAGTGTGACTCACAATAGCTTTGTGTTTTGTTATCTCAGTAAGAGATCACTTGCAAGGAAACAATGTACCTTTTGTGATTTCCAGTAAAACACTGCACGCTTTTTACATGTCTAGCATATGTACAGCATAGCAGAGGTCAGGAAGGATAAATTCATTCCCTGCCTGCTGCCACTCCAGAAACTGGCTTCCACTCAGAACCGATGTGGAAGTTGAAATCTATCTGACATCCCAGATGATATGTTACCCAGGTATGTCTGCTAAATTGTAAAACAGAAGCTTTAACTGCATTATATATTTATGGCCCAAATGACTCATTAGTGAACAGACGTCAATGTAAAAATCTTAAGTATCTTTAAAACATTTTATTCAGAACATATTTATAACTTTAGATTATTTTCCAAACCCAGTCCTGGCAACGTGATTTTGTTTCTTACAAAATATTTTAAATGTGTTACTTCTAGTTTTAGTCAAAGCTTTCCACCTTGGGGCGGAGAGTCCAACATGGTGAGAGAGATTGCCAAAGAACAGAAAGTAGATCTGTTGTTATAGTGATTAAAAGGAATCCAGTTCCTGTGTTTGTATCAGGTCCTGCCTTTTCCTTGGCATAACCACTTTTGAAGTTGTAAGTGAAGATCCAGGACAGACCATGTTAGGACCTTGGCTGCAAGTAGGCTAACAGTTCCATGGAAGTGGACTGCTCTGTCTGAATGCTGAACTGTCTTTCATCACTCTTGAGTTCAGCCTTTTGTAACCAACGTTTCTTCTGGGAAGCTCCTTAGATGATGTCACTAAATCTGTACCACCAAACTTAGGATGATTGTGGCTTATTTAGAAAGCATTTAACTATGCTAGAGATTTGAAATATATGCATGGTGTTTCTTTAGTTGTTGTTTAGTCGCTAAGTCGTGTCTGACTCTTTTGGAACCCTGTGGATTATAGCCCACTAGGCTCCTGTGTCCCTAGGATTTCCCAGGCAAGAATACTGGAGTGGGTTGCCGTTTCTTTCTCCAGGGGATTTTTCCTGATCCAGGGATCCAACCTGTGTTATCTGCATTGGCAGGGGAATTCTTTACCACTGAGCACCTGGGAAGCCCAAGTCTGTGGTAGCTATTCAAAAAAGTACTTCCCTACTCCAGTGGATTTTCCCTACCCAGGGATCAAACCCCCATCTCCTGCATTGCAGGCAGATGCTTTACCACTGAGCCACCTGGGTGGGAAGATAACCCCTGTAAAATGTGTAGTGAGATAAATTTTCTGAAGTGATCCCCAAACTGTGCTGTTCAGCAGTTTGTAAATTTTGAAAGTAAAATGGGTATGTAGACCATACAATTTTCTGATAAATCTTATAGTTTGGTGATTTCTTTCATGACTTGGTTAACTAGTAAAAAATTACTGGATGACTTAACTTTTCAAGTCCCAGCAAACAAAGATAAAATGGTTGAAGGTTTACTATTCTCACATTGCTTCATGATGAGGCAAAATAATCCACGTATTAATGCTGCCATCTTTCATTATCCCTTTCATTTTCATTTTTTTTTTACTTTAAATTAGATGAATGTAATTGAGGCTTTAAGCTCATTTTATCTTCCCTAACTAATATAAAGATTGCTAAAAGATATTCTCTGTGTGTGTGTTAGTCGCTCAGTCTTGACCGACCTGTGGCCCCCATGGATTGTAGCCCACCAGGCTCCTCTGTCCAGGAATTCTCCAGGAAGAACACTGGCGTGGATTGCCATTTCTTTCTCCAAAGATATATTATTAGAGATTAAGTTGATGTTGTTAAGCAGTTATTTTTTTTAAAAAAATATAAATAGAATTGAGGAAACTTTGCTTAATGTTACTTTTTCTTAAGAACATTTTGTAAACAACTAATATAGCCTTGAGGTTGACATAACAGGGATACATCATTATAATTATACAATTTTGTGAAATATTTTTTAAAAGGCTGAAAATTAATGCAGTTTTTTTTACCCCTGGAAATTTCAAGGTAGTTTCAAGGGACTTCTGAGATATTCTGTTAGCTTAGAAGAGGAAAAGATCTTTATCACTTATATATGATTTTTGTGTATGTGTATAGATGGGGGAGTCATTGGAGGAGGTGGGAGGGATGTAAAATTTTGGACTCAAAGGTATATAAGAATCTTTCAAAAGCATAAACAAAGCATCTTGTATCAGAGCAAACATTTATTTAAAGAATGCTGAATTTGCTACCACTTAGGAGGAAGGCAAGATTGACATTCCATGAGCAAACCTTCGTTTCTTTATCTATAATACTAGGCAGTTGACTTAACGCTATTTCTAAATTCTGTTCCAGCTGTGGTTCCACAGTTATTTATTAGCTGCAAAGTTTTAAAAAAAGGAGAAAAAGAAAAGTATTCTAGTGTTCACCATGGAGCATAAAAGCTGTTAACTAGGCTTATAATTCTAGCCAGAGGGTTTGTTGCTATTTGAATACTGAGTTAACAACTTTCCAACCTTGAATTTAATTACCATCAGAAGCATCTTATTCTGGTCTTAAAAGACCAATGTATCTCTGATTTCAAGACATAATTTTTAGAGAAAGTACACATCTTTTATCACATGTACTTTATATCAGTTGATTTTTATAGCACTTAATTTTATTCTACTTCAATCCATTTTTCTTATTTTACTGTGTGAGTCATCTTGCTGAGCTCTGCCGAGTATAATGTAATATCCTCAGCACCTAATAAGCTGGCAGATACCTTTCCATTTGAATGTAGATGCTACGGAAAATCTTAACTGAATTTGGCTATAATGCTTCACTTACTTTTAAGTGGCCCATGTTGGAGGATTAATGAAGGGCTCTTTCAGTTTATTATTATATTGTAGAAATGTAGCAATCTGATGCTTTGGGAGGATAGAATATGACAGGTACAAGACTGAAATTTAAGTACATAGGCATAATGAAGAAATAAATATCACAGCCAATTAGGAAGGTGAGCAAGCCTTCGAATGTCAGTCATCCTTTGTTGTTTTAGCATTCCTTATGAAAGTAAGGGACATCAAAATAATTGCCTACTAATGTCAGTTATTTTGGATGATGAATTAAGACATTTTCTTTACAGATAATGTCATTTGTCCTTAATGATCTAATAATAGTGTGCAGAATATTAGACATTAATAGTTGGAGGTAGCAAAGATAGATTTAAGTCATACTAAAGTGCTTTGGTTATTTAGGAAAAGAAGTGATTTAGTGTAAAACTCCATGAGTATCTGTTTCTAACTAAGTTTTTTTAAATGAAGATTTTCAAATATAAAAGTGGAGAGCATAATATTCTGTAATCTAGTGTCAGCAGTTTTCAATATTTGTTAATCTTGTTGCTTCTGTCCTTCCACTTGGGGGGATGGTGGGCAGTGGGCTTGAATATTTTAAAGCAAATCCTAAATGGCATATCATTTCTTGTGTAAATGTCTTAATATGCATCATTTACATATAAATACTATTTTAAAGATGAGGATCACTTTTACCTCTTCTTCTTTGGAAACATTTAAGTTTAGAGTTATTAAAGATAACTGTGAATTAGAATAGTCCAGCTATAGAAAAAGCACTTACAAAATCAGCTTTTATTTTAAATTTATTATGCACAGTGATTTACTATTCAAAAATTATCCAATATTTTAAAGTCAATGAAAGACATGTTTTAGAGTTATTTTTTTTGGTGAGAAGAGGGAATAGAATAGAATATCTTTGGGGTAGAAACGGACCACTTTCATTTTTTATGTCTAATGAACACATGCAGTGATTTGATAGAAACAAAATACTCTGGAAGACATCTGTACCACTTTCTGTGATCGTGTCAGCCACCAGCGTCTCGCTGCAGGCCTGCAAGTGAATACTTCCCAGCTCTGTTATAAATCATTAAGTAGCCACACTACAGTTGCTCTAACCCATAGAGCTGACAGATTTGCCTTGGCATTTCCCTTACGTGGCATGACCATTCAAACCAGGGTGTCAAATTGGAGTCAAAGGAAGGTGGCTGAAAACGGGCAGGGTGTGACTGCCAGGAAAGTGAAGTTGATGTATTACTGGTGGAATAATCTACATAAAATTCACCAAACAAGAATGAAGTATTCAGTGTTTATCTGAACACGGAAAAATAAATTGGTAAAATAGAGGAGGGCTTCAGGGATGTTGGAACATTTAGCGAATCAGGTCATCATCACCTCATCATCTCCTGCCCACCTCCCACAGATCCTTTGCATTGTATTAGATCAGAAGAGGGCTTGTGAAGTGGGAGTAATTATATTTCCCATGGACAAAGTAGAATTGGCTTCATCATATTATCTCTTGGAACATGTCTATTATTCTTGTATCTTGTTTATATGACAAAGAAGATATCTTTTAGATATGTACATTATAAAGGTTATTAGCTCCTTTTGAGAATAGTTGTGTTCTGCAGTGAATAAATATGAGTTTGCCCCCAAAGGAATTTTTTTTTTCCCTCAAGTAAAGCTTCAGTGCTGAAAGGCTCCTCTTGACAATCTGTTTATAGCTCTTCTCACAATGAAGTGTAGAGAATTGAAGATTAATTCCATTGAAATCATAAATGCACTGCAGTCTGTAGATTATCAGTTAGTCAAGATAAACACCACTGATTACCCCTGAATTATGCATATAAATATTTACAACATCCTGGGTAATGAATTCATAAAAATAAATAATAATTATAATAATAGAGACCTAGTACTCAAATTTCCATATATTTCTCAAATCCTGAAAGGAATATTTTCCAGTGAATTAATACTATGATGTAATTTAGCAGAGATGAGAAATATTTGCATTGCAGCGTTAGCCACATTTCTTTCTTTTTAGGTTTGAGAACATCTAAATTTAGATATCAACCATTTTTTTTTCTAGAGAAATTTCCACATATTTTTATATCCTTGTTACAGGGCCCTTCATCATATTCATAGAGTAATAGTTTGACATATACAGAATTACATTTTAAAAATATTTTTTAAATTTCAGAAAATTTTGAATTAATGACTAAAATATTTACAATTAAAGATATATGGTTTTCCCCCCCATTAGGGTTGTATCCTGTTAAACTGTTCAAATAAACAGAAATATTTGACTCAGATGCCTAAGAAAATATTCTCACATATTGTCTTGAAGGAATATAAATTGAACTGCACTTTATCTCTCCTGTTGCAATCTTTCATTTAATACAGTTCTAACTTTTCAGCTGGAATTTCTTAGAGCTTCTTTGAAAATGCCATTGTTATTTGTGGTTCACACCTGAAATATGAAGCTGTTTTTGAAGGAGAATGAGATGTTTATGGTAGATAAGATTGCTGACTAATAGTTGTTGGAAACTTTCCATTTGTCAAATTGTTATGTGAATGATCATATATTAGATCTAGCGGAGAGGAGAGCCAAAACCCGAGGAATCTAAAATAACACTTTGTTGGCAAATGGTGTGTTTTTAGGAATAAGAGCTGGTTGTGAAGAATACAGAAACATCCTATGATTTGTTCCAGTTGCGTCGATTAGCAGCTGATCCGAGGGTACAGCCCTTTATGTATTCGTGGAGAACTCTGATTCTGCCACTTCACCTTGGAGTCTCAATGCCAGTTCAGTTCTCCATCTTTTCCTGGACATATTTCCTTTTCCTTCATGTCCTTTCCCCCTTATCCTCCCATTCACTGTCTTTCCCCATACTTAAAATGTGATTTGGAGTAGCGGTTGTGGTGGGTGATTCACATGCCAATTCCTGCTGCTTTAACACAAAACCCAAAATCCATGGCAGTGAGAAAAATACAGCAATAACAGTGAGGTTGCAAGATTTGCATTGTGAGTAAGAAGCTATTAATAATGGTTATATTTGTTCCTTCCATCAAAGGTGTCTTCCTTTTCGAAAATACATTTTGCTATTTTTAACAGGGTTCAGCTTAAATATAATGCTTTGGAACATCAGATTGGCCAGTGTTTATTCTTATGTGGGCCTTTGAATCTTGATCGATTTGAAAGTATCTGCTCCTCTCCTGTTCAATAATGGCAGACGACTGTCTGCAGAGACTTGACCTTGGAGCTGGTGTAGGAGACAGACTGTAGTTGGGAGAGTGGTTAGAAAGCCTAAGTTAAGAAATTCAGACCCTGACACCTCCATTTCTCAGCCACATGACTGTTAGCTAATTACTTAGCCTGTTTGTGTTTTAGTTTCTTCATCTTTTATTTGGAGATGTTTAATGGTGCCTCCTGAATAAGATTTTAAGGGCTTAAAAGTGCAAATACATGAGAAGCACTTAGAATAGTGCTTAGCATTTCATTATAGGATAACAAATGTTAGTTGTCATTTTGTGTCCAAAGTCAAATTATTGATGGAAATAAAATGTATACTCTGATTATACATCAATATATTTGGAAGTCACATTCATGATTCAGAATTTTGGCAATTACTTGTTTAGACTTATTTAACATTGAGTAAATTATGTATCTTCTGCAGTGCCTTAAATTTCAAATCTGAAAATCACGTTAGTTAATATTATTTGATAAAATATACAGCTGTCAAATCCTGGGAACCAGGACAGAGTATTTTAAGAATATTTCATCTTCTCTTGCTATTTAAATGAAATGTAGAAATGCAAGAGTTACTGTCTTTATCAGTTTTGATTGTTCTGTTTTATGATAGCTAAACTTCACATGTTATTACTAGGAAGAAGGTTTAATATAATACTTGTTTTTAATAAATGTATAGAAATATTTAATAGTATAGTCCTTCCTGAGTGAAAGTCGCTCAGTCGTGTCCATCTCTTTGTGACCCCATAGACTATAGAGTCCATGGAATTTTCCAGGCCAGAATACTGGAGTGGGTAGCCTTTCCCTTCTCCAGGGGCTCTATCAAACCCAGGGATCAAACCCAGGTCTCTCCTGCATTGCAGGCAGATTCTTTACCAACTGAGCTGTCAGGGAAGCCCAATTCCTTCCTGATATTTACATAATTAGATAACTTTTTGCCAAACCATTTAAAATGTGCATGTATCATTGCTTGTTCCCGTGAAAGATTTCTTCTTTGAAAAATTTGGAAGCTTCTTGTAATTGTAATAATATCAAAAGATCATACCCAATATTTTGTTATGTCATTATTTAACTAGTTTTAAAACTGTGTGTTTGTAGGCTGAATATCAAGTATATTTCAATTTGTAATATGATTATCCTGCATGTTTAACACATACTGAATAACTTAAAATTAGTCTAGAAACAATGATAATTAAATATAAAGACTTGTATGGGAGGGTGGCCCCTGGCATTTCTAACTAACCTTGAGTTTTTCATTGAAGATGGTATCAAATTGATAGAACACTGATGCAGGAAATCCTGTGTATGTAGCTCTCTCCTAACTATGAATACAGTTATTTCTGAAAAATTTTATCAAAATATCTCATTTCTCACCATTAATCATTAATATTGGATAATTACAGCATGTTCCCTTGCGTTGAAATCAGCTGAAGACGCAGAGTGGCTTTTCTTGGATGCTTAAATATTAAAAATCATTTCAACTTTCCTTTCAAACTATTGTTTTGATGGTACTTTGTATTTTTGGCAACATGTAGTTTGCTTTTCTGGGATCATTCCAGATTGCTCAGAATTGTCTTCATTAAATTTATTGGAACACGGATTTTTCTAAATGACATTTTAATGATTGCTTCAAATAAGCAGAGAAATAGTAGGTTTTTTGTGGTTTTTTTTTTTCCTGATTGTTTGTTTTGAGGTTTTAAAATTTTGTTTTGTTTCAGCTTTTTGTTTCTTTTTTATTTTGGTCCAAGATTCAGATGAGAATGGTTTAATATATACTGTCTCTTCTCCACCTAAATTGGTGAAGGACCCCCATTTCCTTGAGATACATTGAGACTAATAATACCAGATGCTTAGACTAGAAGACGTATACTTTCTAAAAGTAAAATAACTTGAGACCACAGATGGGTGTTCCCAGCTGGGATAAGTTGGTATTCTAGACCACAGAGGTCTCTTACTAAAGATTTCTAAGAATGAAGATTTTTATACTGTTGTTCAGGTGTACATTTCAGATTGTATAACCATGAGATCCAGAAATTTTCCTTTACCATTCATCACTTACTGTGATTTCTGTGTTCGAGAAGTCTCCTTTTGTTACAAATCTGAAGTTTAAAAGATGCGTCAGAAAGTATAAAAATAGGAAGTGCCCACAAAATTCACATTAACAGTTTTAGAACATATTGGTCCTTGAATGCCTAAAATACAGTGCCTGAAATGGTGAGAGGAGGAAAGAAAGTGAGATAATTTAAGAATCTGACACTCTTCTTACCTTCCAGATAGCTCAAAACGGACACTTTTCTTGGATCTAAATCCTTTAGGTTTTTGGCTCTAACTGGCACTGAGCCAGATAGAGAAGAAACAGAAGATAAGAGGAATGGACAGGAAAGCAAGAACATGGATGAAAGAACATTCAGATTATTCGTTGTGATTACTAGGTATAAGCGTCTAAGGAGGTTTTACAAGAGGTTGTATAGCTTTTGCCTTACCATCCTTGCTCTGAAAGGCTTATCTAAGTATATCCTGAGTATTATAAGCCTGAATAAGTAATATTTCTGATACCTTAGTACATTATATTAAGCCCTTCATATGGAACGTAATTCCCTGGTGACTCAAGTGGTAAAGAATCCACCTGCACTGCAGGAGACCTGAGTTCGATCTTTGGGTTAGAAAGATCCCCTAGAGAAGGGAATGGCCTGAGAATTCTATGGACTGAGGAGGCTGATGGGCTACAGTCCATGGGGTTGCAAAGAGTAGGATACAACTGAACAACTAATACCTGGTACTTGATTACATTTTCACGTGCTATATTTTATTTTTTAAATTTTATTTATTTTTAATCAGTAGGAAATTGCTTTAAAATTTGTGTTGGTTTTTGCTGTACAACAACGTGAATCAGTCATAATTATATATACATCCCTTTCCTCCTGAGCCTCCCTCCCCTTCCCCCATCCCACCCTTCTTAGGTCATCACAGAGCTCCAGGCTGGGCTCCTTTTGTTATTTAGCAGTTTCCCACTAACTATCCGTTCCACACATAGTAGTGTATATATGTCAATGCCACTTTCTTTATTCGTCTCACCCTCACGTTCCCCTGCTGTGTCCACAACTTGTTCTCTACTAGGTTCATCAGTACCATTTTTCTAGATTCTATGTGTATGCGTTACTGTATGATATTTGATTTTCTCTTTTTGACTTATTTCACTCTGTATAAGAGGCTCTGGGTTCATCCACCTCACTGCAACTAACTCAGATTTATTCCTTTTTATGGCTGCATAACATTTCACTGTATGAATGTACCACAGCTTTGTCCATTTGTCTGTGTCCATGGACATTTGGGCTGCCTCTGTGTCCTGGCTATTGTAAATATTGCTGCAGTGAACATTAGGGTTTATGTGTCTTTTAGAATTGTGATTTTCTCAGGGTTTATGCCCAGTAGTGAGATTGTTGGGTCATATGGTAGACTTATTCCTAGTTTTTTAAGGATTCTCCATACTGTTTCCCATAATGGCCGTATCAGTTTACATTACCACTAACAGTGTAGGAGAGTTATCTTTTTTCCACATCCTCTTCAGCATTTATTATTTGTAGAGTTTCTGATGATGGCCATTCTGATTGGTGTGAGGTGATACCTCGTTGAAGTTTTGATTTTGCACTTCTCTAGTAATAGTGATGTTGAGCATCTTTTCATGTGTTTGTTGGCCATCTATATGTTTTTGTGGGAGAAATTTCTGCCCATTTTTTGGCTGGGTTGTTTGTCTTTCTGATAGTGAGCTATATGAGCTGCTTATAGATTTTGGAGGTTAGCTCTTTGTCAGTTGCTTCATTTACAGTTATTTTCTCCTGTTCCGAGAGTTGTTTTTTCATCTTGTTTATAGTTTCCTTTGCTGTGCAAAAGCTTTTAAGTTTTATGAGGTCCAATTTGTTTATTTTTGTTTTCATTTCCATTAGAAGATGGGTCAGAGAGAATCTGGCTGCGATTTATGTCAAAGCAGGAGTGTACTGCCTGACATATGCTATATTTTAATATGGATTTTACACATTTTCCTGGAATGGGTTTAATTTTTAAATAATTTATGAGTGTTTCTGCACTTTAAATGTGTGTACAACACTTTAAATATATCCCACTTCATATTTCTCGAAGCATTGGATCACTATTTTTTTCCCTTTGAATCTTGATATTTTTGTTTGGCGTTACACAGGAAGATTATGAATAATCAAGATATTCATAAAACAATTCCAAGTTAAGATTTTAAAAATATAGCAAGTTCCTACATCATACCATTTGAGAAGTACATAGTAAATTAAAGAAGGGGTGTGTGGCAAGGTACAATAAACTGGCTCATGTCAGAAAATAGTTTCTTGCTTTTAGACAGATCCAGATGGCAAAAACCTTACTTCTTTCCCCAAACTAAGATTTTATACCAAATGTTGTTATTATAACAAGTTTTATTCTTTTATTACATTTAAGTAAAAGGCATAAACTCTGCCCATATTCAGAATTATCTGTGACAAAGCTGGGCTTGAAAGATGAACACGTCTGGATTTGAGGAAATGTGGCAGAAGTTTATAGGTTTTCTCCCTAGGATTATATATGTAGATAGATAGATAGATATACACCTTAAACTTTAGGCTGGGCATAGAAAAACCCCATGGTATATTGAATTCATATGTGACCTAACTTGTTATGAAATAAAAATAAAAGCACATTCTACCCATAAATGCACACGGTTTTCTTAAGAAAGATTCCTGTTTATAGTTTGAATATTTAAAGTTTTAATACAACATAAAAAGATGAAGGCATTTGATAGTTCCTTACTGAAATATTATAGCAGAATGTTCAGTGTTGTTTACTAGAAAATCGCTTATCAGAGAATTCACTTTGGAGACAATGTAGTATATTATAGCCAAATTTAATTTAATTTAATTTTGCTGTTGCTGTTCAGTCGCTAGCCGTGTCCAGGCTCTACTGCCCTTCACTATCTCCTGGAGTTTGCTCAGACTCGTGTCCATGGAGTCGGTGATGCTGTCTGCGCTCTGGTGCTTCAGTCGTGTTTGACTCTTTGCAGTGCCATGGCTGTAGCATGCTCCTCTGTCCATGGGATTTTCCTGGCAAAAATTCTGATGTGGGTTGGCATGTCCTCTTATAGGGCATCTTCCTGACACAGGGATTGAACGCGTATCTCTTGTGTCTCCTGAATTACAAGCAGATTCTTTGCCACTGAGCCACCAGGGAATCCCTGTGCTGTCTAACCATCTCATATCCATATTTCTGTGAAAATTTGCCTTCACTTAATATGCAAATAATTATTTTTTCCATTCACAAATGTTCGTTCTCACATGTAGTTCTATGAAAGGCGTGTTTTTTATTCTCTGATTAAGTACTTAGTAAAGTGAGGAAAAACTAAAATTTGGCTTCCTCTAAAATGCTTAAGTTTGTTTCCAGCCCAGGCAAAGAGTTTGAAGGGGTTAGTTATTTGATGTCAAATAATTGTTTGATTGACTTAGTACCTTGTTTTTCAGCTGCTCTTTTGACACCCTAATCTGCTTCAGTACAGAGATCATATTTTCTGAGGCCAGGAACATATTTGATGTTAAGTGTATTTGTGAATTGATTTAGGAACGACGTTAGTGTAACTCAGGCAGTCATAACACACTCCTTAGTTACCCCAAGGAAGGTATATTTAGACTTGTTTAGTAAGCAGAGGTGGTAATGTTTAATCAAGTAAGCAAATATAAGTATGAAATAGTTTGCCTTTAAACCCACTTGGCAGTAGAAAAAGTCAAATGGAAAACTAGCTGACTACTCTTACCCTGTTTGTCTCAGGCACTAGTTAAGCCTCTCAGACAATGATTGATTAAAGGAAAAGAAACATTTTTCTTTCCTAAGGTTGTAATGGAGACTCTGAAGTATAAGAGTACATTATGAATCAGTGATAGAATCCTTGTCCCTTGCTGTGATATTTTAGGCCTCATAGCATTTTTAAGAAGCCACAAAACCTGGAGAAATCATACATTGTGTTAGTAAGAGGAAATAGATCATGGAAGTAAAACTTATCCTGCCTGTTCCCTAAAGCTTCAAGTCATTTGAAGTGTGAGACAGAAAATGAAACTTTGAAAATCCAAAGTAAATAGATTTTATTTTCTAGATGTTTTTGTAGAGGCTCTTTTTCATTTTTCTAGTATTTCTCCTATCCATGAACTTTACTGGGTTTGTATCCTAGGCAAGTTGGCAGAGTGCGTTATAGCTCCATATTTTACAATTTAAAGATACTTGGGAATTCCCTGGTAATCCAATGGTTAGGATTCTTCTCTTTTACTGCTGTGGCTTCGGGTTCAACCTCTGGTAAGGGAGCTAAGATACTGTGAACTGGGTGGTGCAGCCAAAAAATTCTTAATTTTATTTAAAAAAAAAAAAGAAAAAGATACTTGTCCTTAATGACAAAATGTAAGTAGGAGTCGGATAGGTGTCCTTCTGTTCTGTTCTCTCTTACTACATCATGCTAAGTTGCTTTAGTTGTGTCCGACTCTTTGGGACCCCTTGGACCCCTGCCAGGCTCCTCTGTCCATGAAATTCTCCAGGCAAGAATACCGGAGTGGGTTGCCATGGCAGGGGAGTCTCTTATTTTTCTTCTTTTAAATTCAGTTTTTGTTATCCTAATACTTTCTGCAACTTTTTTTTTTTCTTTTTGATCATAGCAGTCTTAGTCCTATAATGTTGCTTTACTTTGTATGTCAGTCCATGCTTAATCTGGGTGTTTCCATGTATTACTGGTCTCACTGTAACATCTCTCTCAAGGAGTGGTTCTCTCTTGAGAGAGAGCGGGACCATCCTTCCAGTCTCACAGCTGGGAGAAGGGAAGATTTACCTGCCTGATTCCATCTCTGGACTCAGGGAGCCCAGAAGACAAGGGCTGTCCTGTAAGATAGTATCAGTGCTTTTTTTTTTTGATAGAAGTTTCTACCCAAATTTCTCTTAATGTCTCCTCTTATTACCCATTTAAAGCCTCACAATTAGACTGCTTGCAGAGAATGATTTTGTGCAAATGGACTTGCTTTTGGATCCTTAAATGAGTCCTGTTTTTTGTCATCTGTAAAAGCTACTGCGACAGTGGAGCTTGGAATTCTACCTTAAACCGAGAAGTCTTACAGGGTTCACAGAGCTCCTGAAGGAGTTCACAGTTTCAATGGGGGCATTCAAAGGCCCTAATAGTTTATGTTAATTCTACATGTGCAGTTTCCTGGAGAGTGAGTCCATAGCATACAGAGGTGTCTCTGACCATCCACAGCTGAAGAGTTGTTTATATGCCCTGTACAGAGCCAGAAAATATTCTGAAAATAGCAGAAAGATTTGAAAACTTTGGCTATAGAGAAATACTGTTTCATGAATAGAGAATACATTGAATTAGATGAGAAGAGCTGGTGTAAAGGAGCCATTGTAACAAGATCAACAAAGGTTTGTTTTCCCTGTGGAATAGCTGCCTTGGAGCTGATTCCCAAGTGAGCACCCTCGGGTTGTATTTGGAGGAATCCTCTGGGCTGTTTTGCATTGTACTGACACTGAGGCCAAGAGATGAACACTTCTCAGAATGTAGATGTGTTGTGGTCTGCTTCCAGGTCCGTTTACCTTGAAAACCTTGTTGCTGTCCTGTTGGAGAAATAACACCTAATAGAAATGATGAATTTGGAGAATGTACCTTTAACCTGTGACTAAGACAATTAGTTATGTCACCTTCACTCACCTCCGATTCCCTTTGTATGTATTGGGCATTCAGCAGATCTCTAGCCTCTAAGTAAAACCCCGAAACTTAAGGGAGTTTGAGATTTACTATTTATTAGATTTATTATATATTTAAATTAACCTGTTATTTAAATTATTTCGGTGATAAAGCTACTAACATTTCAGTTATTTCGGTAACAAAGTGACGAATGTTTTCATGTTACTTTTTAAAACGTAAAATTTAAATAATTTGTATTCGAATGATTACATGCCTCATATGCTTAGTGTACAACAGAAGTTTATAATGTTTAATTCTAAGAAAAATTACTTTTGGGAGCGGTTGGTGAAGGCTGTAGGCTACATAACAGTCTACCTGGAAGAAGTATTTCTTGGAGGAGATTCTGTACCAATTACACATTTTATCCATTTTTAGGGTATATTAAAAACTTGTAAAATAGTCTTTTTCATGTCTAAAATAACCCTTTATTCCCAAGGATGCTGGATTTTTGTCTTGCTACAAAATTATAGAAAAATAGAAAAAGTGAAAGGTACAGTTTGAAAAGAATCCAAACTAAATTCAAATGGATTTTTAAAGTTACTTTAAAAAGAATGACACTTCATTGTCAATTTGAAAAACCTTAAAATGCCATGTCATTACTCTCTAAACAACATATTTTAGAAATAGAAACCAAACAATAGATTATGATCATAGTAATCAGGCAAGCCTGATACAGTGTTAGTTGCTAAACCAAATCAGAAAGGCACTGAAGCAGGTCATTTGCAATATTCACTGGCAGGTGAGGAGTTTGTTATGATACTTGCTTTCCAACTTTTTATTTTCAAACTTGAACTCTAAATCTGTAAATGACATTCTTGCTTGATCAAACATTGTTTTGCCTTGCTTTGGAAATGTCTAATTGTATAAACCAATGCTGTCAGGAATTTGTAATTCCAAACTTTGAACCATTAGATAGGCTGATGTCCTCAGCTGACTAGCTGTTTATGTTACAGATTTGACTCTTTACTGGGCATGTCCTCATTGAACTTATTTAGATAACTATTATTTACTCTTTAGGCTTGAAAAGAAGATCAAATAACAATGGTGTAATTTTAGGGGTTATTTATACTTCGTGTAAAGCAAGAGAGGTTGCACATCTCTGGTAGAAATCTCAGAAAGAGAACTCTATTTGGTAGCAATATGGAGTTTTGAGATGTGATTTGCATCTGTGTTGCAATTTGGAAGCTTAAGGTTTTTTGAAAATGAGTTGTAGGATATTTATATATACATACTTTTTTTCAAGAATATATCTCCTAATTCTGTTTAGACCTTTCTTAGATTAAGTTCTTTAAGAGACATTAAATAAGGCCTTAAATAAGTTAAGACATTCTCTAGTTCCCTTTGAGGGCAGAGAGAATGCCCATAGGCAAGGAACAAAGGAATTGAGAGGGCTAGTACGCTCATATATTCTTTTTCTTTTTCTTTTTCAAATTTTCTTGGCTGAACCTCATGGCATGTGGGGTCTAGCTCCCTGACCAGGGTTCAAAACACCAAGTCTTAAGCATTGGACCTCCAGGGAAGTCCTTCTCATGTACTTTTTAATGTTTTAGTTCAGGTCTTTCATAATTAAAGTACCCTCCTCTTTCTTAACAACTACTTTCTTTCATTGTAAGTACACTCAATTAAAATCTTTATCAACTTCCATGGTATTAAATCATACTAATTCTGGATAATCAATGGTAAACAGTATTCATGCATTAATTAAGTAGTCTATTCAGTGTCTTTTCCACATAAAGATCATTCTACCCTCAACTCATTAGTTGAAGGAATATATATTATACTTCAAATTTGCATCAGTCATAGGATGATTTCATTTTATATGTAATGAATCAAGTCACATCATGATAGACTGATCCTTTCGAAAAAAGACAAATTTTAAGTGTCACTTGCTTTTTAGGGTGATATTGAAATGCATACATCTGGGAACTGCATGATAGAATTTCTACAAGACATTAATGTTTATCTTGTGGGTCACCACCTAAAGACTAATAGCACTATGTCCTGAATTCTTGTCATGGACTATGTTAGTAAAACAGCAATAAAAGTGATCGAGTAGTTCACTATTTTATATCCTGTGGCTGGTTATGGTCATCTGGCTAGAGTCTAACCCATATTAATCCCCTGAGTAAACAGTCAGGAACATTCAATGATGTACTTAAAATACTTTTTAACATGTGGTATTTAGAGTGTTTAGAATGTCAAAGGATCCTTTGTAATGATCTTCCCCTTGAGTAGTTCAAAAGATATTTTTAAAGTTATGTTTCAAAGAGCACAGTGTTTGAAGACTTTCAGAAAATATAAATCTAGTAGAGTACTTCGGGGGAAAAAAAAAGCTCCATTCTCGAAAAAAAAAAAATCATCCTACACACTAAAATGATATATTAGTCAAATAATCTATGAAAAAATCAAGAAAACAGAGTATGTGTTCATTTTTGCTTAAGAAAAAGAACTTTTATTTTTTCACGAACAAGAGGATGCATTTGGTGCTCCCTTAGGGAGCGACATGCTTCTCTATAATTGTGTTTTTCACATTTTATGTTCAAATGGAAATGACTGAAGAGAAAGCATGTTCATTTTTTTTTCATAGAACATATTAAATCCTGTTTCTATGGCAACAACTTTTAATTGGCAAATCCCATTCTGTCAGTACTCTCAAGCTTATTTTTCTTGGGTACATTGAATTGTTAAAAGTGCTTCACAAAGTAAAAGTTAGATTTGGCATTGTTCTTTGGCATAAAAGATGCTCATGTTCAAGATTTATTTTATTAAATAATTTAGCTATAATATACTTGTGTAGTGAGCTTCCCTGGGGCTCAATGGTAAAGAATCTGTCTGCCATGTAGGAAACACGGGTTCAAGCCCTGGGTCAGGAAGATCCCCTGGAGAAGGAAATGGCAACCCACTCCAATATTCTTGCCTGGGAAATCCCATGGACAGAGGAGCCTGGCGGGCTACAGTCCGTAGGGTCGCAGAGTTGGACATGACTTGGTGACTAAACAGCAGCAACAATACTTGCATAGTAGGTTGCTGTAGAGATGATAACATTTATCTCAACACTCCATTGCATGTCAAAAAACCTGCCAAGGATTGGTACAGACACGCAGGCTTACAAACTAAGACGAGCAACTTGTGTTATTTCACATGGCTGAAGTAGTCAGCTATCTGACCTGACTGAACAAAGTTTGAAAAAAATATTTAAATCATTTTGGGCTAGTTTCAGACTTTAAAAACTGTGTATCTGTGGTTCCTTATGGCCTTGACTTTAATAGTATGGAGTAGATTGATTTATTAGAAACAAACATAGTTTGCAGCTTGATTCTCGTAAATTTTATCTCTTGAATCAATGTGGTGCAGAATTTTGAAGCAGGTATTTGCTAAGTTGGATTTGGCTACCGCAGTGTTATAAAAATAGATTAAGTAAACAGACACAGCAGGCCGATGCAGCTTGGATTTTGAACCCTTCTGAGACCCAGTATAACTTGAATAGTTGATAGGTCTAGAGAGAAAGAAATTTGAATCCCTAAGGTAATTTTAATATTATATAATAAAGGAAGAACTACTTTATAGCAAAGGATCAGGTGCTGTATCTATTATAATTATTTCAGGGAGCTTTATCCAAAAGCTCCCTTTTTAAAGCTATTCTAGTCTGCTGTGTATTTTTTTTTTTTTTGGCTTTGCTATTTTTATATCACTGCAGTAGCATAACCCTGCACCAAGCGCAAGACACCAGTGCAGTTGGTATTGACTCTGAAAACTGTTATTAAGCGAAAGCTAGCAAAAGCAAATCCTTGGAAAGAAAGAAATTATCACATTGAAGACTCGCAATATTAAATTTGTCTTCTAAATATTAAAATTTGTAAAGAGTAAATGATGCTGTGTATCTCCTCCTTCAAAGCTGTGACTTCATATTGTTAAGAACTAAAATATGTTTACTTACTCTTTTTAATTATTCTCCACTATTGCAGATTTTCTGTAAAAGTGTTCCTTTCTCGTATACCATCTTTGTCTCTTAAATTTGTTCTTATTGCATTTTTGGCTAACAAATGACTTTGTACTTTTTTTCAGAAGTCTCAGAAAGCATTTATGTCTGAATGATTCAACCTTATCTTGCTAAAGTACCAGTCTGCCCTTCTAATCTACACATGTTCCCTGAGCACTGTGATTCTCATAATGTAATATAAATTACATTTATATAGGAAGCAAATTAGGAATGTTTGCTGTCTGTCTTTATGTGTAGTATATGTGTATAAATATACACATACGTGCTTTGTGGATAGATTTAACTGTATTGCATTTGTCTCCAGTAACCTAAGAAAAGTGAAAAAAAAAGGTATTGTTAATTTGTATAAAGAGTGATAAACCAGTTACCAAGGCCTTTGCATAAACGGAAAAATAGAAATTAGGTGGCCTACAGCTCCCTGTATGATGCTATGTTCTTTCAACCACAAACCTTGAACACTGTTTTATGGGCCGACTGGGATTCACTAGACCCTATATATTCTTACAGTGTTTGAGTATTTGGGGACAGTCCCAAAGATTCATGACATGTAATTGTTGGTGTTCATGCTTGGGAGGACGTAAGTCACTGTACCCTAAGTGGGCTTGGTGCCTCAGCTGGAGAGGATACCCACTTGGCCACCCACCTCAGTATGTCCCTGTTGACTTCACATACAGAGCAGTGCTGATGAAGTGGGGCATTTCTATGTTTGGGGATTTACAGTGGTCTAGAGGACACAGTTGTGCTTTGGAGTATCAAGGGTCTTTTCTTATCAGGGATGTACAAATAGAATTTTTAAAGTGGAAAAAATCTAACAAAGATTAGTTATCATTTTCAGATCTTTAGCTTTTTTAATTCCAGAAGTCCCAGTCTCGTAATTGAATGAAGGAATATTCTTCTTCTGTGACCTTTCAGTTCCTAAACTAAGAGCATCTGTCCTGGTCATGAGTGCTTGTGATTTGCAGTTCAGTTCTTATGTCTGCCTACCTGCAGCCAGTCCAGGGTTTACGACTTTGAAAATGTGTAACTAAATATGCTATGGGAAATGGTAGGACAGAGGAGACACCAGATTTTCTGGGAAAACGCCAATGATTCTGGTTCTAGGACCTACCATTTGAAAGTTAGAGCTGGAATTCCTGGGTCGGAAAGATCCCCTGGCAAAGGGAATGGCTACCTACTCCAGTGTTTTTGCCTGGAAAATTCCATGGACATCGGAGGCTGGCAGGCTACAGTCCCTGGGGTCACAAAGAATTGGACATGACTAAACGATTAACACTTTTGTTGTTGTTTAGAGACTAATTTACTTTTATTCAATCCTTCCAAGTTCACTTGAATTGTTTCACAGATCTTTAGAGGGATTTTAATATCCATATATGCCCTTTGTGGATATGGATCTCCCTGTATATATACATCGGAGAAGGCAATGGCACCCCACTCCAGTACTCTTGTCTGGAAAATCCCATGGATGGAAGAGGCTGGTAGGCCGCAGCCCATGGAGTCGCTGAGAGTCGGAACACGACTGAGCGACTTCACTTCCACTTTTCGCTTTCATGCCTTGGAGAAGGCAATGGCACCTCACTCCAGTACTCTTGCCTAGAAAATCCCATGGACGGAGGAGCCTAGTGGGATGCAGGCCATGGGGTCTCGAAGAGTCAGACACGACTGAGTGACTTCACTTTCACTTTTTGCTTTCTTGCCTTGGAGAAGGAAATGGCAACCCACTCCAGTGTTCTTGCCTGGAGAATCCCAGGGACGGGGGAGCCTGGTGGGCTGCCGTCTGTGGGGTCACACAGAGTCGGACACGACTGAGCGACTTAGCAGCAGCAGCAGTAGCCGCAGCTCTTATAGATATCTCTCTTTCTAGACACACTCAAACACACACATGTTAATCAGTTTGAGATCACGTTTTTGGAAATAAAATGCCATACCTTATTTCTTGTAGTGGAGAAGCACCTCCAAGTAGCAGGAATGTGAATACTGAGATACTTGATTTAGGAAGGGATGTCCATAGGACACAGATAAGAACGCCCTTGTCCTGTAGTCTGGAGAGGCAGAGAATCTGCCAATCTACCGAGAATCTGTAGATTGGCTCTCCTTAGCAAAACAATGAACTGAGGCCCACTCCCACTTTGAAACACAGCCTGTCTCCTTTATCATTTTTAAAGGAACTTCACCACATAATATTATACATAAAGGTGATCTTTCTTAGAGAAGTTTAAACCTTTCCTAGAAAGGATAATGACAGCCCCAAGTTTGAAGTGTGAAGTCTTCACAGCTAGGAGCAGATGTGTTATGTAACTGCTTCAGCTACCCTTCACAGATTTCTGACTTTGCCCTTCACATTCCTGACCTTCCCACGTTTTCATTTTTTTCTTCCAGCTTCTCATACCTGTACACCTTTCTTCTTCTGACCTTGTCATTAGGATTTGCAAACTGGGTTCACACCACTTGCCTGAAAATCACATGAGGAAGCCAAATGCCTCTTACAGTTCCAGAAGACCTTGGGGGGCAGGAAAGCTGACCGTATTGGGGGGCTTAATTTTGTATGTTTCCTTATCCTTGGTGCATCTAGCTTCTGCCTGCAGTGGTTTTGTTTGTACAGCATTTTGCTAAACATATGCCAGGCATTACTGCAGTGCTGCTTCCTATACCAAACACCTTGGCATAATTCAAGATGAAAAACGGAATGTATGTGAGAGATGAAAAAATCAGATTTGATTACTGAAGTGCTGACATCTGAATTGGTAGCAGTGAGAAGTAACACATTTGCCTCAGGCATGCCTATCTGTGTGTCTCTCCCCCTCCTACTCCAAGTCACAGGGAAGCCCATTTAAACATTCTTAGGAATGCTTTCCAATTTTACTTTGGTGGGAAAGGCTGAGATTTCAAGGAATTCGTAATAAAGTATTGGCATTCGCTTAAGCTTCTGTCGTTTGAATGAATCGCAAACTATTTTTGAGTTTCTTATACTGAACATGGGTTTAAGTACAGGAAACATCATTAAGTCTTGTCATTTTGGAAAAGGAAATTTATATTATGGAGAGGCAGTTGAGATTTATAACTAGCAAGTACTGGCATAAAGACTTCTTTTTTCTTCATGTGGTGCAACATAAACAGAGATATCAACAAGAGGTTCCTAAAGATAGGCCTTAAATTTTTAAAATATTTGAATGATACTCTATTTATATGAATATGTAATTCACTTCTTATTGCTCCATAATGCTTCTGTTAAAAATTTCAGAGCATCTTTCTGAGAGCTAAAATTGATATGAGACCCAATGCAGTGGCATTAATGGGGACAGAGTTCAACAAATTGAGCCTTTTGTACATATTTACATTTCGTGTGCTATTTCAAAACTCCAAAAATGAATGGAATGCTTTTGAAAATTGGCATACTTCTCCTACGTCTGCCTCTTTGAATAAACAACTGCCCCAGAATTTCTGCTTTTGTTAAGTAGCAACAAGAAATAAAAAACATTTGAAGTGTTAATCTTTAATTTTTGAATAATATGTCTTTTTATAGCATTTCTTCTTAACTGATTCCCTTCTATTTTGGGCGTAGTTATGTAATAGCCTTAATTGGGTGAGCTGTCATTTCAGGGTGGGAAAAATACACATGAAGAAAGAACATACATTATAAAAGTAGCCTTTCAGAATACTTCAGTGCTCTGCCAATACCGTCACGTTCTTCTGAAAGGGAGCTACTCTCACTTTTTTGCAGTAAAGTAAGAGAAACTTCTTAAAAGATGCAAAAATATTCCTGAAATTCATCTGAGTAGAAAATCCCAAAGGCCCCCTTTTTTTCTGTTTTTAACAGGAAACATGCCTACACAGATGGTCTATTGAATTTTCTAGCATGTTAATGCAGTATATAATTTATTGCCTTAAATTCTAAGTTCTAGAGTGGTCCTATCTTATCTCTTTAATGATACCTCCCTCCTAAAAGGAGTTTGCATCTCTTGCTTAAATGCTGCAAGAAGATAATAGAACTCCTCTATATAAACATTCCAGTCCTTCCCACCTAACACTTACTTGGCCATCTCCCCGTCTTAGGTCATCACTCCCTCATATCCCTTCTCCATTTGTGCCTGTATACCTCTGAGATCCTGGAAGGGAGCAACCTGCATTCCCACTAGAATTCACATAGAAGGCGCTCATGGCCCTTGCATGGCTTTTAAATCTGTTAGGCAGCTTAGAATCACAAATTATCTTGTGGCTACAATGTATCGTAGAGGAGTTTTTGATATCCAGAACTGATCCCAGGTTCTAGAGTGCTTTTCTGTTTCCCGTTTCCTTTTTTTTTAAATTATAGTTGATTTACACTGCTTCTGGTATATAGCAGAGTGATTCAGTTATATCTATATCTATATCTATATATATATATATATTCTTTTTCAGGTTATTTACCATTAAAGATTATTGCAAGATATTGAATATAGTTCCCTGTGTTGTAGCAAGGAAGATCTTGTTGTTTATTTCATTTATAGTAGTGTGTATCTGTTAATCCAAAGTTTCTAATTTAGTCCTTCACCCCTCCTCCTTTGGTAACCATGTTTGTTTTCTACATCTGTGAGTCTGTTTCATAAAGAAGTTCGTTTGTATCCATTTTTTTAGACTCCACATAGAAGTGATATCATATGATATTTTTCTTTGTCTGACTTCACTTAGTATGATAATCTGTAGGTCCATCCATGTTGCTGACAGCATTATTTCATTCTTTTTTATGGCCAGGTAACATTCCATTGTTTATGCATTATATGTGTCACTTTAATGACATCGTCATTATCCATTCGTCTCTTGTTGGACATCTAGGCTGTATGTCAGTGTTCATAGCAGCGCTGCTTACAATGACCAAAACGTGGAGGCAGTTCACAGTACTTTTAATGGGCACAGTAGTTCTAGCCCTTTCATTTTCTGAGAGTTGAACTGCCACAAAATGGTGGCAGTGAGCTAGAAGTCTCTGGAATCCTAGTGAACTAGTAGGTAAGAAAGCCACTGACGACTTACCTTCTCAAGGGAATGAATGGGAAGGTGGAGCATGAGTCCTATCAGGGTTGAGAGAATGTCCTTCAACCATTTTAGCCCAACTTTATACCTCTTCTTAAGGATGTTTCCCATGAAATTAGCTTCCCCTCATTTCTCCTCCATCCAGTTCTTTTTACTGATTGGAATTACATTTTGTCTTTCTTCTACCCTGTGTCATCTAGTATGATAAGTTAATAGACACCCAATGTATATTTATTAATACTATAAAAATAGTATGTTAGCAAGATTGTGGATACAGTTTCCTTTCTAATGTATGTGCAATCGTTGACACAGTGAATTTGAATATTAAATATAGCTCTTTTCTTAAAAGAGTCATTTCTTAGTCCTTATGGATATTATCCCTTATAATAGGTATGAAATTATTTTAAATAATTTTTCTAAGAATTTCAATGGAAAATGGTGTCTAATTTATAGAGCTTTTCTAACAGTTATTGAGAGTAACCAATTTAGTGTGAATCTATTTTTAACACTGACATTCACTTCATCCTACATGAGTTTAGAAGATGAACCTACAGCTTTTAAGAACCAAGATCATCAGCTAGATTTTCTTCATAATTTTCTCCAAAGTGAGAACCACTGAGACCTTTGTAGTGGTAATACAAATACTTTGGAGCAAAATTGAGTTTTTCTCAAAGGTCAACAGAGACAGCTTTGTTTATGATTTGCAAAATGTCATATTAATTTGTGTAAAATCCATAGTGTAACTAAATACATACTGTGGTGAGAGTTAGAAGAAGGCTGTTTGACTGTACTTATATCCAGTGAAAAGAATCCTCTAAAGATTGTTTTTTTCACTGCTTCATTTTAAATACCACTGACTATTTAAATTTGAACTTGATATTGTCTTAATGCTAAACATAGCTGGCCAAATATGTTTATACAGTGCATATGAATCAGGCAGATGAGTGTTGCTTTAATTGTTCTGTGACTTTGTACAAATTATTTTATATCACAGGATCTCTGAATCCTCATCAGCATGGTGGGGGTGGGGGTGGAGGTGGAGGGTGGAGATTCCAGTACTCCCATCATAGAACTGTGGGGAGGACTACGGGAGATCTAGTCTTTCCTTTATTCAACACTCTGTGACTCATTCCAGGCTCAGGGAAGCAAGGCTCTGCCCTCATGGATCTTACATCCCTAGTGTTGTTTGTCAGTGAGTAAGGAAACACATAAATAAGCAACATAATTGCAGGTATGACAAGTGCTGTGAAGAGAATAAACAGATGGAGCCTGGCTCTAGGAGGGCTTTAGTTGAGTTGGTTATGCCCACTGCCCTGTTTGTAAGAGCATAGACAATATATGGTAAACTTTCTTCCCTTCATCATTCATTTAATTTCCTTACCTTGTATTCAACTCTTATATTCAAAATTTGTAAAAAAAAAAAGGAATGTGGATAAGTAATAGTTTTTATTTTGTGAGAAATGTTTTATTTTCATAAATCTAAAGTTGCAAAGCAGACTTCTTATTTCTTCACGGTTAATAGAGTGAATTGGTACAGTTTCATTTCTTCAGAGGATAATATAAATTATTTTGAACTCAGTTATCAAATAATAGTCTTGATGATCATTTAAGTCTAGTTTCTCTTCTTTGCCACTGTGGTCTATACTACCTTTCACATTTGTGTCCTAACTTGATGTTCTAGCCCTCTTGAACAGTTTAGTGCAAATGTTTTTATCTTGTATTGTTAGAAAACACATACCCGACAGTCACTATACTTGGACTTAATGAGTGCAGTCTTTCTATATCTTTATGACGTAGGCCATTTTCACTATGCAGGGTCTTCCTGAAATTCAGGCAGGTCTCAGCAAAGGCACTTGGTGGAAGGGTTATCTTGGGTTTTTTGTAGATTTCTTAACCAGGCTTCCACTTAACTTTGTTAAGTTACTTCCACTTAACTTTGCCTTAACAAAGTTAAGGCACCTTAGCTCTCCTGAACAAAGCCTTCATACCAGTCAGGTTAGTTTATCTACTGTCTTTGTAATGGCCTGAAGTTCCCACTTGTGTGGCATTGCTTGCTGCTGTTTTACTTAGCAGAACCTCGTGGCTTTTTGGATTCCTGAGAATCCAGGTCTGCTATAGAGGACATAATTTTTAGACTTGGTAGCAAACCTGGATTTACATTTTGTTTGCTCTTTCTGTGATCTTGGCAAGTCATGAAACTTTGGTGGGCTTTAATTTCCCCATCGGACTAATGGAGTTAATGCCCACTACTCCTATGGTCATTGTGAGTTGATTGAACTGCTCCCAAAAAGTGCTTCGCTCCTGATCTTTTTTTTTCCTCTGCACTTGGTACCCCCTTGGTATAACAGGACACTTCATAGTATTCATTATTTATTTTCTGACTTATACTCTGTGTTATGATCTATGGTCGGTCCTCCGCCACCTTTTCTTTTTTGATAGGCAACTAGATGAAAGAAAGATGTAGGTTAAAATTCTCAAAAACAAAGTTTGGGGCTTACTTGCTTATTTTAATGAACTATCTGTACATTTGTATGAGCAGAGTTTTTTTATTTATCAAAACTGAGGTATGAAGAAATGGCTTATGGTGAATTAAGAAATGCTTTTAGATAGTGGACCCATAACAATTAAATGTTAAAGAAAAACACAGGGGGTATAACATGGTTTTGACTATTATGGGAAATAACAAAAGGAGAAATGACAGAAAGTAAAGCTACAATAAGTTGTGGTTAGTAGGACTGTCCAAAATGGATGATGTCATCTGAAAGTTTCTTCACTTCAGAAAATCTCGGAGATAAGAAACTTGACATTCTGAGCAATGCTCAGATTCATGATTGATAACATGTTTTAGGCATAAACAATAAGGCTATTGATAATTTGTAAACTTTTTCTTGAATCTATTTAAAGTATTTCTTGGTCCTTACATAGTTCTCAATTTAATCTTCCCTAAAATAAACTCGTTGACTAATACATTGTAAATCTTTTCCTGCTGTGTGGTCCACGTGCTCTGGTAACCTCATTGACTCACTTCTGTGGAGTCTGGGGAATCTGTCCCCCACCCCACATAAGCCAATATGCTTTGGCAAAACTCTGGCAGTTTATAACATAGAATACTGATTTTTAGAAGGAGTTACTTTTTGTTTGCATAATCAGTTCATTTAATTATCAGCTGCTTTTTTTTTTTTTGCTATTCTAACAACTGTTAAAACAGTTGTGGGAAAAAGCCACAATTTTTTTTTTTCATTTTTATTATCAATCCCATGAGCAATGAATGCCTCAAAATTTTTGCCAAGCTACCCTATTGGGCTTCCCAGGTGTTGCAGTGGTAAAGAATCCACCTGCCAATGCAGGAGACGTGGATTCGACCCCTGGATTGGGAAGATCCCCTGGAGAAAGAAATGGCATCCCACTCAGTATTATTGCCTGGAGAATTCCATGGACAGAGGAGCCTAGTGGGCTATAGTCCATGGGGTTGAAAACAGTAGGACACAACTGAGTGACTGAGCATACCTACCTTCTTGACACTTCTAAGTAACATTTTCTAATCTGAGTAATTCAGATTTCAATTATTATTTACTCTTTTCTGATGTGACTGTAGTATGAAGTCTAGTATTTATCTGGGAATGAAGGAAGCCATGAAATAAAGTAATGGACTAATGATTGAACCAGAAATTTGCTACTAAGTAGCAAGAAATTGGAAAATAATCATGCTTAACGTGGCAGTTAATCAACAAATACATTTTCAAAACATTAATAGATTTTGAAAAAGCACTGGGCTTCCCAGGCGGTTCAGTGGTAAAGAATCCACCTGCCAGTGTAGGAGATGTGGGTTCAATCCCTAGGTCAGAAAAATCCCCTGGAGAAGGAAATGGCAACCTGCTCCAGTATTCTTGCCTAGAAAATCCCATGAACAGAGAAGGCTGGTGGGCTACAGTCCATGGGATCTCGGAGGGTCAAACATAACGAAGCAACTAAGCACACATGTATATTATTTAATATATATTCTACTTTATAAGACTCGTGTATTTCTTTGCTCATTCAGTGAGTTAATACCTATTATGAGCCTGCCACTATCCTAGATGTTCGTGTTTTGGGAGTACAGCTGGAAAGTAGACAGTCATGGTTTCTACCCTCATTCCTGGTCTAGTGAAAGACAAGGGCAACGGCCAAGGAATTGTGATAAAGTGTAATGAATGCTCTGGGGCCAACTAATAGAGCATTAAACAAAGACTTGAAGTTTAAAGAAAACTTCCTGGAGGTGGTGACATTTAACCGGAGTCGAACTGACTGGAAATTAGCCAGGCCAAACAGAAAAGATGAGGGGAGGGTGAAGTATTTGAATAACTGGACCTATGTGGCCAAAGTAACATCTTGCCCAAGGGATTGAATGTAGTTTAGTTTAATATGGCTGGGAGAGAGAGGAGGAGGGAGAGAGAATGAGTGTGCATTCGGATGGTGTGGGGTGGGGGGCTGTGGAAAAGATGGGATGATGATCTGGAGAAGGGGCAGGTCTGTGTTAGCTCTGGTCTGGACTATTAAAATAATTACTTAGTTTGGTCTTCCTTCCCCAGGCTCTCAGCCATATCAGACCCCCTTACCTCCTGTCTGATGAATTCATGAAACACAGTTTTGCCAGTGTCATCCTTGGTCCCCTTCGTAGACTCTCTCTGGCCTGTAGGAGGAAGTAGACAATCTTTAACTCAGTTTTTAAAGGGTCCCCAAGCTGGACTCACTTTGCAAACTTTATTTCCTGCAACTCTTATTACACATTTATTACTTGTTACTGGTGCTTCAAATTGTGCTATTCCCTCTACCTGAATATCTCTTCTAACTCGTCATGTATAAAATTCTCTCTCTTGTTCAAAGGTATTATCTGACTTTTCTAAGTGGAATCTTTCTCATTTTCCTTGAAATGGTAAGAATTCTTCATCTGAATGCCTGTTATGATGCTTTTGGTCTTCTTTCTGTATATTCGCATTTTTTTATGTACCTGCTTTATTTCCCTGAGTAGACTGTGTGTCTGATTCATTTTCTGTCTCCTCTGCCCTGCAGCACTCAGCACATGAGTGGTTTCACCGAGTAGATGAATGGTGGATTAATAAATAAATTAGCTTTTCTAGAAGATATCAGGACTTGGTATGAAGCATATATTAGGCAAGACCACTTATTTTACTTTTTTACCTCATCTGTTCATTTCCTATCTTCTAGCTTATTTTTCAGGTTAGATAGGAAACAATGAATCCGTTGTTTCATTGTGCCTTCTCTTTGGCCTGCATGTTCGCCCAAGATGATATGCCCAAGGGAACACAAGGCAGTAGCTCTTTTTGTGTCCACCGTTGCCCTGAGCACCCTATCTCCCGCTGTCTAGGAAAGGAGCTGTGAGGAAACAGTGCAGAAACACAAGTATCAGTTAACAGGCTGATAACATTAGCTGTTATCTTGAAGTCATTAGCAAGCACTGGGTTTAAAAGACCTGTGGAAAGGGTTGTGATGGATGTGTAAATAAGAATGTGTATTAGTAGATAGAGGTTCACCAATGGTCCTCAGAGTAGCAGCCATTAGAACTGTCTGAGAGCTTTCCTGGGACCCAGCCAAAATCAATTCGAATTTCTGGGGATGGAGGCTAGGCATAGGAATTTTTAATTTGCCATATACCGCCATGATTAAGGACTTTCCAGGTGTTGCTAGTGGTAACAAACGTGCCTACCAATTCAGGAGACATAGAGATGAAGGTTAGATCTCTAGGTTGAGGAGATCCGCAGGAGGAGGGCATGGCAACCCACTCCAGTATTCTTACCTGGAGAGCCCCATGGACAGAGGAGCCTGGCAGACTGTGGTCCACAGTGTCGCAGAGTTGAACATGACTGAAGCGACTTGGCACACACACACACACACCATGATTAAGGACCACTGGCTTAAAATTTAAACGGTGGTGTCTCAGTAGTGTGGTGACTTGGACACCGAAATAGCCTTCTTGTCTCCTAACTTGCTTATTCATTCTGCAAATGTACTGAAAATGCTTAGATTTCAGCCTGTCTTTAACAACTTCTTAATCTCGATGGATAGACAGACTTATAAAAATTACCTGTAATACAATTTGACAGGTGCTGAATTCACCACTGTGAATTTCTCCTACCTTGGCAAGAAAGTGGCGAGGAGGAAGGAAGGGAAAAGGAAAGAGAAGATGTCTATGGAAAGGGACATTTGAAAAGGGTCATCTCTCATCATCAGATTTAACCTAAGAAAATGATTCCATGTTTTTTTTAATCCCTGTTTAAATAGTTTCCTAATGGTCAGAGAAATGAGCATTAATTGATTCGTCCTTGGGCATGGGCGAAGCTCTCTTACAGCCACTCGGGAGTTAAGTTCCTTAGATGCCGTTTCACAAATGAAGGCACTGTGCAGGCTTGGAGGTGAGCGCCTACCCGAGGCCAGAGTTGGTGGCTGACAGAGTTGCACTGAAGCCACGGCTCCCTGGCTCCTAAAGAGGTGGTTTTGTCTCCCCTGGACTGAACATTTGTCATCCTCAGCCACTGGAGGCTTGTGGGAGTTAGTTCATTCAAAGAGGTTCTAACTTGACTGTGAGCTGAAGGACTCTGTCAAAACAAGGGTTGAAGGAAAAGGAGAAGGAATGCTTTCAAGCATGTGTGAGGTGGAATTGGGGGTTGCACGATTCCAGGGATGTGAAGAATATACTGGGAGAGGGAAAGGGACTCAGGGCTGTCTGGTCACCAAGTACCAGCACCTAATCAGAGGCTGTCATACCATGCCCTTGTCTATCAGTCACATCATCCCTAGAATACTATTATTCTTGTTTTATAAAAGAAGAAGTGGAGTGAGGTTGAGTAATTAACTCAGTCTTACAGCTAATAAATACCAAAGTTCGCTTTAGAACCAACAACCTTGTGATTCCAGTTCACGTGATTGTAACCATTGAGCTGGGGCCCTACTGCTCTTTTTTTTTTTTTTAAATTTTCTTTACTTTATTGTGTTGGTTTTGCCATACATTGACATGAAACCGCCATGGGTCTACATATGCTCCCCCTCCAGAAACCCCCTCCCTCCTCCCTCCCGATTCCCTCCCCCTGGGCCATTCTGGTGCACCAGCCCCTAGCATCAGCCCTGGGCTGGCGATTGATTCCTACTGCTCTTTTATATCAAGTCCTGAGATGGTTCCTGGGATGGTTCCTGTGTGCAGATCACCAAGGCCTGCGGAGGAGGAGCTTTCACACTGAAGGCGCAGAGAAGTCCAGCAAAGGACCATATTATTTCTTTGGGTCGGAGCAAAGTACTGACTTGTGTTTGGATGATGGTATTGTATTGATAATAAGTTACTAGAAAATGGAGCAAATGAGACTAGGGGAGAAGGAGAATATAATTGAATTGAGAGAAAACAGGGCCATAGGGTGTGAGTTGACTGGGTGAAGATGCGGAAGGAATGCTTTTGAGAACTACTTTATTAGAAGAAGGTTTTTTATAGAATTTATAATTTTTTTTTAGCTGAAGTATGGGCTTCCCTGGTAGCTCAGATGGTAAAGAATCTGCCTTCTCTGCAGGAGACCCAAGTTCGATCCTGGGTTGGGAAGATACCCTGGAGAAGGGATTGGCTACCCTCTCCAGTATTCTTGCCTGGGAAATCCTATGGACAGAGGAGTTTGGCAGGCTATATGGTCAATACGGTCGCAAAGAGTCAGACACAACTGAGTGACTAACATTTTCACTTTTTTCTTCATGGATTGATTTAGAATGTTAATTTCTTTTTTTTTCTTCCTTTTTTTTTGTGTCTGAAGGATTTTTTAATGTAAACTTATTTATAGTTGATTAGCAATGTTGTGTTAGTTTCAGGTGTACAGCAAAGTTATTCAGTTCTACACACGTGTATCTGTTGTTTTTCAAATTCTTCTTCCATTTAGGTTGTTACATAATATTGAACAGAGTTGTGCTATATAGTAGGTCCTTGTTGGTTATCCGTTTAAACTATAGCAATGAGTACATGTCTGTCCCAAACTCCCTAACTATCTCTTCCCCATCCTTCCCCACTGGTAACCAGAAGTTCCTTCTGTAAGTCTGTTAGTCTGTTTTTGTTTTGTAAATAAGTTAATTTTTTTTTTTTTTAGCTTCCACATGTAAGTGATATCATACTATATTTCTCTTCTCTGGACGGAATACTTTATATTCTGAAATAAAGTCAGGACTGATTCATTTGGCAAACATTTCTTGGGTGTATTGACCTGGACTGGGCTGGGGGCACAAGGCTGAGGCACAGCCCCCTCCTGGAGGTGGTCAGCATGGGAGTGAGACCTGTACTTAGTGCTCAGCAAAGCCCTGTGACCCTCTTGGGAGGAAGACGTGTGCAAAGTGCCAAGGAACGCGAAACGACTGTATCTACTAACAACCACCTGCTGTAGCCAGAGGTAGACGGTGTCAGATTCACAGATAACGTTGCTTTACTCACTTAATGCACCCAAGCCTGGTGTTTAGAAGATCCGGGCTTCAGCCTAAATGTTGATGATGTGATAGCAGGAGAAAAACATCATGTGACAGCCGCCTGTGCTTTTCCCTCTTACGTTCACATTCTGGCTTATTATAAAACAGTGTTGCCATGGCTGGCATTCCCGTGAGGCTCAACATCTCCATACTTTTCATCTTAAATAAGCGCTTCAGAATATCTCTGCAGCTTTTGATTGCTGTTTAGAACGAGCACCTTGTGACTGTTTAAGCTTTTCAGATGCTGAAGTTTAAGTCATGACTGTAATACCCTTCTGCCTTAGAAACTCGTCTTACAGATGTCTTGAAAGAGTTCCATAGTTCATAGGCATCTTTTTTATTTATGTATTTATTGTTACAATGGATCATTTTCCAGAGAGCTATTTGAGGATAGTAGAAATATAATGAATGATTTCTCTAAATTCAGAGCCTTTCCTGTTTTATACCCAGTAATAATTTTGAAGTAACTTTTGTTGATGGTTACTCTTTTAGATGTTTGGAAACCTGCCAGAGAAAGCCAGTGAAAGTCTCTAGGGGTGGGGGTAGGGGCAGAGGAGGAGAGAGGCTCAGATAACTTGGGTTGTAATACTGCTTTTTTACCTCAAGAGCTTTTTTTTTTTTTTTATTGTTTTTGCCATACAATGTCATGATATCACCATGGGTTTACATATGCTTCCCCTCCAGAACCCCCCTCCCTCCTCCCTCCCCCCCGGGAAATCTCGCTGCACCAGCCCCGAGCATCAATCCTGGGCTGGCGATTGATTAGACATATGATAATTAACTTGTTTCAATGCCCTTCTCCCATATCATCCCACCCTTACCCTCATCCACAAAGTCCACGAGTCTATTCTATACATCTGCGTTCCTTTTGCTGTCTCGCATGTTGGGTTCTCGTTACCGTCTTTCTAAATTCCATATATATGTGTTAATATACTGTATTGTTGTTTTTGCTTCAAGAGCTTTTTTTTCATCCTGCTGCCTGTGCTACTGCAGTCAGCATCCAGTAGAGATGTATTCTGGGCCCAGGAGCCAATTGTCTTGCTCCTCGATGCAGCCTGAAGTCTGTGCACAAGTTTAGCAAATTGTCCTAGGGATGTTGGGCGGGGAGAAGGAGGGGGAGATGGAGTGCTTTCCCCACAGGGACTGAGGCGGTGGCATTGAGCACATTTTGTTCAAGTACAAAGTTGACATGTCTGAAGGAGACCGTGGTCAGCAGTAATGAGGACCGTTGTCACCTTACCTTTGCTTCATGCTCTGTCATCGTTTATGTGAAGCAGTAGCATTTAATGGCTGGACTTGAGGCGGAATCTAGGAGGTCAGGAAGTTAGTGACGTTGGTTTTCAGTTAGGGAATCCCAGAGTTTTTTATAATTTAAGGTTTATCATAACTAAAAATAAAGGTTACCACATTTTAGAGATGTAAAAACAGGGTTTGCTTTCCTATATTTGTGGGCATATAGGATCTAGAATAAAACGAATAAAACAAATCCTTCATATAGATAGAAAGTAATGGTGTGTTCTCCAACTGACTTCACCAAAATGTTTTACCTCTTTAATTTCCTTTAGTTTCTTTGAATTGCTGAATGAAAATCTTACCCCTTAAAACCTCTCTGTATTATTATCTAACTTTATTTTTCATTTTTAATATATGCATATGTATATAATGGATCCTCATTTTCTTATATAAAAACACCTTTTTACATGTGATCTGTCTAAATCACAGAGGCCAGGTTAGTGGAGTCCATCGAAAGTCTAAGAACCTCTTGCCTCACTAGGACTCTGGTTGAAATAGATGATGTGAAGCACGAGTTTAATTTTTTGGTCTTCAACTGTTTTTTTAGTTTTCAGAGAAAGTGAAATTTATAAAAGAATCTTAATTTTTTTCCAAGATATGTTGGAAAAACTATTAGAGTAGTCTTCTGAAAATTTAGTTGCTTAGACATAGGTATACCTATGGCTGATTCACGTTGATGTTTGGCGGAAACCAACACAGTATTGTAGAGCAATTATTCTCCAATTAAAAATAAATAAATTTAACTATAAAAATATAATTAGTTTCTTATATCATGAAACATTTTTCCTTTTGCAGAACCCTCAAGGGGGTTGAAGCTTTCATTGGTTCTGATCTATTCTGGATAAAGTCATCTATGTTTTTAGTGTGAGCAATGGAACAGTGATCAAGTGGTCACTGGTACAAATACATACCTCTAACGTGATGGTGAAGAGCACAGACTTTGTAGTTAGACTGTCTGTGTTTAGTATGTGTCCTTGAATGAGAACCTCTCTCCTTCCCATTTGAAAAGGTAGGTAAAGATGGAGAGCTTTTCCTTTATCAGTGCACTAGGAACTCAAATAGGTCTATAAAGAACTGCTTAAACAAGGCTTCCAAGGGATTGTTAAGGAAAAAATTATATGTGTTTGACTCAAGAAGTTTACCTCTTTTTTACCCTCAGGAAAGCCCTAGAAATATAATAGAGACAACCATGCTATAATCCACCTAATCATGGAAGGATGATGAATTGGGTACTGTTTGTAAAACATTTTGTATTTCTCAATTGAAAGGCATGTGCTACAAATAGAGCTCTAAATTTTATTATGTAAATGTTCGTGCTTTTAATTATTAGCCAAGATTGAAGAGTGTCTGATTTGGATGCCATAAAACTTCAGAAGTGTTTCTGCTGCAAACAGTTTAGAAGTCTGGTAGTTGCTGTACCGCAAGAATAATGAAGCGATTGAAAAAATAATAGAAACATAGTGATCTGGCATTTCCAATTTTATGATGCCATAAAAAAGCAGCCAACAAATGTTGGACTGTTTAATGATACTGGCACCTAGCAAATGTCACTGGGCTTTCACAAGGTCATGGAGACTCTGGTTTGGCTCAGGGATGCTGGCCAGACCCATCTTTGGAGCCCAGGAAGACTGTGGAATAGTGACAGACAGTGGGTGCCAGCTAAACCCTTTATAGCACTTCATAGATGACTAAACACTGTTGTGGGACTCCGTGGCCTAGAGGAGGCCAGGAGTAAGAGGAAAAAGTGAGACTGTTTCTTCTTACAGCATCCTATCAGAAGCAACTCTAAATATAAGATCCTCGTGGGCCCTCTCCGCAGAGGCTGAGATTTCTTCAGATGACTATCAGCTGAAATTGTGTGCTTATACACCTGTTGCTGTCACAGTTGTATGTATATCTGATCTCTCACAGACAAAAGCTGCTGGAGACAGGAGTGGTGTTTTGGTTACAGGAATGTGTGTGTGATTTGTTGCCTTTTGCCCTTTCTCCACCTCCTCAGAGGCAGCTAACCCGACTCTCATGAATTACATAATACTTATCTAGACGTGTAGAGTTTCAGTTATGCCATTTTCAAGATGATTAATGGGAGTTGTGCAATTAAAGCTCCTGAGTTCTCTGGGAAAAAAGTCATAGTATCCTGATGTTTGAGTTAAAGTGTGTTGGTATTGCGTCAGCGTCAAGGATATTTTGGGGTCTTGTAAATGTCACTATTGGTTTTCATGTCCAAGAGTTGTCGTCATCAAACTTAGGAATGTTCTACAAAACAGCGCCTAGAACATTTGAATGCTGGAGAGGCCTCTTGAAATAGCTAGGACAGTCTAATCTAGAATTGTTTCCCTAAAGTCAGATTAGACTTGGGTGGGAATAAGTGTAATGCCCAAGAAACAGAGTCTGTTACATCCTTTTATGTCATTTCAAACCATGGTAAAATTACAAATTTAAACTCAGTAGATTGTGTATATGTATGTATATGTGTGTTTATGCTTTTTTTTGTTTTACTGACAGTCTTAGTAGTTTTTAAGCCACAGTATTATATACAAACATGGACGTTTTATGGGATCAGGGAAAGGAAGAAAAAAAAATTGCGCTACATTGTTTTTTTGTTTGAAAACACTTTTGATGTGTAGTAATAAAGAAATTAGGAATTTTTCAGTGAAAATACATTTATAGATTTTTGCATTTTTTTTTCTCTTACTGGTAGGAAAAATTTCTCCCAGCTCTTATGTTAATCTAAGCTCCAAGCACTTGTCCTTATGTTGATTAGATAAAGAAATAGCAATTTACACCTAAAAAGTTAAGCTTTAAATATTGATGTAGTGTTACTGTATTTTACTTCATGTTAAGTTTAGGAGACTAGAGATTAATTTCCTAGAAAAATAAGAGGAGAAATGATTCCTTTCTTCATGTTCTGTGGGAATGCTAAGCGTTTGTTCCTGGTGTTACCTGAAAGTCCAGTGAAGAAATTAAAACAGATATTGTGTTTGTTTTAAAGAATATTTTCTTGCCTTTTTAGATGGTAAAACTGAAATAAGTACAAGGGTGCATCTATAATATGGCTTAGAGGGTCATAATATTTGAAAATAAAAAATGAATAGAAAAATTCCTGTTAATACATTGGTATTATCTATTTACCATGTAGTATATCATATTATTTAAATATAGCAAATTGACGGTTCTGACTTACTAACAATGTATATACTATAGTTGACCCTTGAACAACATAGGATTGAGTTGTGTAGGTGCACTTATACGTGGATTTTTTTCAATAACTACTGCTATAGTACCACACTGTTCGAATCTGCTTGAATGTACAGATGCCAAACCTCCCATAAAAAGGGCCGACTGTAAGATTATATTCAGATTTTCAACTATGTTAATGGAGGGGTTGGTGTCCCTAACAACCACCCCCTTGCCAGACCCCCTGTGTTGTTCAAGTGTCAAATCATTGAGATGTAGTATAGAAACCTAATTGTAAAACAAAAGAAAAGAAATAAACGATAACATCAAATCAGTGAAATCCCCCTGGAGACTAACAAAAAAGTGAAGATATCTGGTTTGACTACTTTAGGAATTTCTTCTAAATGATAGTTCGTGACCCTTTAAGTTTTATTCCATAACTTCCTAAAAGTTCTCATGTGTTTTTTCAAATAAAGCATGAAATAAAAATTTTAGTTGTATATCTCAAGTTTCTTAAAACTGCCTCAAAAGCCAAGTTTGAGTTTGTAATACATACACTGCTCTTGGAAATAGATATACAGTTGGGGTGAATATGTATGTATGTGTATACATAAGTAGATTTGTACACATGTATTCATTTTCATATGATTGAAAACAACACTATGCAATGGGTCCTCCAGAATTCCAGGTGGCAGTCAGAAATACTTTTCTGGGTTCTTTGGCTACTTAATCTATCTTTCTGAATAACTTCTTTTCCAAAGGAGAGATCATGTGTCTAGCTTTCAGTTTTTCTGAAAAGACTTTGTAGGGAAATAAAATCAAGAAAATGTGGCTTGTCCTTAAAAAAACAAATCAGCATCTTCAGTATTCTAGTTAACAAGTGAGTGGATTGATATGACTGATAGGATTTCAGAATATATTTAGTCTTTGATATACTATAGTGTTTATTTTTATTTTAAATGAAATAATTTCATTTAAAACCCAAACAAACAAATAGTAAAACTCACATACTCATACTTTGAAAGTTTTTAGAAGCTGCAGCTATAGTTATAGTACAAATTTGTACAGTTATAGTAGAAATCTGTTATCTTATATTTGAGGGAATTTCCGGAATAAAGAATTCTACCACTTACATGTAAGAATGAAAATATTTAAAGCTACTAACACATAAGTTTAGGTTAGCTGTTTTAAAATTATGCTTGCCCCTTTTACTAGCTGAATGCTCATCTCTCTCTAAATTCATATGTTGAAGCCCTGTCTCCAGTGTGGTTATATTTGGGGATGAGACTGGATCTCTAAGCAAATAATTAAGGTTAAGGTCCTAAATGTGGGGCCCTGATCGGAAAGGATTAATGTCTTAAGAGACACCAGTGAGAGTGCTCTCTGTGCATGCATGCACCAAGGAAAGGCTACGTGAGGAAATAATAAGGTGACAGCAAGCCAGGAATAGAACTCTCACTGAAAACCAAATTGTCTAGAACCTTGGTCTTGGACTTCTAGCTTCCAGAACTGTGACAAAATATGTTTGTGTTCTTTAAACCACCCAGTCTATGGTATTTTGTTATAGTAGCCTGAGCAGATTAATATAACTTTCATTAAATTCCATTAGGTATAAAGCAGCGCTTATCTCTTAACTGAAGATGATTTTACCTTCCCCTGGCTCCCAGAGGTGTTTTGGCAATGTTGAGACAGTTTTTGGCAATTCTCAGGAGATAATTTTGATGGTCATAACTGAGGGCAGGAGTGCTGGAGGCATCTAGTAGACTAGGCCTGCAGCTAACAGCCCCCACACCAAAGGCTTACGTGGTTTCCAGTGTCAGTAGTGCTGAGGTAGAAAAACCTGGAACTAGTTTTTAGGATGCATGTATTTTTTAAGCTAACATAGGTCCTTTATGGAAACAAGTGAATCATAAAGAGGTATACGTAAGACCTATAATATCCTGTGTTTTAAATGCAATTAATTTATTTCCAATGTTTGCAAAAGCTAACAGACTAATTCCTAAGACTAAACTTACATTCATTCACTTAAATGAAAAAAAAAGCATTTAGCATGTATATGTAAAATAAATTTTAAAATAAATATTACGTAAGTAAATTTATTCACCCTTGTCTCAGAATTGATAATTGAAAAGCATGACAGAACCATAGAAGTCATCATTTTGGAAAAGTGTGAAACAGTATTTCTTGACTGCCAATCACTCTCCCACCTTGGCAGAATTTTTCTGAGTATTTGTATTATCTTAGCTGGAAAAAAAAAAATTCGATCAAAAACCAGTAACAGTTTTCAGTAGGAAGCTACCAAATTCTTTTGCCAGTGTTTCTGGCCAATATCTGAGCAATGAATATCTTTAGAAAGTGCTTCAAAACATTTGCATATCTCAGCTGTTGCAAAGAAAATATTAGTTTTAACAATTGAAATATCAGAAAACCAGTATTTCCAATGAAAGTTGGAAAAGATTTTTGAGTGTTAGTTGGTATCCTTATAATTTTTTCATTGCTCCTTTCTTTTCAGAGCCTGCCCAAATATGACTCAGTAATTTTAATCTTAAAACATAATCACCATTTGGTAACTTAATGAGATGTCTTTTTGTATTATGACCTCATAAGTCACTATTTCTTTTATTTTAGGTGGAAGAAGTGAAATTAAAAACAGGAAATTTGTTTTTCTAGTTTTCAAATATAATTTTGGTTTTTTTTTTGGTTTTATTAAGTTTGGCCACGTTCCAAGTAAGATGTTTTATTTTTGATTGTTAGCAGGTTCTTAAATATTGAAAATTGCTGACGAATAGTTTTCTTATATCTCTAAATTGCCGCCTCTGTTTTATTCAGTTTTCTCTTTATTCTACAATTTATACCTCATTATATACATCATATTCATTTTTAGATATGTATTATATATGCTCATACTATGTATGTAATTATTTTAAAGTACACTTTATTAGTGGAGAAGGGAATGGCAAGCCGCTTCAATATTCTTGCCTGGAAAATCCCACGGACAGAGGAGCATATAGAGCTACAGTCTGTGGGGTTGCAAAGAGTCAGACACAACTAATCAACTAACGCACACACATACACTTTATTAGACTATAATGATTAAAAATTAACTAGACATTTATTTTGAAGCTCAGACAATAGTGTATATCTTCTTGTTGGAATCACACTGTATGTACTGATTTCAAAGGCTAGTAAGAAAAACCTTCAATTCACAGTTTAACAATTTGTGACTTCAGAAATTGGGGATTTGATGATTTAACGTCTCCATTGGCCTCAAGTGATCTCTGATGACCATTATTACTGTATATAGGCTTTTAAGACTTCAAGGGGAATTTTTTTTTACTTTTTTTGAACAGGTTACTTTTATTTAATGATGTAGAAAAATTATTAGAGGAAAATGGACTCATTCTGGATCAATATTTTATTGAACTTTCTTCCTTTCCTTAAAATATACAGCATATTTTTTACAAGGATATCTTTGGAATCTATGTTGTTAACTTATAAAAGTCTCCTTGAATGGAGTCTATGGTATTTACAATATAAGCTGTATAGCATCAGCTGGCCAGCTCACTGAGAGTAAGCAATCAACAAAAGTAAGCCACAGAAGCATAGTGCTGTGAGAAATGTATTAGAATGACATTTTTTCTTAGTGGGTATGCCAATATAGAATGATGATTAAGGGCGAGCTTATATTGCAGTTTTGATGATTGTCATGCACTGTCATGGAGTTTTGCTACTCGTATTATTTTTAGTACTTTCAGCAGATAGGATGCTGGATTAGGCAACTGCTTGTTATTGGGCTTCCCTTGTGACTCAGCTGGTAAAGAATTCGCCTCCAATGCGGGAGACCTGGGTTTTATCCCTGGATTGGGAAGATCCCCTGGAGAAGGGAAGGGCGACCCACTCCAGTATTCTGGCCTGGGGAGTCCCATGGACAGAGGAGCCTGGCAGGCTATGGTCCATACAGTCGCAAAGAATCTGACGCGACTGAAGCAACTTAGTTCCATACTATCTGTAGCAATCAAAACTTTACAAAAACTTATTCTTGTTTTTGCAGTAATCCTGCAACCCACCATATTGTATCTTGGAGTAAAATCTCTAATGATTTAGAGTTGTAGCTCCTATACAAAAATTTGTGTATGTGAGCAGAATATAGATTGATTTTCTGTTTTTAGATGGTTTAGAATATATTCTCAACAGTGCATAGAGTTTAGGATGCCAAGTGCATCGAATCTCTACACAGATCTTCTTTCCTCCTTAATGAAACTTGGAGGCCTCCTGTTACTTTTTTTTCTTTTATTGTGGCAAGCTTTATTTATTGTGTGTTCAAATTGCTGGCTTCTGAATAAAAGCATCATTAGGTTAGTACAACTCAGAGTCAAAATTTGGTATTAGATCTAGTTTTTATTTTATTATCTTCATTGTCTCCAGAATGGAGTTACAGTAGAATTCATCTTTAAGCATTTAGTTAGAAATGTTCTTCATTCGTTCTGCAAATGCTTATTGAGGTTCAGGGCTGGGAACTTGGAGATGGATGAACCTGGAGAAGTACCAATGTCATATTTACCTTAACTCTCCATAGAAAGGTTGCCACTCATGGTTTTCCTCAGGGCTTAGGCGATTCTCTAGAAGAGGATGTTTATTCTAACTTACTTTTGACCTTTTTATTTGTCAAACCACAATTATTCAGCAGCACAGTCAGCATTAAACAAGTTTTGACCTTCCTAAGGAGCTAAGTTTATCTAATATCCATTGCGGAGGCTACTCTGTTATTTTTTCCACAGATGTCAATGAAAAATTCACGTGGCTTTGCAGAATTGTAGTTTATAGTGTTTCCTGCTCTATCAGAATAACCTGGAGTACTGTTAAAATATAGATCTCTGGACCACCAGGTCTGTTGCCACAAACCCTGTGTGAAAGAGGCTAGGTACGTCTGCATACCTTTTCCACAAAATGTCCTCAGTTGATTCTTTGGGACATACATAGCTTTTTGAAAGTAAGGCCCCAATGCACTCAGATCAAGCTGAGCATGGAAAGGGAGCCTATGTAAGAAATGTAGTAGAATTGCATTTTTCCTGAGTACATGTAGTAAAGACAAAATGAAAACCAAAGGGCTTGAGTTTTTATTAAAAGTTTTGAGATGCAGTGAGACAGAATATATGGTGATTTGTACGTGGTTTCTTTATTGTTTGAATGTAGGCTCTGTTTGTAGGTTAGAGGGCCCTAGAGGCTTGTGTTCCAGGAAGGCCTTAGGATGAAGAGAGAGGAAGACCAGTGTTCATGTTCACAAGGCTGCTTTCAGTGCCCAGGGCTGTCTCTGTTACTTATGGAATTTGTGAAACTATAGAAAGTGATCTGAGTGAACTGACATTAACTGAATCCTCAGAGTGGATATAACCCAGTTTATCTGCACTTAAATAAGTTCAGTCTTAGTAAGAAATATGATGTGGAAATATTGATAACCAGAATTTTTCTTAGAACCAAGTTATTCTTTGTACTGAAAAAGTAGATTTTCTCTAAAATACGCAAACTTGGATATTTCTGATATCAGACCACATGTCATCCATGGTTGGCCAGGCATTCACCATGGTTTGTCTTGTGACTTGAAGTGTTGTTTTTGTGAAAGTTGTGTTGCATCCAGATGCTTTTAAGCTAATAACATGCTGATGATCTCAACAGGTATCAGGCATGGTGATTTCCTATGGAATAAATCAGAGATAGCTGTGATTAATGGTATAAAAGTTACCTTCATGCTATTGTTTTTATGCTATTGTATATACAATTTAAAATGTGCTGGGGGTGGTGATAATGGCAGCTTTTGACCTTCCCCTTGTTCCTCGAAGAGCACTGGGCAAGGCCGAGGATGTGACATATACATTATCTTTTTTAATCTTCAAAATAAACTTATAGTATAGGTTATATAGGGTGTTCCTATATAGTGTAGGTAATATAGGGCCCATGCAGAAGACATAAGGGACATGGATTCGATCCCTGGGTAGGGAAGATCTCCTGGGGGAGGGCATGGCAGCCCTCTCCAGTATTCTTGCCTGGAGAACCCCATGGACAGAGGAACCTGGCGGGCCACAGTCCATAAAGTTGCAGAAGTTGGACGCTACTGAAGCGACTTAGCACACATGCATGTAGGTTGTATAGCAATTTTGAAATGAATGAAAAGCCTGAGGCTTAAAGAAGTTAGTTTTGTATGCAGTTCATGTAGCTAATGAGTGAGGGAGCTCGGTCTCTGCCCCACATCCTGAGTGAGACCTATAATGTCTTTGCTCTTGACCACTGTTCTCTGCTGTCTCCTAACTTGAAATATTATTAGTAATGCTTTATTACATAAAGCTTGTTAACAGAGCAGGCAGTATCCTATGATATTAGCCTGTGCATAAACTTATTCCTAAAAACCTTAATCAAAATAAGCCAGAAATAGGTCATTAAAATTAGGGAACTCTCCTACACTGTTGGTGGGAATGCAAACTAGTACAGCCACTATGGAAAACAGTGTGGAGGTTCCTTAAAAAGCTGCAAATAGTCTTGCCATATGACCCAGCAATCCCACTGCTGGGCATATACACCGAGGAAACCAGAATTGAAAGAGCCACGTGTACCCCAATGTTCATCGCTGCATTGTTTACAATAGGAAGCTTCCAGGACATGGAAGCAACCTAGATGCCCATCAACTGACGAATGGATAAGAAAGCTGTGGTACATATACACAATGGAATATTACTCAGCATTAAAAAAAAATTCATTTGAAGCAATTCTACTCAGATGGACCGAACTGGAGCCCATTATCCAGAGTGAAGTAAGCCAGAAGCAAAAACAACAATACAGTATATTAACACATATATATGGAATTTAGAAAGACAGTAACGAGAACCCAACATGCGAGACATTAAAAGGAACGCAGATGTATAGAATAGACTCGTGGACTCTGTGGATGAGGGAAAGGATGGGATGATATGGGAGAATGGCATTGAAACATGTTAATCATCATATGTCTAATCAATTGCCAGCCCAGGATGATTCTCGGGGCTGGTGCATCGAGATTTCCCGGGGGGAGGGAGAAGGGGGGGAGGGAGGGGTTTCTGGAGGGGGAGCATATGTAAACCCATGGTGATATCATGATTGTATGGCAAAAACAATAAAAGGGAGGAAAAAAAATTAGAATTCTGACAGATTTTCTCACAAGCATCAGTTTTCTGAGTCAGTTTACAGTACAAGGTCAGAATATAGTAAACAGGTAGGTGTGTCTTAGAAAAATCAAAGAAAGCTCAAGAAAGTGGTTGATGGCTTCAATTAAGTCTTTTTTTTACCCTCACAAACAGTTCTAACTAAATTTATTGGTGAGAGAGATTATGAGGTAATAACTAAGGAGATAAGTTGCTATCAATATGACTTGACAATACTGTATTAAAATAAATGGGTCTGTCCCTGACAATATTTCATAATATAGACTTTTATATATATTTTGATGAGAAGAATCATCTCAAAAGAAATTTATATTCGTATTTATTATTTATAGTAACTTTCTTTGTTTCTCCATTTTATGCTATAAGTTTTTGAAGGGTAAACATCTGTTTTTATTGTTTTGTAATTCTTAAGTAATGGAGACTAGATTTATTGCTGAAAGGTTAAAGGCTGCATTTTTCACCAATATTTCATTATACTTACTGATCTCTGTATTCAGCAGGAAATATGTAGGAATTTCCTCCCTTTCATCTATACATTTCTTAATATATAGGCTCATAAAGCTTAGTAGTAATTTTAACTTCTTATGAGATATGTGTAAAGGTGTTTTACTGAAGATACAGTGTGCCTTGAGTCCTGTAAGTTCATTTCCTTACAACTCAGTACAAGTAAAAATAGATGGTAAAACTTGATGATTCTTTTGGGTTCATTAAAGTTAGCTAGGAGACATTAAGGAAGGAGCCTAAAATTTTTATTTGATATTCTGTGTTAATATTACCCTAGCAGTTTGTAGATTTTTAAACTTGGATCTAGAAATATTAGTGCTAATATTTGAATGCAGGAACTTCTCTAAGCTTGAAACTTTTTTGAAATGTCTTAATATCTCATTTTGATAATACACTTGAGTGCATTCATTACTTATTCAAATGCGTTATAAAGTCATTGGATAATACATTGTGTGAAAGACTCATGGTCGATTCAAGTGATAAGTTTGTATTATTATGATTTTTTTTTTAAGATTTGTGGATTTTATTTTCATAAGATGATGTTTTCTGCTTTCGTTTCTTAGGGTCGTTGCTCCAGGGAGAACTGCAAATATCTTCATCCACCCCCACACTTAAAAACACAATTGGAGATAAATGGGCGCAATAACTTGATTCAGCAGAAGAACATGGCCATGTTGGCCCAGCAAATGCAACTAGCCAATGCCATGATGCCTGGTGCCCCATTACAGCCCGTGGTAAGCATGTTCTTAGTTCTCATTCCTTAAGTTTGTCTTGTTGAGTGCTCAGTTTCAGTGTTAAATTGGTGATTGCATTAGATCAAGTGAACACGGGTAACAATACCAGTTGCCTAGCATTTTCCAGCAAAACTATCAGTCAAGCCCTGGAAATGATTTCCCTGGGAACAGTTTTTACACAATGAAGTTACTCATCTTCTGGATAAATCATGTGAAAATTGACATGATAGGATGTGTATCCCCTCAAATTCTCTTCAGATTAAATCCTGTGACTTGCAGATGTACAATGGTCTTTTTAAAAATGACCATTAAACTCATCAGTATAGTCTAGGTGCATTTTCAGGCTACCTTTTTTAACACTCATAGTCATTTTGAAAATTGGTGTAAAGCATCTTTAATTTTGAGTAAATGTTTCCCTTCCCTCTCTCATTAAAGAGAATCTGTATAGTTTTATTTTTTGAAAAGGAGCCTTTGTTATTCTTTTAAACGTACTATGAATTGAAACTATTTGGTATGCTAGGGAAGTTCTGACAGTGGTGAATCCATATCATAGATATGAATTCTCATCTGAAGTCTCATCAGAGAACTAATCAGGAGAGGCGGAAACTCCATCTACCTTTTAGGGAACAAAACAAATTTTATAAACTCTAGGTGGTCACACAGATTTAATGTTTACTGAACAGTGTAGGGAGATAACCTTTGATTCTGAGCATATTTATTTATTTGTTTGTTTGAATTTGGGGGGAGGGTGTATGTGACATATGACTTTAATAACCTTTACTCACACTTATCCACAAAAATGTAAGAGATTAATATCATAACTAAATTGCAAAAGATGTTTTGATATTAATTTTGATATAGTAATTTTATATTTAAATGCATGTTGAAATCTGCAATAATTGGAATTATTATTCCTGTCACTGACTTATATGCAATATTATGGGGTCCTAGAAATGTGAAGACCCACATTTTTTTGATGTGGCAACTGTAGGATGTGTGCTAACTAATTTTTTTTCCTAATACATTTTAACACCTGAACTCAATGTAATTATTATTCTCTCTTAGAACTTAATGAACCAATCATTCCAAAAAAGAGGGGGGGATTGCATTTCGAGGTGGGAGGGATCTCCAAATCCAATCGGCAGTGATACCAATTATCAATACTATACAGTTGAGGTGAGAGAATGTTATAATTCTGTCTGTTTTCACTTGATATATTTTTTTTTCCATTATTGGGAACGCAGTTAACAATATGATATCTTAAATTTGTTTCTGTGACATCTGTTAATTTCACATGTCTTTGTGGGGATAGAATGAAGATTTCCATTTGGTTAAAAAAAAAAAGTCTTCTCTTTCTCTCTAGTGTAAAATACAGGACAAGCGTTCTCTTACACTTGACTCTCACATGGTTTCAGAGATGTGATAACTCCTTGGGGTGGCTGCTGCTTTGATTGCTGTAAGATCTTTCCTTGGTGTGAGGTGCTCTGTTCTGCTTAAACATGTAAAGCATACTTACTGGCAGGCTCCTCCCTCTCCGTGTCCCGGAGCACCTCTGACATCAGCCAAGTGTGGCTCCCAGACACAAGGACAGTTCGTGGCAGTGAGTTCCTCACTGTGAAGTATTGTCTCGTCTCCTGAGGCAGTCCTTGAGTTTTACTCTCCAGGCCCTTTCAGGGTCATCATATGCGTAATTCTGTGACAAACTCTAAACAGCATTTCTGCTCGTGTCTTTGAAATACTATTAACAAAATATGTGTTGTTCATGAGATCACTAAATCGCAGATTTCTGAAACCAGAAAAATTACATTTTGTGATGTTTTTGTTGGAAAATTCTCTGCTTAGACCAAGCATTTATTTTTATTAGTTATGAGCCCATTCAGATTTTATGTTAATTTTCCTTGATACGACTAGATTTGAATGTGGAATTACCCTTCTGCTTAAGGCATTCTGAGATCATAGTCTAAAAATAGACTCCATTCAGATGATATTTTTGTAATGAGTATAGAAGTCATTTTAATTATTCAATTTTGAAACATTTGGGCTTTTAATGACTGTAGAGAAGGCTTTACTTGAGGAAATTTGCCTTCAAAACCCCACCTGAGACTCTTTGATCGTTCTTGTAGCAAGCCCTGTTTTGATGAAGATAATGATATGGAGATTCAGAAATAAATGAGATGGTCATAACCAGCTGCTTACTGGAATTTTAGTGCTGAGCCTACAAACAGGAATTACAACAGAGCTGGAAGGTTAGGAAATATGGAAAAAGGTGGCCACTCAAACAAAGACATGGTATAAACTTGGATCCAACCCACATAGTGATGATATCAGAGGACATAATACTGTGAGCAGATTTGTAACCTAGGCAGTATCAGGAATATCTTAAATAGTGGCAGCGTTTTTAGTCAATTAGGTAAAGCATCTTAGTTCGCTATGGCCAACCAGTGTGATCCCCAAAACATAACTGGAGGAAACAGGAAAAGAGGAGGGAGCTATGAAGGTCTAATCAAATTCAGAAGCATTTAGCGTTATTCCTGACATGTAGCAGAGATTTAAAAAGATTCTAATAAGTGAAAGAACTAACGGAGGAAGGAGTTTCCCAAACATGGGAAAAACAAATTCACAGTAGTTTTCACCTACCCCAGTCTTCAAAGGAATTGTAACTGGGAACCAGAACACAGTCCAGTTATAGAGATGGCAGCATAGAATGGGGTAGTCAGGGACTTTATGAGGGTCCTATTTGGACCAGGAAATAGCTAGCATGCCTCTGAGTTTAGTTGCTCATTTTCTCACAAAGTTTGGGAGAACTAGGTCTTTAAATTTAAGATCCCCAGGATAGAACACTGGACTGATCCTGGAAATGGTGGGATTTATAGGAGAGTTTCTTGTTTTCATGGACTTGATTATGTTGTAGTGAAATGTGCCAAACCATGAATCAGAAAGATAACATAACATTGGGAGGGGAGTAATTACAGTCCTCTGAGGGCATTTAAGGTGTTCAGCACTTTCTGTATCATAAATCCTCACAACCATACTATAAGGTAGGGAATATTATATCCCACTTCAGAGATGAAGACTTAGGGGTTCAGAGATTTACTGGTTTGCCCAAGTTACGTAGCTAGTGAGTAGGCGGGCCATGATTTTCACCAGGCTGTTCAGGTTCTGGCATCCATACTGTAGAAGCGCTAAGTCAGACATGTCACCAGCCCACTCTGGGTCTTTGGCTGATTCATTAAAAATCCCTGACCGTCTTCAACATACAGTGAAAAATTTAATAAGACACATTAGTTGCAAGATCCTACCAACTATATAATTATTCCCATCTCATAAGATAAGAAAATAAGTAATTGAAAATAAGTAATTGAATCTGTGTGTCTACTTCCTTAAATATATCATAGTAAATCATCAAATAATTGGATTAATTGTATTGTCATTTCTCAATCACTAATAAAATTACACAATAGTTTGTTGTGTGATTTTTGAAGATTAATAGAGGAACTAGAGTATTTGTCTAAATTAAAAAATAATAATTTTGTTTTTTTTATCTAGGTAATACTTTTAAAGTAGATTTTAAAAATGGAAATTTTTAAAAAAGCCTGGCAGGCTACAGTCCATTGAATTATAAAGAGTTGGACACGACTGAGCAACTAACACACAAACAGTACTTTAAAAAATATTATTACTTTGTCATGCACTCTCTGATACAAAGTAGTCTAACAAGAAATTGCTAAATAGTCAAAAATAGACTGCACCTAGGGTTTCACAACTTGGAGGCATCTCTTACATTTCTTTGGTCTATCCCCGAGAGATGCTTTTCAAAAATTCTGTCGATTCCAGGTTCTTGGCATTGCCCTTGAAGAGGTCTGCGTCAGCAGTGTTTTGAGGGGCTGTAACTGAGCTCTGGAGGCCCCCTAGCCATGCCCCCTCCCATGCCTTTCCCTGTGCACCCAAAAGTTGGCCTTGACTAACCATAATTTCCTATGGTAGCTGCCCTGAAGGTACAAACACTAGCCACTCAGAAGTAGAGAACTCATGCCGAATTCTCTATGCATTTCATGAATTCAGTGTAGCCTCAGTTCAGTTCAGATGCTCAGTCATGTCCAACTCTTTGTGACCCCATGGACTGCAGCACGCCAGGCCTCCCTGTCCATCACCAACTCCTAGAGCTTACTCAAATTCATATCCATCGAGTCAGTGATGCCATCCAACCATTTTATCCTCTGTCGTCCCGTTCTCCTTCCGCCTTCAATCTTTCCCAGCATCAGAGTCTTTTCCAGTGAGTCAGTTCTTTGCATGAAGTGGCCAAAGTATTGGAGTTTCAGCTTCAACATCAGTCCTTCCAATGAATATTCAGAACTGATTTCTTTTAGGATTGGCTGGTTGGATCTCCTTGCAGTCCAAGGGACTCTCAGGAGTCTTCTCCAACACCACAGTTCAAAGGCATCAATTTTTCGGTGCTCAGCTTTCTTTACAGTCCAACTCTCACATCCATACATGACCACTGGAAAAACCATAGCCTTGACTAGATGGACCTTAGCTGGCAAAATAATGTCTCTGCTTTTTAATATGCTGTCTAGGTCGGTCATAGCTTTTCTTCCAAGGAGCAAGCATCTTTTAATTTCATAGCTGCAATCACCATCTGCAGTGATTTTGGAGCCCAAGAAAATTAAGTCTGTCACTGTTTCCATTGTTTCTCTATCTGTTTGCTATGAAGTGATGGGACAAGATGCCATGATCTTAGTTTTCTGAATGCTGAGCTTTAAGCCAGCTTTTTCACTTTCCTCTTTCACTTTCATCAAGAGACTCTTTAGTTCTTCTCCACTTTCTGCCATAAGGGTGGTGTCATCTGCATATCTGAGGTTATTGATATTTCTCCCAGCAATCTTGATTGCAGATTGTCCTTCATCCAGCCCAGCGTTTCTCATGATGGACTCTGCGTATAAGTTGAATAAGCAGGGTGACAATATACAGCCTTGACGTATTCCTTTTCCTATTTGAAACCAGTCTGTTGTTCCATGTCCAGTTCTAACTGTTGCTTCTTAGGGACAGAGAAATTCAGAGTTACTGGATTTACCTGAAGTCTTAGAAGCTCCTTTGCTGCTCCTGTCACTTTGCCTTTGCTGTCACTTCATGTCCAAGCGTTTTTTGTCGGTTGGTTGCTGAAAGCTTTGAAGTTGTCATTTGTCACACTTCCAGGAACACCTAGAAATTCTTAAATTGTTTTTTAGTGCTTTACTTTCTAGTTTATCCAACTAGTGGTTGAGATAAGACTGCTTTATCCCCAAGTACTTCTGGTAAAATGTTTCCGGGTCAGTCACCCTGCGTCTTACTGCATCCAACCTGCCCGTCTTACTGCCTGATTCTGTCAAGGAGCCTCTGCTTCTTCAAGCAGCTTGACAAGGGGCCCTGAATCTGAGGCACCAGCCTGTGTTTGGTAATACCTTTTTGTGTGGAGGACTAGAAGTGAGTCTTCTTTTTAAAGTATTTATTACTTCAGGAGAACTCGCTTGAAGGATAATGTGAAATTCAGAATAAAGGAAGCGGTCATATGATTTGCCCAGTCAGCAAGTCAGTCTAGAAGCAGAGTTTAAAACAGTATTTCTCATTTTATTCCAGTCATGTGGTAGCTTCTTAGGAAAAAATACACTCTAGTGTGAATTTGTTGATAATTCCCATTAGCTTTTGGCTCTGGGTTTACATGCAAAATAATTATTTACAGAGACTGTTTATAGTTTTTGTACAGGGTTGTACCTACCCAGAAACATGGTTTTGTACACCTTGATTGTGAACTGTTCATTTTTTAAAAAGCTTTGTTTTTCCCTGCCTAAAACTTTGATCTTCACAAACACACACACGCACACATGCCCATAAAATCTAGAAAACTCTTGACTTGAAATTTGTGTTCTATATCCCAGAACATACTGATTATGTATTGTCTATTTTATATACTCCCTCCATTTTATTAAAAATAGCAAACATTGTATGCAAACACTGTTTTACACAGTGTTTAAAATGAAATAAATTAGGACCCCCCCCATGATATTTGCAAGATTATAGCATGGTAACAGTATGTTAATGAAGCTTAGTTCAATATTAAAAAAAAGTGACAATTGAAAGTAAATTTTAAACAAGCATAGTAAAGAAATTAATGATTAAAATTTGAGATTGGGAGAAAATAACACTAAATCTTTTAAAATGTTCAGATATATGTACTAGAAAATATTTTAATATATTTGCTAGTTAGTGTTTGTGGCAGAGAAAAACTGCAAATCCATAAATATATTTGTTAAGGAAATATTTGTAGAGACCTGTATAGATGCCAAGTGCTGGATATATTAGTAGACAAAGCACGGTGCTTGAGACTGCACTCTGAGAGCATAACTAGAAGAGATGGTTAAGTAAACACACTTAGTGATCAGTACTGAACTCTAGTGATGAAGAGTTACGTAGGAACTGAAGGCAGGAAAATTCCTTTCATAGTTGGAGCTGTGGATGAATCAGGACAAACACCAAGAGAAAGAGTCCTGATTCTTGAAACCTAGTTAGTTACTAAGCGTTTGGGCTTGGCAGGATCAGCCTCTGTTGTGGAGGGAAACCCATGTTCAAAAGCAGGGAGCCATAAGGAAACATGTGTTCTCAGAGACCTCGTATAGAATCTGAAAACTAGACCCATTTCTGTTTTTAAACAGTAGAAGACTGCATAGTATATGGAATCGGACTTCCCCAGGAGCTTAAAAAAATACTGTTGCCTAGAAAATTCTGATGAATGGAGAGTTTATTTAATCAGGGTATTCTGGGCTTCAGATTGTCCGAGTAATTCTGTTGGACAGCCAATACTGAGAACCACTGGTTTTAGAACCACCTGGAATCAAACATACTGGTGTGCGATTCATAGGTCTTCAGCACTCATATGTGACCATACACGCATAGTGTCTGTGAACCCTTTTCCTTATATGCTAAATGGAACTAATAATATCCACCTGATAAGGCTGTAATTTATTTGCCCTTTCATTCATTCATTCTTTCACTCAAATATTTATTCAGTGTGTATTTATTGAATGCCAGACATCATTTTCAGTTCTGGAGACTTAATAGTGAACTAAATGTGTCTCCCCTCCTTCTTGACACAAAAGCAGTGGAGGTTTTGCTTTTGTTTGCTCCAAGGAATTTATTTTCTACTATTATGAGGATTAAATATAATAACACAGGTAAAGCGCTTAGCACAATACCTGGCACACAATAAATAGAATTATTGTAATAATCTTGTTTGCACACATTTAACTAGGGTCCTAAAGTGAAATTGAATAATGTTTTCATTCATAATAAAGCCTGATTACCTTTAATGGAATCAAATGTTTCGTTTAAAACAAACAAATCATTAGCCCATAAATGCACCAGCATTAGTAAGATTGCAGTTTGTTTTTCTCTGCTGAGGGTGTTCACTGGCAAAAAGCTATCATAAAGCAACCTTCCTTATGCCTTCTGGGAACAAAGATATCTGTAAATCATTATTATAAGGATATAGTCAGGATCAAATGCACCAGTTACATATTATATATCTTTCTGTGGATATTTAGGAGAAAATAGGATGCTCCTTGATAATACCATTGCATTAATATCAGTCCTTGCAATTCTGCTGAACTCTGCAGGATGGCTTTCGGAATAGGGAACTGGCAGTGCCACAGTTCAAGGGCTTCCCTTGTCTGATGAGGGCTCTCTGATGGGGCCAACAATGACCTACCTCCACAAGGTGCTCCTTGGAAAAGAAACACAACGAATTTACCAAAGCTCAGAAGAAATGAAGGGGGTTGCGCTTTGATGGGGATGTCTTTTGGGGCAACTTTGGGAATCAAATTTCAAAGTATAGAGCTATTATTATTTATTGTCTGCCTGTTTAGCAAATAGTGCTATTTATCTGGAGAGGGAGCAGTTTGAGATAATGCTTGCTGCATAGTTGATGTTTTAGAATTTTGAAAGCTGCTACTGATTTTACTTGGGGACAGTGCCCTAAAGTTCTTAACATTTGCTAAATTGTCAGCAAGTCAGTTCATGTGACACCTCTATAGAGATAATCCAGTGGAAAAATCATTGCCAGTTAGTAAGATCAGTATTTTTATCTAATGAAAGTTTCTTTTATCTGTAATATGGAACTGCTGTTTTAAAAGTATTGCAGATTATAAATTTGTTTTATTCAATGGTATTTAACAAAGCTGAATTTTATTGGCCACTGATCTTATTTTCTTAAAATTTTTAAGGATGCTTTCTTCCCTCCAGATAAGTCTGCCAATTTGACCTCTGCTTCTAAATAATTTTGGTAGGTTGTGCAAAGTGACATAAACATCTCAATTACTTTCTGAAGTTTACATTTAAAATACCCTCTCTGGAAATACATATTAACTCATGGCAAGAATTAATATTGACTGGTTTCTGTTCTCATATTCTAAACTAGTTTTTCAGTCTACTATGCTAAATGACTTCTAATTCTTAAATATCTAAGAGAAAAATTAGCGTGCTGGCCTGCATGTGGCTGAAAATGTCATATTGCATTTGATAGTATGTAACGGTGTAAGTTTAATCTGAATAATTCTGAACAGAGGCCCAAGTTCAACATGTATTTACTGTGCACGTAAACTCTTGTCTTGCTGCTGCCCTGGCAGCCAGTAGTCAGTGGAGCAACAACAAACCAACTGATATTTGAAAAAGTAGCTGTTGATGGACTTGAGAGAGTGCCCTGGGCCCCTGTTTCTGACAGGTTAGTGATTGCTAATATCTGGGACCCCCGCAGCTGTCTGTTGTCAGTGGGTAGCTGCCTTAGGCAGAGATGGAACTGGAACCTGGAACTATTACTTTAGGCTGTTTCATCAAGAGCCATCAACCTGACAGGGCACTTAACCATGGCATTCAAACCAACATGTTGGGAGGCATAATTATATTAATTTGAAAGTGTCTGTGGACTCTAGGATATACTTTTTCTTCTCCCAAGTGAATCAAAAGTTGTATTAACTTTTCTCTATTACACGGTCTTGTGATTAAGACTGTATATGCTAACTGCAAACATGTTGTCCGAAAACAATCTGTGACATCAAGAGAAGGCTGTCAGAACAGAGATTTTTCAACCCCAGCACTATGGACATTCAGGCCGGATAAGTCTGTTATGAGGGTCTTTTCTATGTGATGTAGGATACTTATCAGCATTATTTGCCTCTCCTCATTAGATGCAATAGTGCCCCCCAGCTGTGACAACCAAAAATATCCCCTGATGTTGCAAAATAGTCCCTGTGAGATAGAATCACCCATAATTGAGAACCACTGCCTTAAGAGAAAGGGATACTTGAATCCTGTGTTATTCTTCTAAATACAGGATGAGTCAGAGCCAAATTAGATAAAGACTTTATTTTATTTTTTAAGATATTTCTGAGTTACAAAAATTATTTCTGTAACTTATATGTCTTGATTGCATAAAACCTTATTCTGTAAAACTCTCTTGAGTACTAAATAAACTCTTAGATCATCTAACTTCTTATTCCTATCAGAGGGAAGAATCATCTACATTCTCATGTCCCTTTCTTTCTAAAAAACTTTATATGATTCTGTTCCTTACTGCAGGGTAAAGATAACAAACTGTTTAAAATTACCTTAAAGAACAGGATCCATTTTGTCCATTTGCTTTTGTGTTTTTGAAACAAACATTATTATTACACATAGATTAAACATCAAGAATGAAAACTCCATTGACTTAGGAAGTTGAAAATATACCACCAGTAAGGTGGAAAATTGTGCTAGGTTACGCTTTGAAAAATGAAAAAGCACATTGTTAAAGTAAATTTGAGGTAAATTGTTAAATTTTACTCAGGAACAGATATATTTCCTGACATACAGATTTTCATATCAACAAATGGAAACCATTCTCATATATTCATGAAAGCATTTATGGCAGAAAAATCTATCTTATAGCATTTATTCAGTGTTACTATATGTATTTCCTTGAACAGTCATAATGCGCTTCTTTAGGAGTATTCTTTTCAGACTTCATTTCTTCACAGTAAGCTGAATCTGTTGTAGAGTATCTCACAAAGGAATAAGAAGCTGGTGGAACATTTATAATTTCCCCAGGAAAACCTACAACAAATACATATGCCAAACACTTTATCTTATGTGCTCAAAAGAAATGGTGTCATCATCACCTTTCATATATCCCGAGATTTATTCACAGTTTACATTGACTGTGAAACTCTTATCCACTGGGAGTTCTGTTTTATTTATTCTAGATAATAACACACTTGCAACCTATTAACAGTTGTAAGCAAATCTTTCAAGTACATCTGACATAACAATTACGAAATGTATTTTCTTAGGCAAGTTTCTAGGATTAAATCAGGACAAAGAAGGTGGAGATTAGGTAACTACAAGAAGATTCTGTATTGAATGGTTGAGCTATTTTTCAAAAAGTAATTGCAAGTATTGTAGACCCCAAGCTTCAAAACCCCAGTGGAAAATTTCCTAGATAAATTACCCATTATATTTTAGAGAAACATTGATTTGATGAATGCCTATATAAGAAACATTCTTAATCTAAATGAGAGTTAATAAATGTACAGTTAAGTGGAGAGAGGGAGGGGGAGGGAGGGAGGGAGCAAAGGAAGAATGGATTATGGATGGATGCATGGAAGGATGGATGGATGCAGGAATGGAGGATAGATATATAATGTAGGATATCGACTTTGAACCAAGACCTGCCTATTAAATTTTACCTTGTATTTTATTTTTCAGCCAATGTTTTCAGTTGCACCAAGCTTAGCTACCAATGCATCGGCAGCCTTTAATCCCTACCTGGGACCTGTTTCCCCAAGCCTGGTTCCAGCAGAGATCTTACCGACTGCACCAATGTTGGTTACAGGGAACCCTGGGGTCCCTGTCCCCGCAGCTGCTGCGGCCGCTGCACAGAAATTAATGCGGACAGACAGACTTGAGGTAGGAGTCATGGGTATTTTTATGGATTCCATTCTGAAATTCGTAGTGTGCTCTTTGTTTTTGTTATTTCTTCAGTGGCTATAAAGGTTAAAAGATAATTCGGAGATTTTGGTTCAGTGTTTGGAGCATTTTGCTAAAATATAGACATGCTATATTTCATGAATGCAACATTTATAGAAGCCACAACATCCATATGTAGAAAAGGGGATAAGAACTTGGACTCTGGGATCAGACTGCTTTTTACTTGGTTGCGCCTCAGTTTTCTTATCTTCAAAATGGAGAAACAATTTTATCTCAAGGAGTTAGACTTAGCTTCCTAAATGTTTCTTGTTACTGTTGCTATTAACAAGTTCTGTCAATCCCCTGATACTTGTTCTCATCAAGTTGTTATTAAGTTATGACATAGAAAGTGTTTTAAAATTTTTTACTGCATGTTTCCTCAGTGTTTCAGCAGGAATGACAAGGCACCTTTGTTTGTGAAATGCGCTGGTAAATTTTTAATTGCAAATTGGGTGATACTCTGTCTTAGAGTCAAGGATGATCTGATGTACGTGCTTTGCTATTGCTGCGTGAAAAAGAAATTAAAGATATAATCTTATGTTGAAGTAGTTGAGAATTTCAACTTGACTGTAAATTAGTGGACTTGGTAAACTCTAAATGGGAAAAATGGCAGCATTTCTGTACACTGAAGCTCTCAAATCTGGCTTTGGTATCCGAATAAAGAAAAAATGAGCTTTCCCTCTTTTCCCTGGTTAGGATGAGGCAATATTCAGTACTAGAAATTTTGCATGTCTTAATTATGAGAAAATGGCAAAACAAGGCCATTGTGTGAACATAATTGACACTAATAATTTATCAGTTTAGCAGGAATTTATTTAATAAGTACCACTTTCTTGTTTATTAAGTTTCATTGCATGCATTACAAAGGATCTCAGATTTCAGAGTAGTTATAACTGCCACCACCTTTTTGATGGTAGTAGCAATAGTTGATAATTACTGGATATTTACTCTCTACCAGCCATAGCGTTACCCCTCCATGTGCAACACACATTTAATCCTCAGAGCAATCTTATGAGAAAGATACTATCGTTAACTCCATTTAACATGGCAGTAAACTTGAGAGAGAAGTAACGTGACTTATTCAAGGTCACATGGGTAGGATCTTCCAGTGGGGAATGATATCAGAATTTTAAACACTGTTATTACTCCCCTTCCCATACAAATGATGGTACAAACAGGAGGCAGGAAATTTGGGCTTGTATGTTCCCGTTAGAGTTTTGTTTGTTTGTTTGTTTTAGGCTTATTTTTAACCTTTCATTGAACATGTTGGAAAAAGCTCCTAATTACAGGAGTTCCATAAGGAGAACTCAGGAAGGATGTTGAGACCTGGCCGCATGCCCTCTGTGGACCAAGGACCCTGCCGTGTGCTAGAGATAAAACCTTGACTTGCGGGTGGTTTGTCATTGCATAGTTGTTCTTGCTCATTAATAACTAATGCTGTTTGCAGAGAAATTTAGGAAGTTTTAAATATTTAAAAATTATTAGATGCTCAATATATGAATCCCCCCCCCCAACCTTTCAGAAGCATATCTTAAGGTTCTGATTGTTTAATGGGAACAAAATAGGCAGTCTGAGATGAACTTGATTGAATTAATTTTTAATAGGAGATTAAAACTGAGATTGTCTCTATTTAAATCTCTTTCAAAGAATCTCTTTAGAAGGCTGATTGTGTATTCAAAACTCTTTTAAACTAATTTTTCCACAATTCTAAGTAGACTGTAATTGGTTATATTCTGTATGATGTTTAGTTCAAATGAAGACTTTTGTCTTTCATTTGGCTTTGTTTTTCTTTTGCAAGGAGCTATTGCAAGTACGTTTTTCTGTCTTCCTTTCTAGTAGTCACGACAAATGCCTACTGTTGTAATGACTGTCATTTCCTTTTAACCTGGATTCCACTTATGTCAGTGCCTGATAGTAGGGCAGCTTCCTATCTTATTCTCATTTACAGGATCTGCTTCAGTGTCACAGTTACAACCTGTTAGGATATTGCAGTGTGATGCCAAGGGGCACGTCTGTCTCCTCGGCATTGTGATTTTAGACACTCCTGTCTTCAGGCTCTTTCCTCTCGTGCTCATTACACCACATCTTGGGGTCTAAGAGACATGGCAGTAAGTGCCCACACTTATGCACACATTTAGTTATTTGGGATTTACATCTGTGCTTGATTTTTAACTCATAGAACTCCCAAGTACCTTTTAGAATTTTTGAGTTCCTTTTGAGGTGAACAAATTTTGAATCAGTTAAAATACTGGCCAGTTCTTCTTGCCACTTTCTTTTCTCTTTTTACTACAAAATAGGCAATGAAGAAGTTAAAAATACAATAGATTATCATCCTTCTGGTTCTTTTGTTTAGGAAAGACATAGCACCCAATGTGATGCTACAAAAAATGTTGATTCTACATAAAATTGAAAAAGAGGAACCCAAGGATAGTGCTGGTGATGTTGTTAATTAAGTGAGGAAGCATAGGTCAAGGTTTTTTATTCCCCCTAAGCATCGTATTTCATGCATATTAAACTGGGGGATTATACCTGATAATCTCTACGACCACCTCCAACAAGGTCCCCCAGAATAGTGCCAAGCTCATAAATGATGCCTAGTAACTTGTTCAATGAAGGAATAAATGAGTCAGTCAACTAGTTAATCAATTAATTAATCCATGCCCTTCTTCAGAGCTTAGCGTAATCTACCAGAGGAGATAAAACATGACACATTTTTAACATTGTTAGCATTATCCTTGGGAACATGTTTACATTTTGAACATTCCACCTACAAAATATGGCATCTTGTTCATGCCCCTAGTCCTAGAGCAATAGTTTTCAAGCTATAATGTGAGTAGAATCACTTGGGATGATTGTTAAAAATGGAAAGCCTGGGAATTCTGTGGAGGTCCAGTGGTTAGGACTTGGGCTTTCACTGAGGAGGGTCAGGTTCAATTCCTGGTCAGGGATAAGATCCTGCAAGCCGCGAGGCACAACCAAAAATTAAAACATAAAAAATTATTTTTAAATGTGGGGCCTCATCCGCATAGACTGATCTGATGGGTCTCCAATGGGGCTCTTGAATCCTTTTCACAGATCTGCTGGGTGATTCTAAATGCAAATGGTTTATAAAATACCATCCAGGGGATGTGAGCACCTGTTATTTAAGTATTAACTTTTTATCATTTACCTCACGTAGTTACTTGTGACTCTGGATTAAAAATCTGTCTCCTCAAATGCATTTAGCATTCTGCATTTTGTGAAGTTGCTGAGAACACCGTGCTACAGCATAATGAAATATTTTAAGTAAACAGTGGTGATTTTTCAGGGCAATTTATACCACATAACAGCATTAATCAAACAGAGAACAAACTAGTGGCCACATATTCCATATGATGATGGAGACCTTAGATTGCCATTAGGTTAACTATATTATTTTTATATTAATAGTCTATATTACATATTCCAGCAAAAGTGGGCAAACTACTTGACTTCTGATATTTTCAGTTGGAGTTTTTTCAAAATAATGTATTCGTGTGCTGAAAGTTTTATTCTACTGAGATCATCATGACATGAGTTTCTAATTCAGGCCACTGGATACTGAATGTTTCCACTACTTACTGATACAGAAGAGTCTACTGACTTTTTTCATATAGGTATAAAAACATATGATACCTACTGACTACACACACACAAAAAAAGCATTTAGAGCTAAATGTGGATTTAAGTGATGGTGAAAAGATGCCTCCATGACAGTCTTATAGGCATTTAATGGATTTGTCATGATCTATTGCATATGAAAGACATTTCAAAATGAGATTAGAAAAGCAAATGCTTTTAATAATACAAGAAAGGCTTATTGATAGAATTACTTTAGTTTTGTGTTTTTGTCTCGAGTATTTAGATACTGCTTCTGTGATACTTTAATTTCTTTAGAAAATCACCAAGAAATATTAAGAGTTTAATGCACATGGATCTATGAAGTTTAAATTAAAAAAATTGTAATAAGACTTTAGAATGGCTTAATAATGTCGTGTAATAAGACTCTAAAATGGTAAGCTCATGATCCCATTTAAAACGTCTAGTCTCTGTCATTTATGCTGTCTGTAATCAGTTTGAGTTTTGTTTTGGAGACGATAGGGTTGCAAGTTGTTTCTTTGGTTGGTCATTCTGATATATTCAGATTTGATTTTTAAGTTACATGAAATCAAGTAACAAATTCTTAGCTATATTATCTATAGAAATATGCTTGTCTTCACTGGCTAATGGCAGTAATGATGGATTTCACCTTTTAGATTTCAAAGAAAAGTCCCAGATTATCTTAAAAGAAATCCTCTAGAGTAACATTATAGATGTTTTTTTCTTAATTTTTTAAAAAATGAGATTCAGATAGACCGAGTTTGTACAATTATCTGGTAACAAACTGAAACTAGATATCACATCATTAGATATTTATCTTGGGAATGTAATTATACAAACAACTAAGATCATTTCCCCATATCATCAGAATTTTAAGATATGAATATTTGAATTCTTTTTGAAAATGTAGATCATTTACTCATATTTGTAAATGACCTATAATGCTATGGATTCTTTGATAAAATAATTGATTATTCAGTATTTATGTTTTAAAGTGTGTGTTAGCTCAAATTTAATAGAAAATAAAGCGCCCATGATACTTACTGTTGAACAGCAGGTATATATGTATCTTTGACTAAGCTCCTTAATATATTAGTCATTAGAGTTAAATTGGGCTTTCCTGGTGGCTCAGTGGTAGTAAAAAACAATCCACTTGCCAATACAGGAGACGTGGGTTTGATCCCTGAGTCAGGAAAATCCTCTGGAGGAGGAAATGGCAACCCACTCCAGTATTCTTGCCTGGGAAATCCCATGGACAGAGGAGCCTGGCAGGCTATAGTCCATGGGGTTGCAAAAGAGTCAGACACAACTGAATGACTAACACTTTCACTTCCTTACAACCTGTTATTATTTTGACCAATTTGAAATATGTTTGTCATGTTTATAAAAAATTGAGATCACATAACAGAACTGTTTATTTTAACCAGATTTGTATAGTATGTTTTAAGCTATCTATAATATTATTTTTTCAGTATTCATGATTCCATAACTAGTAAATATAAACACTAGATAGAATCCAAAATTTCTGTTTTCAGACTCTGTCCTCTTTGCACACTACCACTGCTATTTAATTAACAAAGAAGGTTTATGTAGAATTAACATAGATTTCCTTAGGAAGTTTTTCTAATTGATTTTCCTTTTGATTATTTAAAATTTATTAACCAAAGATGTTTTTCTGGAAATGAAATTTACTGCTTTAATGTTTTCAGTAAATATTTTTATCTAAGTGATCATTTTTACTAGGAAAGTAAATTCTTAACCTTTTTGTATGAAAGTTTAGAAAACTAAGCATATCTTGCATTAACACTTATACTTACATTCTTTTTGATTGAAGGACTTTAGCTAGTAGATGGGATTATTTTCATCTAGGGTTGAAACCACTTATCAAACTGTAAAAGTAGTTCTATTTGTTGACCCACTAATACCATTTCTACATATTCACCCTTATAGAATGATTTTTTTGGTGTGGTTGTGAGGATAGTCTTTGCAACATTATTTGTAGTATGGAAATATTGGAAATAATCTAGACGTTCTCTGAAAGAGTTACTTATATGCATATATATTTGATGGAATTTGATTCAGTCAGCAGAAATAATCACTATGGGCACTATTTAGTAAAATGCCAAAAAGAATGTTTATATACGTCAGCAAGCAAAAACAGATCACCAAGTAATAATCATATTCTGATTACAATTATTTGAAAAATACATTAGTGCAGATTAGATGGGAAGAGCAAAAAGGGCCATAATATTATTGGGATTTTAAAATTTAATCTTCTTTGTTACAAATTCTCTGTATGGTAAACTGTGCAACTTCTTATCCTGATTTGAGTTGGATGGTTAAATTTGTTGAAATTTTATTTGTCAACTAGAATTTGCTAATGCAATACCACAACTAAGGTAAATGTCTTTGGGGCAGCAGCACACCCTACAGTCCCTTGAGTTTATCAGAGAATCCAGGCCAAACTCATATTCATTAGTCAAGAAGCAGATCTCATTTTATTGAGAAATGAGTTGTATTGATTATTAGAGAAAAATCTGTGTGAAAAGCTCTGGGAGGTTTGTTCTGTTCAGATAGGTATCCAAAAAGCCAGATATACATCTAAAGCTTGGCAACATTCTCTAGCCCCTCTGGCCTTGTGGCTCACACCAGTACAAGTTTACACAAGAGATTTTCTGTTTCTTCTTTATATTTTTTCAAAGCCAAGAACGATTGGAGAAAAGCTATTTCAGTGTATTTCTTCTGTTCTGTTTCTCTTGTCAGGAGAAACATTAAGATGGATTAAAAAAAAAAAAACAGTCACTTTAGGACAAGAGTCTAAGCTGACTGCTAGTTATCAACTTTGCTTAAGTGTTTTTTAGAATTCTCCATCAGTGAATCCTGCAAGACCGTAAAGAGTACAAAATTGTACTCAACCAATTATTAACTTATACAAGACACACATACTAACTTATACAAAACACACATATACATACGTGTAAAGCAAATGGACAGAGACCAAAAGAGAGAGGCCTTGGAATGACCATCTTTATGCAACCTGATTGTTAAGTTCATATCCCTGAAAATAAAAAGAACATTGAGACAGAGAAATAAAAAGTCAAAATCAGCCCAGCATTCAAGTTTTATTTGGGGGGACTGATGCTCAGATTTCTGGCACAAACACACACAACACAGTCGTAATTGCTTTTGAAAAATAGCAGATCTTTGATTTTAGTAGTTATTCAGGCTCCTGCAGATAGACTACCTTTAGATGTTATTTCTTGTCATTGTGGCAGAGAGTAAGAGAAATTGGAAACGAGTGTTGGTTCAGCGGCCGCCAGGGTCTTTGTGAGCATATTCAAGGAGGCAGAAATTACTGAAAAGCTCACAGCAGTAGTGTCCAAACATCAACAGGTTCCTGTTGGTTGAGGCTGCATTGACATAGATTTTTTAAACAGAAAAGTAGCCTTTTTGCTTATGCTTAAGTTTTGCATATCTACGTGAAAAGCTTTTATTTGAGTGTCCCTCTGCTCGGATTTTGAGGAGACTAATTTAGTAAGTGGGGATTTGTGGTTTAGCAGGCGGCACAACTTGATATTGCAAGCTCAGTGAGAGTGGAGGACAAGAACTCTGGATAACAGCTTAACCACGTTTGCTTTTCAAATTAGAAACTCCTTGATATCCTTGCTTTCTTCTCTTCAAGAAGATAACTGTAATGATTAAAAAGTAGCATCTTCTGTAACTCCCTAGGTCATCTTTTATTCCTAATATTTCTCGGAGTATCTGGCACAGAGTAATTATTTAATAATTTTGAAATATTATATAAATTGAAGTGACAAATTGACTCACCTAGGTAGATAGGATGTATTGCTTTAGCTTGAGGTTTCTAAATGGTACAACAGGTCATTTATAATGCTCTTTTTTTTTTTTAACATGTAGCACGATACAAATTACAGAGGCTTTTTTAAAAGGAATCATTTTCTTCAAAAAAAATATGTGGATATAAAAGGGGGAAACACCTAGAACTGAATGTAATCATTCCATGTACTTAAATCCAAGAAAATCTTTGTTTTTTAAATCATAGTAATGAGTTTGCTTTTTTGTTCTTGATGAATTCCAAAATAGAGTGTTCAGGAACTGTGTCTGCTCAGTTTGTAGAAAGATTTGTGAAAAACAAAAAGGAAATACCCTTAAAGCATGAAGTAAGAACATAGAAATATCAAAAGGACTTTCTGTGTTTAGGTGGCCCTCTTGTGGTATAAAGGTCAAACTTTCCTGAATGAAAGTGCTGGCAACTTTTTAATTAGAGCAGGCACCTTGACAAGCTATAAAGTGTGTGCACAGTCGCATCCAACTATTTGCGACCCCATGGACTGTAGCCCACTAGGTTCCTCTGTTCATGGAATTTTCCAGGCAAGAATACTGGAGTGGGTTGCCACCTCCTACTCCAGGGGATCTTCCCGACCCACGGATTAAACCCCCATCTCCTGAATTAGCAGGTAGATTCTTTACCACTGTGCCTCCTGGGAAATCCCCAACAACCTTTCATAGTAAGGGGTCCAAATCGAGCAAATGGGTGAAAAATACTCCATTTTCACCTTTTCTCCAGGGACCCCATCCAAAATTAATAGAAATAAAACAAACAGATAAAAAAAACTAATCCTTTTCCATATGTTTTACATAACTACCCTGTGCATCTCTAATAATCAAAAATATAGCTCTTAGAAACATTTTACAAAAAAGCTATCATTTTACTTTTTACAGTTTCACTCTTAAAATATTTCTGATTAGCATAAAATTTACAAAAATAGAACTGAGTTCCTGCATCTTCTTCACCCAGCTTACCTAAATATTGACAGGTTACATAACCATCTTACTGCTTACAAAACCAGAAAATCAGCATTGATATGCTGCTATTAACCAATCTACAGACCTTAATCAAATTTCACCCATTGTCCTACCAATATCCTTCCTCTGACCCCAGGATCGTTCAGTCTATAACAGTATCTCAGTCTTTGTTTACCTTTCATGACTTTGACACTTTGGGAGAGTACTGAATCATTTCATAAAACATCCTACCATTTTAGTTTGTCTAATGTATCGTCATGATTAAATTCAGGTTATGTGTCCTCAGCAGTAATACAACAAATGTGATGTTGAACCCTTTTTTCAGTGCATCATATCCGTAGGTATGTGATATCATTGTATCTTTATTACTGGTGATATTAACTTTGTTTGGTTAAGTGGGTGTCTATAGAGTTCTTAACTATAAAGTTATTATTTCCTCCTTAATAATGAGTAAGTATGGCCTCCCATGATGGCTCAGCAGTAAAGAATCTACCTGCAATGCAGGAGACTAGGGTTCAGTCTCTGGGTTGGGAAGATCCCCTGGAGAAGGAAATGGCAACCCACTCCAATACTCTTGTCTAGAGAATCCCATGGGCAGAGGAGCCTGGTGAGCTACAGTCCATGGGATCGCAAAAGAGTCAGACACAACTAAGCAATTGAACGACAACAATGAATAAGTATATCAACATTATTTAAAGTAGATGTTTTACCATAGTTAGTATCTTATGTTCATTTTCTTCCTCATGGCCATTTTATTGAAATGTGGCTGTAATTGGTACACTAGGAATGTTTCCAAGTTATTTTGCGGATCCTTTGCAAATTATCTTTTCCCCTTTCCCCTGTAGCCTTCTGTCACCACTCTTGGACTTTCAGTCTTGAGAAAGTTTCTACTTGTCCATGTTGACTAACTTCCGTGCACTTCACGACCCCATAGGTATGTCGAGAGTACCAGCGAGGCAATTGCAACAGAGGAGAAAATGATTGTCGGTTTGCCCATCCCGCTGACAGCACAATGATTGACACCAATGACAACACAGTCACCGTGTGTATGGATTACATCAAAGGGAGATGCTCTCGGGAAAAGTGCAAATACTTCCATCCTCCCGCACACCTGCAAGCCAAGATCAAGGCTGCCCAATACCAGGTCAACCAGGCTGCCGCGGCACAGGCTGCGGCCACCGCAGCTGCCATGGTGAGTGGAGGCCTTAGCTCAGTCCTCGTTAACGGTCACGAAAACCGTGAGCGGTGGTGTCTGCCGACAAGCTACTCGTTTATTGACCTTTTTAAAAAAGAATGGGTTTTTTTTTTTTTTTTGCTGAAGATATGTTTGTTCAGGTATCCCAGACAATATGTAATGAAGTGACCATCCAGAGAAGTGAGGGTAACTCCTCAAATGGTTCAGATTGCTCCTACCCTTGGCCTAACTTTTAATACTCTGTCTTACTCTGGATATAGGGTTTCTGACATTTCTGCTTTGTACAGAACACCTGTCTCCTTTTCGGTTTAACGATACTGCCATTTCTGGTCCTCTTATTTCTGTGTGCTATCTAATCAGCCATTGTTTTCCTTCGGTGTGTTCTTCTGCACATCAAGGCTCTTCTCTACATTTATCTTGCTTTAACCAGAACAAAATCTGAAACTGTTTAGGAGAATTGCTTCAACAAAACTGTTTTTAGAATTCACTACAAGATTTTGAGCAGTTTGCTTGTCTAGATTATCTTGAACTATATTGTGGCATAAACAGAACTGTAAAACTAGAGAAGCATGCCTATGCCATTACATAGAAAGGAGAAAGCAGTACTCAAGGAAGAGTTAGAAATGGATCATTTAGAACAGATACTAAACTATATAATGAAGGTAAAATTTAATGTGATCTAATAGCTGATTTTAGTGAGTCCATTTTTGTTCTTTGCTTAGCTGTTTTAATGTTGTCCTTTTTTTTTACATAAATATATGACTTAATTGTTAAATTATTCATGAAAAAGAACCCTGTGTGGTATTCCGTAGCATAGTCAAATAGTCACGGAGAGGTCTTTTCTGTGTTTGTTTATGGATACTTGAGCAAAAATACAGAAGGCAGACTCTCTCCTCTTCTCTTCCTTCCACTCTTTTTTTTTTTTTTCTGTTAGAGTATCTTGTTTGTAATTAACTACAAAGAGGAGTTATCCTCCCAATAACAACTCAGTAGTGCCTTTATTGTGCATGCTTAGTCTTGTTATTCGTTGTATATGGCATTCCGATGATTTGTTTTTTTATTTGTTTTTTCTCACCTACCCAAAAATGCACTGCTGCCCCCATGATGCACCTCTGCTTGCTGTTTATGTTAATGCGCTTGAACCCCACTGGCCCATTGCCATCATGTGCTCGCTGCCTGCTAATTAAGACTCAGTCGGCTGTCAAATCACTGAAGCGACCCCTCGAGGCAACCTTTGACCTGGTACTATGACCTTTCACCTTTTAGCTTGGCATGTAGCTTTATTGTAGATACAAGTTTTTTTTTTTAATCAATTTAAAAATATATATTCCTTTTTCTGTTATAAAGTTGTGAAGTACAATGAAAACTGAGTGTGGTTTCCTGACAAAATTAGTGGAAAGACTGTAAACAAGTCCCTGGACAGATGTGGTACAATGAAAGATTCCAAAAACCCAGCAGCCCACATTCAGTTTAACTACATTGTAGAATGTTCTAATGAAGTATTTGAAGGACATTAAAAAATGTATTTTTGGACTGTATATTTATGTACCTGTTTGGTTAGCATGGCTTTAGTGATAGAATTATTGACTTTTTAATATTTATAGTTCAGTGTTTTAAGAAAAAAAAACTTGCATGCTCTGGGACATGTGCATGTTTAGGTAGATGTGGGGAGGGGGGCAGAGTGGGGCTGGGTTTTGTTTTACCAGTTTCGGTCACTTCGTACAATTAACTATTAACATTGCTTATACTTGTCAATCCTCATGGACCTCGCAGTGCAGCTTTTCTTCTTTTCCCAAATCAATGGCTTCTCCCAGAAAGCCTGAAGCATTATGGGACTTAAAACACTTTAACGCATTATAACATATGCTCTCATACTAGTGGTTTTATTTTTTTTTCCTCCGAGACAAAAATAATGCTTCCTTTAAAGCTTTTATCTTGCTTCCCCCCCCCCTTTAAATTTTTGTTTATTGGATGTTTTTTCCTCGGGTAGTTAAGTGCTCTGCTGCTTGCTTGCTCATGCTTCCTAACAATTTTAGCCTTCAACTGATTTTTCTTTTTTCTTTTTCTCTTTTTACTGGTATTTGTTTTTTATACTCACTCACTAAACAGGGAATTCCTCAAGCTGTACTTCCCCCATTACCAAAGAGGCCTGCTCTTGAAAAAACCAACGGTGCCACAGCAGTCTTTAACACTGGTATTTTCCAATACCAACAGGCTCTAGCCAACATGCAGTTACAACAGCATACAGCATTTCTCCCACCAGGTAAGGCGTTTGAGTTTGTTAATAAAAAAATCTGATAATGCATGTAGATTTCTATTGGTAGAGCAGACAAGGCACGCCCCTAGTCGATTTTAGCCATAAAGAAGGTGGAAGGTAAGATGAAAAGTTGTCTCAGGTTTCTCCTATGATTTTCCTTAAAAACGATGAGTTTTAGCTTGATGAAAAATGGATGAGAAGTCAGTGATATTTTGTATATTTATTTGTATTTGTGTAACTTGAAATGAAATGGAGTTCTCTTTTTTTTTTCTCTTTCCTCAACACCATTACACGTCTGTCAAGCTATTTTATGACCTTTTCCTGCTGTAAGACCCCTTTGCCTTCATGATTCCAGAGTTCATTTGAATTATATGAAATGACACTATTCAGTTTTGATTTTTATTTTTCAGCCTTTTTGTTTTCAAGGTGGAGAATAAAAAACTGACTGTGCTCCAATCTTATTGGTACCAATCAGTATACATCACTTAAAATTGTTGCTCCTGAGCTAATATTGAAGTAGCCCTAAGTACCCAGTGAAGTTTACATTTATAAGTGAGTTACACATTTGTGGTTTCAGTTGATTTCAGCTTAGTAACATAAACATACTCTAGAACTATACACAAAGATTTACAATTTAAAAACATAGTCAGTCACTTAATTACCTGGAAATTTATTATTTTTACTTATTCTTCATTTGCTTCAGAAAATATATATTACATTCCTTATAATCTAGAATTCAAGTAACAAGAGACTCTAATCTTATTTTCCTCTCCATCCCTTAATTTTCTTAAAAATTGCCATGTGTTAAGAGATTCAGTTAATAAAATATTTTATTAATTAAATTGATAAATTTATGATTAGATGTGTATGTCAAAGATCCAAACCCATTAGTATGTTATACTATGCTAACAGTATTTAAGTGCATTAGGTTCAAAATACCATGAGGAATTGTGATAATTTGTTTTTTAATAGTGAGAATAAATTATATTCTCATTAGTTTTTACTGCCAAGTACAGCTTTTTATACAGTGCCTCTTTGAAAACTAGCCATCCATGTGTAGAATATGTAGTAACATTCAATGAACTAGAATAGAGTATTCCACTAATTGAAATAGCCTGCCCTAGCACCACAGATAAAGTTATATTTATACTCATGAAATAGTATCTATCAAGTTGCAATTTGTCCATCTTAGAATAGAAATTAAATCATTTGACCTTTGAGTATTTGTTGTCCTCTGAAGAAAAAGTCACATTTCTTTTAAGTTTTATAAAATTAAAATTTTTTTTCTCAACATATGTATGTTTTCAGAGATTTTCAGAAATAAAAAAATTTCCATCCCCACGGATTTATGCTGTCTCCAACAAATAATCTATCTATTTTTCTATAGTCAGATCACTAGACAAAGTTTCAAGGAGTTGTAGGTAACTACTGTGATCTTTTTGAAGAAATTAAAAACTATTTTTGTCAGTTTATTTCACTGAATGAAACATTACTACTAAAATGACAGTTTCTTCATTTAAAAATCTAAAAGTGAAAACAATTTAACTTCTTTCATATATTACTTAAAGAAACCTAAAATAATCTCTTTCATCAAGTGGTTTTGCTGATATCAGTTTCTCCAACAACATTCACATGACTGAAGACTTTTCTAAATAAGTATAATCATTAATTGCATGACGTGTACGACTCTGATCTATGACTATAGTCTCTCTATAGAATGGGTTTTAGTCTGTGGATAGGACAGAGCAAAAGATGCTAGGTAAAATTCAAGTCAGGGAAAACCAATAAATACCTTCATAAATCAGAGTCGTACTTACCTCTCTGTCTAGAAACTAAGCATTGTTAATTTAAATAAAATTAAATTATATTGCCACAATATATTGAAATATGCTGAAACTTTTAAGATTTGTTTGCATTTTTTATGATAAATTTGCATCAGAAAATTTTTTTTTATATTTGTGGTCAATATGTAATTATTGCAATAGTAATATCAAATAAGGTTTATTTGTACCCCAGTTTTAAAGAGCTTGCAGGTTAACTTTTATTCATCACATACAAGCAGGTAGTGCCTCCATTCCTTCAGAGTATTTTCAATCTCATATGTATGTATGTGCCACAATGACATTAAAACGTTGTAATGGATAGGCCATCTCTACGCCTGCCAAACCACTTTATCATACAGCTGGGAAGGAAGAAATCTAATGTAGAAAATATAAACCCAAATGCCTTAAAAGCCAGGCAGGAAATATGAACAAGTGAAGCAAGAAGTAAATTTGAAGCTGTGGGGTCTGGAAGGTGCAGGAGAGCTTAGGCCCAGTCTGAAGGGGACAGTCAGTGTTCAGACTTAGCCTTTTGTTGCCTTAGCAGATTATCTGCCTGGTAGGTTGTACCTCTTGTGCACTGGACACCGTTTGTGACTCCATATATGTCGTAGTCTTTGTGACTGTGGGGTAGTTGTGTCTGTGCCTCTCAGGGTTGGTTGTATACAACTCAGTGTGATGGCTCTGGTGTCCAGTATTGCTAGGTCTTATGATTTATTTCCCAGATATTCTGGACATTTGAAAAGTTATATGTGAAATCTGTCCATTTTTAAATATTGTCAACTAATTTTTGAGAACTATAGAAAATCTATCCTATTACAAATTCATGTGTCATCTCCTGTGATATGGGGGAAAAGGAAATTCATTTTCCAAAGTCTAGGTTATTCTGCAGACCTATAGATGAATTCTGTGATCAGAGCATCCTATGTAACCACAATATTATAATTTGGAAGTTATATTTGAAGACTTTATTGGAACTGATTAGAGAAGGGAAGCCATTTATTTTTTGCAGTTTAGAGTTTTAGAATTCTGTAGTCTGTTGCTTCAGTAATAACATCGGGGATATATAGGTCTATTTCATTGACATTACAATGAAGCATGATTGACTATATCTTTGGAGCAGGTAACTGTGTGTACAGAACAGGTTGCTAGCAAAAGATCAGGATTCCATGGCAAGCCACCTAACTAGTAAAGAAAAATTAGTGTATACCATAACTTTTAAGAACAAACTTGGATTTATGTTGCCTTTACCCATCTGTCCATCAGTCCATCCACGCATCCATCCATGTATGCATTCATCTGTCCATTTATCCATCCGTCCTTCTAACCATCTATCTAGTCTTTCTGTTCCTACCTCCTTCTCTTCCTCTTTTTCTTCTTTCCTTCCCTGTTTTCCATCCACCTATCCTTCTTCTTGGGCTTCCCAGGTGGTGCCAGTGGTAAAGAACCTGCTTGCCAATGCAGGAGACAAAAGAGATGCAGGTTCAATCCCTGGATCAGGAAGATTCCCCTGGAGGAGGCCATGGGGACCCACTCCAGTATTCTTGCCTGGAGAATCTCATGGACAGAAGAGCCTGGCAGGCTACAGTCCATGGGGTTACAATGAGACTGACACAACTGAAATGACTTAGCACAGCACACAGCACATCCTTCTAACTCACTCGTTTATCCATCTTTCTATTCATTCAGTCAGCTGCATTCCACTGCATCTCCCATCCCCCTCTGGCCCCTCCCAAGAAAGTTTTCTAGCCTTTTGCTTTTATAACTTCCATCTCATAAATATAAGTAATTTGGACCGTGTTCACACTGAAGAAATTTTTAGTTTTTTAGATATATAGTCCGTTTTTTTTTGTTTTGTTTTACCTTCACCCTTTAAGACTAAATTAACTATTTATACAGAGTATATGTAATCTAATGTCTACTTATGTTGTAGGTATAAATTTCACAAAATAACGTTTTTATTTACATCAGTTTTGTTTTCCTGAATTTATATTCAGTTCAATTCTAAACTTCAGTTTCAGTATTGGATAGATATATCAGGCACCACTGAAATTCCAGGATTCCCATCCTCACATCTCCTCGTCTTTCCCACCTCTACTCGAATGGTGATCCTCTGCCATCCAGTAGCCTCAGACAGGTTACCCAGTCTCCATTCTTCAGTCAGCAGCGATCATTGCTGATATAATCATTGTCCATGCTTAGAAGACCCCTTGGGGGCAGGTGCTCCAGGGCTTCTGTGCTTGCCTTGGGTACAGCATCCTTGCCTAAGCTCCTCAGCCTCCCATGCAGCCCATTCCCTGGAAAGCTTACACACCACAGGCCCAATTACCCAGGGCCCTGCATGCTTCTCGCCTTCTCTTCAGAGTCTGGAAGAATTATTTTTTCTCTGCTCTCTTTCACCATTTTTGCCTACTTGCCATCCTCAGAAACATACTTCTCTTCCTAGCATATTGCCCTCAGTCATTGTAGGCTTATGATTTTTAAAAACCTAAAAATAAGTTTGCTTTCAACAGCTTCAGCTTCACCTTGAGCAAACACTCCTAGAAAGAAGGAAACAAAAGTCCAGAAAACTTTGCTGAGGATTTGGAATAAGAGGAAAGATGCAGGGGGGTGGGGTTGCTTTTACAGAAAGAATAGAAAACAAAGTTTTCAGTTATCACTTTCAGTATGATTAATGAAATTAATAAAGATGGTTTATTTGAACTTTAGCATAGTGATTATAAATCTGGCTTGGAAGTTTAAATACAGTCTACCATAAGCTATACTTTAATTTTTCATATATAAAAAAGAGATAATACTGGTAATTATTTCATAGAGTTATGTTTAAGTTAGTTTTAAGCATAATTTGATAAATTCTTATCTTCTTAAAGCGCTTTTACAGACAGGTCTAAGAGTAAGCACTGTTTTGTTTGTTATTTCCTGAACTCAGTAGAGACACAAAATATAATTCAATAGATTATAAAAATCAATTATTTGAAGCTGTTGCTTCTTTAGACATCAATTTAGAATAATTCAGTTGATTGTGAACTTTTAGTTCTAAATGATATACAGTATTTTTATAAGACTTTAAATCAGCTTTTTACTCCTATCATAATACACCTAAATAGGCTTGAATTACCACATCTAAATGCAAACCTCCAGCCAAATCTCTATGATTTTTTTCCTCTCTACTTTTTTCCCTTCTCACTGAACTGATTTGAACTACACATACATCTCATTGGTAAACTTTTTTCCTAGTTGTATTTTCTGCATCTTCATACACATACAGATTAATTTAACATTTCAATTTAAAAATCATGTAATTAATATCTTGCATTCCTCAGAAGTACACCATTCTGCTCTGCAAATACCTTCATAGGGGAAATTTGAAACTGACAAATACATTCACTTAAATTTTGCCTTATGCTGAAAATTGAAGAAAAAATTTTAATTGGCTATTTATGCAATCATTATTAATAAATCAATCAATTTGATGTAAAGATGGATATTACGGTCATTTCAAAGTGATTTTTGATTTCGGTAAGTGGGTCCTACAGCATTATGTCTTCATATTTGTGAGTTACTGCACCCTGGCTAGTATTTTCATTGCTGCCTTATGTTTATTTGCTGCAAATCCCTCTCAAAACTGTGTGCATTGGTTTTAATGGTAATGAGGAAGATAACTCAAACTGAAATTCAAATCCTAAAAGCTTTAGGGTTTTAGAGAGATAGGATAAGGTTAACTGATTTTCAGCCTGTGCAGCCTTCCTTGTGCATGGGATGAAACATAACAGACAAATTGCAGCATAATAATAAACAATAAATTTAAAACTTACAACCTGGACAGTGAATTTTTCTCAAATTCCTCATTATTCTTTTTCATTCATCTTTCATCCATTTTTTCCCAGTCTTCTGACCCAGCTGGAGGAAAATGATTTCATAGGCTCTAGGATATTAAAGTTTGCTTGCTCTACTGTCTCAGATCACTGTCTCAATTATCACTGATTTGTTTTTGCTATCTTCCACAAGGATTTGACTCAGTAGTGGTAGCAAATGACAGAGATCTTCAAGTGTCTTAATAAATAATGCCTATCAGTGTAGTAGTCCTCCACCTGAGAGAATGCCTCCCTAGCTCTCTTCTCGAGTTTAATCATTGATCATTGCGCCCACAGTCTTAATTGTGGTAACAGTCTAATTGCAGCTGTTACAAGGATGCCAGTGAAGTAATCTGTGCTTCTCAATGGCAGCTTTGTTTTGTAGGGCCATCTCTGACAAGACGCAATTGGCAGATTTTTTCTAACAAATGTTCATCCCAGATGCTGCTAGTATTTAAATAGGATGTGCCAAGATTTAGATGGAAATATAAAATCATTCGATATTTTAAAACCTAGAAGTCTAAAATAATCTCATAGAAAGAACAGTAATTCAGTATATGGGAAAGCACCCCATGCTTGGTAAAATAAGGTAGATTTTCCAGTGTTTATATGCAAAGAGAACAGGTACTATCTATGTAATACTGATTTTAACATTGTGGTGGAGCCCTTGTGAACATCAGTGCCAACACCCCCTATGCAGTGTTTATATCTTCATTGTCCCCCATTCAGGGTTTTTATTGGAATCATTAACCATTTTTGAATGTGAAATTTCATAGAACAGTTGCCGTTCTGAGAAGTCCTGAAGGTTTAAAACAGCAAGGAAAACCAGTCTGCTTTCTCAGATACCTTCTAAGTAAACCAGTTCAAGACTTGAAGAAAATGGGTCCCATCTAAATGTTTTCTGTACCTTTAAATCCAAACTAAGGCAGTGCAGAAGTTCAGTTTCTCCTTATGCCTTATTTATACTGCTTGGTATCCCTCCAAATAAAATTCCTGTATGGTTGATCACAACCCCTTCCATTTCTGTGTGGTCGCTGCTACATTGGACAGGGAAATAAATAAACCTAAGGGAATGAAATGAGTACTTTGGTTTCATTACATTGTTAAGTCAGTTCTGTGCATTGAATTATTTAGCATCTTAGTAAATTTCTCTTAATTATGGAACATGTGCTCAATTCATATGTTAAAAAGTCAGAAATAGCAAAGCCACCAGATGGCCAGTAACCAGATCTAAACAAAACAAATTGCAATATTATTTTTAAAAGAATCAAGCAGGTTTCCTTTTTTTTTTTTAAATCGACTTTTATTTATAGGCAGCAATTAGGAGAAACAAAGTGTACCAGCACACAGTTCAACTGGCTTTTATCCTTCACTTGGGACTAGTTCTAATTGATCACTGTGCTATTGTATGATTTGATTGTGCTGACAGTTACATTCCACTGTTCCCGTAATAACAATTTTTCTTCTTTGTTCAAATGAATTTCCTAATGACACGTGTGATGGGATGTTTTAATTCTTTTCCCTTTTCAAATCCACCTTCCTGTTGCAATGCATGATGGGCAGGCTCAATATTGTGCATGACACCCGCTACAAGTGTTGGTAGGTGCCAGCTTTGTTTCTCGATTATCTTAAACCTACGGTGCGCCTCACAGCCCCTCAAAATCCACTGCTCAGTTTAACGTGTATCTATTGGGCAAGTCCATTTCCTTTTTACTAACACCTGTCAATTAAATGCCATTTTCTATTTAATTGACATGGACTCACATCAATGTTTTCTTGACGCACAAGTTTCCTTTAGTCACCTTTGGTGGATTTTGATTGGACTATGAGTTCTGGTGTGTAAAAAAAAAAACAACTATCTCATAAAAGTAATATATTGTGTATTTTTATAATAGTAAATAAGAAAAAATACTTTTATTCAAAACCAGATAATTGTATAGATGAAGTAAATATCTGTATTTTGACTTAGATTTTGAATGTCTAACTATGAACACTATATAAAATTCTTGGTTTTGACTTAGCAAATTAAGCCTGTTTGTGTCAATTTTCTTGATTTGATGGTAATAAGCTTTTTTTCCCCTTTTTTTTCTCTTTCATCCCCCTTCCCCCTCTCTCCTTGGAATGTTGTCCTGCTTTGCGCTGTGATTGCATGTCACTCGCTGGTGATGATGTCCCGTCACATGGCTTACTGCTGTGATAAATACCATGCCCAATTATCTCCTCCATGTTGCCATGGTTTCCATATTGCTACACTCTTCTGTATGTTTGCTTATATGATTTTCCCTCCGAAAGTTCCCATGGTGCACGGTGCTACGCCAGCCACTGTGTCCGCAGCAACAACATCTGCCACAAGTGTTCCCTTCGCTGCAACAGCCACAGCCAACCAGGTTTGCTAATTTACAGCTTTGTTTCTTAAAAACCAACTCTAATAGGGCTCAATCCAACAGCCCTTACGCACGTGGATTTCCCATTGAGGTCAGTGGGGAATCGTGTGTCCGTGAGGGCTGTAGAGGGTGCTTTAATAGCATGGGGTTTCAAAGATACCTCTTGTTGGCCTACACATTCTTTCTATGATGAGCAGCAGAATGCTTTTATGCCATTTATAAGTGCTCCAAAGTTGTCGCAGCTCCATTTCTAAAGCTACTAAAATGATATTTACACAAGCAATTCTCAGTTGGTCTCAAATCAAAATCATGCAGGTATTTTGACCACTTGAAATTATATCAGGCAGTGTATACAGATGTTGAACTACAGTGCTGTACACCTGACACTTATATAATAAAAAGTAATTTTTAAAATAAGGTGATTTTAAGGGTTTTGTTATAAGCATTGGATATATATATATGTGTAGTTTCTTGCCTAAATTCTTATGAAAAGCAAAATATTTAAATGTGCTATATATGCCACAACCAACCACTCTTGTAAATAGAGTTTGTTATAAATTCATTAGTTTTATTTGATAAAGCAGATTGCATACTCAAAATAAGTTAAAACAAGAAAGTGCTCAAGTTTTGATTCTCAGTGATTTAAGTGAAAAAATAAAATTCCTAAGTGCTCTTATTTCTGTAACTACTCAGCATAAATGTTAGGGGGTTATGCAGGGAAAAAAAGTCACCAAGTATGGCAATTAGAGTCATTCTGCATTCCATACAAGTATATGGAGTGACAAATACACAGGGTTTTTCTTTTAGGTAAGAGGAATATGTTTCAGAAATTTAAATTTCATAATGTAATTATTCAAAAGAAAATAATATTAAAATATTTAAAATTTAAAATCTGCATGGATTGAGCCAGCCTTTTTAGCTCCTATTTAAAAGTATAGTTTAGAAAATACCAGTTGAATCAAAATCAAATTTATGTAAAGTAGTTTTTGGTTTGAAAGTATAGATAGGTTTGTTATGAAAGCAAGTTCAATAGGGTTAACAACATATGAAATATCTAGAGTCCAATCAAATTTCAGATAATTCACAGACCAAGTTAAATGTAACCAAATGAATCACACACACACACACACAAAAGAACAGTATCAGATGGGAATCAATGTATTGCCCCTTTAGGAAAATGCCAATTAAATGCCATTTGAATTTGCAGTTATCACTATAAGGAGGAGCCAGCCTTGTTTCAACAGTACGCCATATACCATTGAAGAAGAGCTATAAACTATAAGTATAGTCATTAAAAACTTTCAAAAGCAGCATGCCAAAATGGATGTATTTTGAAGTTTCAGACAAGCTTTAAACATTTCTTGGCAAAGAAGCATTAGTTTTTCTGAAGTTTGTCAAAATAGCCTTGGATTTTTGCTAACACATCAGACTCATTTACAAGAATGCTAGATTGTGCATATGTGGCATGTTAGTAATCTATGGCAGAAATTTCTTAATGGATTCAATGCAGTCCATTTATGGTGCAGATCAGTGATGCGGAACTCTCTTGTGTGTACCATGTATGACTATAGAATTGCTGGTGTAAGCAGAACTACAGCAAAGCAAATTTCAACATGCCCTTGGCCACCTTGGTTGTAGGGGACACTTTACTTTTTGCATTGTGCTGTGACCATTTCATGCATAATCTTGGGTCTTCATACTGTTTGACAACCAGAAGAAAGAAAAGGAAATGGATATATATATACACACATATATTATATCTACATATACATACATATGTATATGCCTACAGTACATTAGCAATGCTGGAAATAGCTGATGCCACAAAATGCAGCCTGCATGCATGCAGAAGTTTATAGCTGGCCCTTCATCTGCATCGATTGGTGTTGAAGGTCCTTGGTATGTTTCGACAGCCCCATCCTTGATGCTTCTACACTGTTGGGTGCAACATCCTGTCCTGCAGCAGCAGGAAAAATGGTATGAGAAGCTTCATTATGCTTGGAGCACATTTCCGTGCCATTGCCAGTGCTGTAACATTGTGTAAAGATGTCAGCTGAGAAATGGAAATAAAATACAGACATATTAATTTACACCCCAGACTGTGGATTGTAATACGTTGAGTTAGTTAGTCTAGGACATCTAGGATGGTAACAGCAACAAAATGCCTTCAAGTATGCGATTTCACTCTTCTCCTATCAGCCTTGCTGAAATGAGATTAGTGCCAGTTTAGAGATGAAGAAACCTAAGTATAGAGTATGAAGTGCTTTGCTCACGTTTACACACCCAGAAATGGGTCACTAGGGCTTGAACCTGTGCTGTGTTGCCTCTCCCAGTCTAGCAGTCATCGTTTCTGGGTAGAGGAGAATCGGGCTACAAATGGGAAGATGTTGGCTGTTGGGATGATGGAAACAAGTCACCTCTATATTGGTTCCTTATTGTATTTTCTGTCAAGTTTTGTAATATTCTTGCCCATTTAAAATGCCATAAAATGTGCCATCAGGATTCAGGAATATGTTCTGAAGTAGACTTACGTGCTTTTATCTGGTTCTTTTGAAATACTCCTTTATAATTATTACCTGGTATTTGGAAAAAACTGTTAGATACCATAAGTTGAGTGAAAATGTAGAAATTGGTTGCACAAAAGTAGGCAAGACACTGCCTACTTTGCTTTCTAGAATACTGAATAACGGAAACCACAGGTGTGTGTGTGTAGGCCAACAAAAAGGGCTTCTTTCAATTACTGCTCTGCATGAATTTTTGATAGTTTTACTTCTCGTACTTCCTAAAAACTGATAACATTTATAGAATAGTATTTAACACAAAGATTTTAAACAATGAGTTGCTACTGTGGCATTGAGTTTACATTAACTTACTGTTATGTTGATCAGATAAGGACTGTCACCTCACAGCTGAATTTCACTTTCTTAAAAAATTTAATATTAAGATGTTTTCATCTCTTGGTTGTTGGCTTGCTTGCATGGAACATTCATTAAATAATTTTTTATTTGCTAGATACCCATAATATCTGCCGAACATCTGACTAGCCACAAGTATGTTACCCAGATGTAGAATTTTCATCACTAAACAGTAAGTTCATTATGTAATATTGAGTGTATATTTGTGGTGTTTTTTTTTAAGATAACAATTGTGTAATGCACTTAAGAAAATGTTGCAGAATTTTAAAAAAATTATTTATATAGAACTCACAGTTTTATCTTAGATGAGTTAAGAGGAATTTTAATGGATGAATTTATAAGAAATATGCTAATGTTATTTAAATATGCATAATACTGAGGATATATACATTTTTTAAAATTTTGTACTAGAAATAAGCATAATAGTGAAGGAAAAATACAGCTTAAAACTAAATAGAAGGCGTAGATCAGGGACTGGCAAGCTTTTTCTTCAAAGATGAGATAGTAAATACTTTTGGTTGTGTGGGCCATAGGGATACTCTGCCGATGTAGCATGAAAGCAGCCAGAGACAGTATGTAAATGAAAGGGTGTACTGTGCCCCAATTCAACTTTATTGGTGGTGCTAGTGGCAAAGATCCCACCTGCCAATGCAGGAGACATAAGAGACACAAGTTAGATCTCTGGGCTGGGAAGATCCTCTGGAGGAGGGCATGGCAACCCACTCCAGTATTCTTGCCTGGAGAATCCCGTGGACCAAGGAGCATGGTGGGCTATGGATCATAAGGTCACAAAAAGTTGGACACACATAAAAATAGGCAGTAGGCAGGATTTAGCTTATAGGCAATGGTTTGCTGATCCCTGGTATAAGCATTTATTTTATTCAAAAATTGTCTTGCTAAATCCTAAATGAGAACATGTACCCAGTTTACCCCATGCTTCACCACATCAGGGTCATTAGAATATAAAGAGCCTGATTTAAATATATTCACACATTCATACATGCACACACATACACACACGCATACATCCACTTCGATATTTGCTCAAATAGTTTGAAAGTCTTGTGGTTTCCTTTCAGACACATTGACTTGCAAAGATGACCATATTTCATCCTATTAGAGCATGTTTTATTCTTACTCATTCATTTAAGGCATCTACCTGCTCAGAATTATATTAGGAATTTCTTTTTATATTTAAGAAGAGCTACGGCACTTTAAACTGAATCTGGTAAATAAGATGGGTGATCATCCTTTCTTTGTTGCTTCCTTTCATTCATTTATCTTTGCCTTAACACATTTATGAATGAATTTTTGTGTTAGCTGCTGTGTGTTATTAGTAACCAGGTCGATGAAATAAAGCTCGACAGTCAATGATATGATGGTGTAAATTTTAGCACTCATTAAAATAAGAGAGCTTTGAACAAATTCCTCTAGGAACAAAGATGAAGGAGCAGCTCTTCCTAACCAAGTCAGAAATTAAGTGAATTTGGACAGTGAAGGTTGATGTAGAGAGAAAGGAGCTATCAAAGCATTATAGAAGAAGGGACAGGGTATTGAAATAGGAGATGGTGTGAGGGAACCAGTTCAGAAGCCATTGTAATAATAACCCATAGGAAGAGCTTGTCAAAGGATGAACTCATACAGGAGAAGATAGACACAACTTGAAATAAAGGAATGATAAACTCAATCCGAGATGCATACCCAAGGCATGCTGCAATCATGAATTAAATTACTGAAACTGATTTCTGTTTCATAAGCTCTCTCAGTGCAGTTCTGATAATAAGGTTTATTATTCTGTACAATATAATAGTACATCACTTTGTAGTACATAGGTTTGGAAGTAGAGTTCTTCTTTTGACATGTTAAAAAAATTTTCATGCTTTTATGGTCAGTTGGGTATGTATATGTGTAAACAAGGTCTGTTTCTTAGCAATAATTCAGGTTCAGAAAAAAAGATAAAAAATGGCTGTGGAGTTCATCAGTTAGCAAAACAGTAGATTTGTCAGTATTGAAACTTAAGCTCTTTAAGGTTCTGTTTATTTAACAAATACTTATACATTTTCATGAGAAGGTGAAATATTTAAACTGGTTTTTGAGTGGAGCAAAATGGTGATTTTTTAAATTCTCAAGTTGTATGCTAAAACATAATTAAATATGTAAAGATTCTATGGGAACAAATTTCATGTAATAGCTGGAATTATTATTTTCTAATATATTTATTTATTTAATAGCTGGAATTATTAAGTCACAAGTATATTGTAATATCAGTTCAACCTGAATTTGTCAGGAGCATAAGGAATGATTTTTCCTTTTCTTGCCTTTAGGAGAAAAAAATCCAAACTATAAATTATCCAAAGCAGTCATTTAGAGCATCATCTTTTTTTTTTTTTTTGCAAACACATACTGTGCTAATCAAGCATCCACACAGAGCAAATTGTGTTTAATAGGACTGTTGCATGGATTTTAATTTTGGGGGCCAAATCATTACTTCTGAAACCTATTAAACTTTAGAAAGAAGTAAAGTGAGTTGTAAATTCTGTCCCACAATGATAGTGCTAAAAAGAGCTCTACTGTATTATGCCCCTTGATCCTGCAAATGTATTTTATACTTTAAGCTGTGGATTGGCTGATATTTGTTCAGAGACTACAATTTTATGAAGCTGTGAGTGTCATTTTATTCTCAAAGAGACAATAAACACATTTTGGTCCTTTGTACCTGCGATGTGTTTTTTGTTTTTACATGAAGGTGCTGCCATTCCTGTGTTCACTCTTTAAACCAAGAAATACAATTTTCATGTTGAATGTATATGGGAAACTGCTGTTTAGATATTGTCTGTTTTAACAGAAGGTTATCTCTTTTTCCCTTGTAGATCGTACTAAAGAGGAAAGGACAGTGTGCTTGGTTAGAGTAAAGGACGAGGTCATTAGCCATATTGTATATACTGTCAAGCAACCACACACAAAAACCCCTCAGCCACAAGACATCCGCATACTGCATGTTAACCAGAAGAACAGACAACATGGAAACCCACTGCACACTGTTGCCTATACACTTTGTACATTTAATTGATATTTGTGCTGAGGTGATACTCCTGTCTAAAAGAACAACATTGTCTTTCTTTTCTAGCACAGAGTGATGCATTCAAATATGCAGACCTAATTAGTTTCCTATATATTCATGCCATCTTGAAAAGACAGACTATGGTGTAACCATGATTCTATTATGTATTGGTACGTCTGTAGACCAAGATATAATTTTTTAAAAATAAGTTTATTTCTTTCAAGGTTTACAAATAACAAAGGTGCACCTTGTATTTAAAATTGCCATTATAGATGAGAGCGTGCATGCACAGTCATTTTTGTTTGAGTAATATTTTTAATGTAATAGATTTTAAGATGTGGTGAGGGAGGGATCTGACAGAGATGAATGTGCCAAGCAAAACCACAACTGTGTATCTTTTAAAGCACATCATGGCTTTAAGTACCATGTTGTTAAGGATTCTCATGAAGTGCCATAGACTGTACATCAAATTAGAGTATTATTTCTTCAGTGTTATTGTTTTCAGAGCCACATTTTGTTGCTTATTTGCTAGTACTAATCAGTCAAAGGGCACCATTCTTTTTTTTTTTTCTTTTTTTGGAAACCAAAGCTGTCTCAGAAATGGCCGATTTAACTTTACAGTAACAAAATAGACAGCACAACACAGACTCTCTCAATACAGATAAACTCACACATACTGGAGATTATATATAATAGATATATATAAAAATTATTTTAATGCATTGTAGTGTAATATTTATGCCTACTATACTGTATAACATGTTATTCAAAAGGGATATGCCATTTCTGAGACACGATAACAAAAAAAAGTTTGAGGAAATTATTTTGCTTCTATTTATAGCTCTGTCAAAAGTCAAAAGACTCTAAATGCTTTGCAAAAATGGTTTCACGTTTGCTTAAATGCTTCATCACAGTCACATTTAAAATAGTGACTCTAAACAAAGAAGAAAGCAGCACTGTCATCAGATGCATGATAAACCAAAATATGAAAATGGGAAATGTTTAATTAACCTAGTCATTGGGTGGGTTAAGTACATGGGTGAATTTTATATGTGATTTGTTTTGTTTTGTTTTGTTCAGATTTACTGCTTATAGCCTTAGAAAGCCTTTTACAAATTAAAAAAAAAATAGATGTGCATTCAGTTTTTAAGAATGGATTCATCCAAAGGAATTCCTTTTTTGTGGTTTGGATGTTGCAGCTAGTAAAGGATATTTTTGCTCTGTTCAGCAGTTCTAAAAATTGCTGAAGTAGGGGCCAGGTCACTGGTAGTTCTAGTATGGAATGGGAGAAGTGAAAGTTCAGTTCTAGAACTTTCCATACTTCCAAGTTTACTGCAAGTTTTTATGCTTGAGAGAGATGCTTTCTAATATAAGACTGATGTGTTGATTTTACTGATTGTACTGTACATCTATTAAAGCCTTAGATTATTACATTACGGGTTGGAACCCATACCAATGTAATTTCAATCGTGTTAAGAGAGTAATGGTGACTCCACATGTTATTGTAGTTAGTTACATTATAGAATATTACTTATTTTTCTTGTTAAAGTGTAGTTTTTCATTTCCTACATTTATTAGATTTCATTTTCTATTAACAATTGAATACCATTTCAGTTTATAGACTCTTGTTTTAGTAGATTTTACCGATGAACTTTTCAAAATACAAAAAAAAAATTAAAGTAGTTTTTTCCTTCATAACATACTCAGTTTTGAATTACATGTAGTGTCATATGAATATTCGTATTGTTAACTAAATGATTTATATTTTACTGATTTAATATTAAAAGTGTAAGAATGTCAGTCATTGTTAGTTCTTGTCTAGTTTTCATTAAAAGAACAAAGATCTTTTATATGGATATCTTATAAATATATAATCATTGCTAAGTAAGAAGTTAAGTTGTTGCTATCGCAACAATCCTGGCAGACAATTGAGTAATATTTTGATGATTTATTTTGTTTGTAATTAGTTATTATAAGAAGATCTAGATCCTAGATATTAGAATAAAATTTATTTTCTACTGTATCCATTTCAAATGTTAAAGTATTGTTTAATATTTTTGAAATCCCTGAATATCAGGCCTTGTTATAAATAAGCTGCATAATCAATAAATAGAACAAGGGACTTTTTGTTGATAATCCAAATACTCAAAGTTTACGTAATGAGAATTATAGCGTGTGTGCAAACTCTTGAGGGTTGATTATGCTGCAATTTAGCATGTTGGAACGTCTAGAGAGAAGGTTGACTTTTTGCACTTCTGTATATAGTCAAAAGAGAGAAACCTGTATAATAGTAAGATCTTATTTTGAATAAAAACGTCTATAATTACAAGGAGTTTTGTTAAGGCTAATAAAATGACAGACTGAGCAAAATTGCTTGCAAAAGTGGCACAGAGTTAGCACTCCATACCCCTTCAAACATGTTGCTTTGCTTTTTTGTGGACAGCTTGTAGTTTGCCAGGATTTTTTCAGCTGGAAAGATATGCCATCCTTCCAAGATCTCATGACTGACAAAAACTCCATTGGGCCAAATCTGCCTGAAGATCATTACCAAAAATAGCAGGTCCTTCAACCATTAAGGTGAAATCATGGATCAGATATTCCTTACATTTTTCAAAAACTACTGCATGTTTAAAACTTCAACAAAACAACAAAAAAGAGAGAGAAAGAACTATACTAAGGACATATACTATTCAAATCAGTTTCTGCCAATTTCAGTGGTTTACTGTTCACAAAAAAAAAAGAAAAAAAATCTTCAAAACAAGTATTGACTTTCACAAAATTTCAACCATAAACAGGCAAACCAAACAGCACACCGTAGCTATAGTTGTTACGTGATTGTTTTTTAATTGCTGTAGGAGCCTGTTCTTTCAGCAGGTGAAAAAGAGAAAACACAGTTCAATTTTCACGGTTTTAATTTTCAACTCAGAAGCACTCAAAAAAGCAAATATGATAATGGGCACTTGTTTACTGAATTAGTGTATCCAGCCTTCACTCCAGCTGGTTATAATGTTGCACTTATCAGCAACCCTACACTTTCATCTGCTGAAAGGACAGGTGTGCTTGGTTTTACTATTATGTAATCACAACTTACTTTCTGCTTGTAGTTGCTTAAAATTATGTATTTTGTCTTGGGCTGCAATTTGTTTTATGCTTATTTTATTATTACTGCAGTAGTTGACTTTGCTGTATGGAAAAATAAAGTGAAATTGCCCTAATAAAACTTCTCTTTCTTAAGTATATTTGTGTACCTGAGATTGAAGTGTTATTATTTTTGCGCGTTTCATGCATTCACGCGTGCCTGTCTTGACAAACAGAATGATATGGAAATTCACCATCAGGTGTTGACTGACGTCAAGTGGGGCCTTAACTTTCCTCCCCACTAGCCTCTCATGCCCAGAGGGAAAATGTGTTGCCACCCACTGCCCAGTGCTTTTGAAAACATCTCCTTCCCTCTGACACTTTAAGTGCAGTTTGATGTATTTTAGGTGCAGGAGGGGAGAACTCTTTAAGAGGAAAAAAAGAAATTCTCTTTATCAATTCCGAAGCACAGTCTTTCTGTAAATGAAATTTTATTTGCCTGACTACCCCAGGAGACTGGCACTGGAAATCAGGCAATCTGAGAGAATATTTCAATAATGGAATAATAATGACTTGATTCAGAGGGATAAACATTTATGCACACTCACAGCTGACACACAGGCCGTGAGATGACTCACTCTTGAATATCTGTGTGTGTGTGTTTGTGTGTGTGAAAGAGCTTTTTAAATGGTGAATTAAAAGTTCAGTTGAAGTGAGCCCTGGTCTCCCATATGGCTTTGCACTTTTCAGTTTTCACAGATAGTGAAAGCCAGTTCCAATGTGAAGACATTTGCTCATTCATTGAGGGCTACTTTGTATGACTGTGGTACTTGGTATTTGGTCAGGGGTGGCAAATTCTCCTTTGTAGTCAATGCTTGTTTTCTAAAACTTACTGCAGCATAAATACGTGCATTACTTTATAATTAATACAGTTCTGTTACGGGTTGAGTTTTGCATAGCATTTCTGTTCTTTTCTGTGGACTCAACTATTCAAGCTGCTCAAGAGAGTAGCTGCCCTCGGGTGACTGTCTAAAGCAGGGGTTCACAACCTTGTTGAATAACATCAAAACATCTAGCTCCTCTCCAATTAGTGAGAGTACTTTTGGGTATCTTTAAATTGAAAAAATACTGTAACAAAAAGCCATTGTACTATTTTTACTAATCACAATAGCATATACATGCATCTGAAAAACAGTAAGTTGAGATACTCATTCTCCAGGCAATGCTTATTGTTCGGAAGGAATTATTACTGCAGCTACCACTAGGGTCCTCAGCTCACAGGATGGGACCCTGTCTTAGATGTCTAGTTTCTTATTTCATTACAGACCCTAGACATTCATGGAGTTTACACTTTGCAATGACCCTGAAGTTCAGTGACAATCTAAATTTTCCTGAGGCACACCTTCGTCCAGGAAATAGCCAGTTAACATGTCAGCGAACCTGTGAACCTCTGGGACAGTCAGCAATGAGATTTTGCTGTTCTTTTACTCCATTCACTGATAAGTCTGAGGCAATCATCTTATTATTTGAAATAGTCTACTATATGTTCTGCAGAAAAATGTTCTTATTCAAGATTTGGAAACTTAACAGAACATACCTATTTTAAGTTTTCAAAGTCTGTTGCATAACATCATGAAGAGATGCAGAAATGAGAAAACGTAGAGATTTAAACGTTGAAGGATTTGTTTTGATTTCTCTTGACCTTTCAAAACAACACTGGGCCTTGTTGAAGTGACTCTACAGTGGCCCTGGGCCGTGACTGGCCACGGCTCAGCCTCCAGCACATGGTTCTCCCGTGGCTGGTCCCTGCTATGCAGCGCTGGGGGTGGGCAGTAACTCTGAAGCTCCTCTCAGATTGTGGCTGTGTGAGGCCACGCAGGGCCTCAGGTGCTCTGAACCTTACAAAAGCAAAATACAGGCCTGTGCTGGAGCTGACCTGGGCCGAGATGTGGGGAACTCGCCTTCGAAGCCCTGCAGCCAAACACCCTCAGAGTTGCCGACACTTGCCATTCTCAGCTCTTCAATCCTACCCTCAGCCTCCACCTCACCTCCACTGGGGGTGGTGTGGGTGCTGAGGTCACCAAGGTAGCCAGAGCTACTCTTCTGTGTCTCCTGAGAAAGCAGCCCCTCGGTTCTCTTTTATTGTTGTGTGAGCTGCTTTTTTTTTTTATTTTTTTAAAATTCATGTGGTCTTTTTCTTTTGCTGATTAAATGTTAGGGAAAACATATAGCCCGCCCTTGAGTGTACTGTTTTAGGGAAAACAGCAGTGGCAGATTAGAACACAGATAAAATCTGCTACTATTAGTGACCTGTTTATGTCTTGCAGAAACAATTTACTGAAGCAAGTGTGATCAGTTTTTTTTCCTCCCTAATTGGGTTTCACGATGACAAAACGGAGACTCAACCTGAAGCTTCATTCACAGTGGTGGGGAGCCCCTAGGCTGTTACGTACATTGGAACTGCCACTCTCAGTCACGTTGGCCCTTTGGTGGCACCTGGCTGTTGAATCTAGCAGAGCCTGATGGTTGGGTTAAACTGCGGCGTCAGGTGGGGCTGTGTGACCCCACTTGCAATGGGCACTGTTCACTGGAGGGAGATTTCAACTACTGCAGTCACTGCTGTGCCACGAGCGTAAATACATCGCCTAGGAAATAAAAAAGCATCAGTTGCAGGGCAGAGATAGAGGCGCAGACACAGAGAACAGACTTGTGGACACTGCAAGGAAGGAGAGGGTGGGATGAACTGGAGGAGGAGCATTGACGTATGTCCATTACCATGTGCAAAACATAACTAGTGGGAAGCTGCTGCAGAGCACATGGAGCCGAACTCTGTGCTCTGTGATGACCTAGAAGGGTGAGATGGTGCGGGTGGGGTGGAGGGAGGCTCAAGAGGGAGAGGAGATATATATACATATATATATATATATGTGCTTATAACTGATCTACGGTGTTGTACGGCAGAAACCAACATAACCTTGTAAAGCAATTATCTTCTAATTAAAAATAAATGAAAAAAAAAAAGCAGTCCCATTCTCCATAGAAGGCTTTCAGATTTGTGTGAGTCCTCAGGCCCTCGTGCCCAGCTCATTACATCTTTTCTGGCACTAGATACACAGTTGCTATACAGGAATTAAATACTGAAATATATCACCCCCCGCCCCCAATTATAGGTGAAAGGCAATTGCTTGGAGCAGGACAGCTGTTCCTGAGATGGCCCATACAGACAGGATCCATCCACAGGAGAGCACCATGTTCATAAGGGGTTGTAGAAGCTATTGGTCAGGTGGCTTTGAAGGTCTAGAAGTAGGGCAGCAGTTGGCAGAAGTCCATGTGTGAACTTAAATGTAGAGCAGTGCTGTGCCAAAGAACCAGAAATTTAGCCAAGCAAATCTCCAAATTCCATTCAGAAGAGCCCACAGTACAATAGTCTAGAGGAGAGTATAAAGTCAGATGGTGAGAGTGGCCAAGCTAAGCAGAAACTAGACCCATAAGATACCATGACTTTAGGTTTAGGTTGAAGGTAGAAAGACATCTGAGGAGCTAGCAGTCTGCAGCAGAGACTGAACAAAAGAAGCCTTTGTAATGGACAACTGGAAAATTAGCAATCAAAATCAAGGCAGAGAGAAGGGCAGTTTTGACAAGCTGTGCATGGAAGAAATGGGTACTGCTCAGGGACACCATCATCACTAATGCTGGTTAAGCCACAGAAATAGATAATAACCTCCTGAAAAGATAATTTTTGTCTTATTTTTTCTTTAAGGTGCTCAGTTGTTTACTTATTTGGCTGTATGCGGTCTTAGTTGCAGCATGAGGGATCTAATTTCCTGACCAGGGATCAAACCTGGGGCCCTTGCCTTGGGAGCACAGAGTCTTAGTCACTGGACCACCAGGGAGGTCCCTGAAATGGTTATTTTTAAGAGATGCATTGGAAACTTCCTTAAATTCACAAAAAACAAAGCTACTCATCAGAAACATCCCTGAAGCTCTGGGGAGGCACTGCAAGTGATTAAGATCAAAGGCTCTGTAATCAGACCATCTGGATTCATGTCAACTTTTGGGCTCTTTGACCTTGGCCAATCTACACTGCCTCTCTGGGACTCAGTTTTCCCCTTCATAAAACAGAAATAGCAAGAGAATATTTACCTTTCAGGGTCTTTGAATGGTTCCAGATTGAATTATCTGGGGGAATATTTTAAAAATTATCGATGCTTCCCTCTTCCACCATTCTGATTTAATTGTTCTGGAGGCAACTACTGGGTTAACATATAAAATTTTAGCATAGTGCCTGACATGCAGCAAGAAATCGATACATGGTAACTATGATTGCTTTTATTATTATCCATTTTTCAAATTACTTCACCTAATCTTTCATTTTCCTCCTAGTTCTTATGTTACACATCCCTTTCAAAGCAGTCGTGGAACATACTCTCTCTCTTTGTGTTGTCTCTAATTCTATCTTTCCCGTTCAGTAGTGAAACTTTATCTTCCTGTTCTTTGCAGCTACATCAGGTCCTGCTCATTGTTGCAAATGTAATGAACACTTCAGAAATAGAATCTAGTGCTTTTTGACTCACTCTGAACATTTTAAATTCATGATCCAGTATGATATGATCACAGACCGTACCTAATCCATGTCAATTTGAAAGTGACTATTTAGATATAACTAACTTAACTATTCGAATTCCCCCTTTATTTAAAGTGTTCAAGATCAAGTTAGACAATGGATGCCTTAATCATCATGAAATTTGTGCCATTAAACAATGTATTTAAAATATTTTATTATATGAATTGAAATATTTCTAATTACATTTAAGTGGCACTACTACATTTCTTTATCATATTTCATCACAGACATATTTTAAATGCTTAAATTAACACTGTCTCAGCTTTGTAAACACACATTATAAGAATCTAGCCAGGCACTATGCTGGGCTTGAGATGCAAGGTTGAATGGCAAGAACCTCACAGTGTAATGACTAAAACAAGATGTATGGGATCCCTAATATAGGCTGATTTAGTATTTCCTGCCTCCCACATCTGCCTCTAGTCCTTTAACTGAACCACAGCATAATTTGAATCAGATTAAATGAAAACCACCCTATCTTCTTGAATATGATATGACTACTCTCCTCATTATCCAACTCATTTTATCCTTAAAAAGCAACCTGAGTATTGAAAAAATATGTATGAGTAGGTGTGTTCATTGCAGCAATTTTTCATAATATGAAAAAACAAGAGCAGTCTTTCAATATTACAATAATTATTTCAATAGTTAGGAAATAACTATTACAAGCTATTACAATTGTTGTTTTTCAGTCACTCAGTGGTGTCTTACTCTTTGTGACCCCATGGACTGCAGCATGCCAGGCGTTCCTGTCCTTCGCCATCTCCCAGAGCTTGCTCAAACTCATGTCCATTGAGTTGGTGATGCCATCCAACCATTTTGTCCTCTGTTGTCCCATTCTCCTCCTGCCCTCAATCTTTACCAGCATCAGGGTCTTTTCTAATGAGATGACTCTTCACATCAGGTGACCAAAGTATTGGAGTTTCAGCTTCAGCTTCAGTCCTCCCAGTGAATATTCAGAGTTGATTTCCTTTAGGATTGATCTCTTTGTGGTCTTCTTTATGTTATATATTTAAAAAGGATTTTTTAAAAAAGCATTAAGTCACATCAGTTCAGTTCAGTCACTCAGTCATGTCTAACTCTTTGTGACCCTATGGACTGCAGCACACCAGGCCTCCCTGTCCATCACCAACTCCCAGAGTTTACTCAAACTCACATCCATTGAGTCGGTGATGCCATCCTGTCATCTCATTCTCTGTAGTCCCCTTCTCCTCCTGTCTTCAATCTTTCCCAGACTCGGGGTCTTTTCAAATGAGTCAGTTCTTCACATCAGGTGGCCAAAGTACTGGAGTTTCAGCTTCAACATCAGTCCTTCCAATGAATACTCAGGATTGATTTCCTTTAGAATAGGCTGGTTGGATCTCCTTGCAGTCCAAGGGACTCTCAAGACTCTTCTCCAACACCACAGTTCAAAAGCATTGATTCTTCAGCACTCAGCTTTATTTATAGTCCAACTCTCACATCCATACATGACTACTGGAAAAACCATAGCTTTGACTAGATGGACCTTTGTTGGCAAAGTAATGTCTCTGCTTTTTAATATGCTATCTAGGTTGGTCATAACTTTCCTTCCAAGGAGTAAGCATCTTTTCATTTCATGGCTGCAGTCACCATCAGCAGTGATTTTGGAGCCCAAAATGTAGAGTCTGTCTCTGTTTCCCCATCTATTTGCTATGAAGTGATGGGATCATATGCCACAGAGGAAAGTAATTTTAGTGGTAGGATTGTATGATTATTATTTTTAAATTTTCTGGGTTTTCAATTTTCCTAAGTGTCTAGCAAATGATTTTTGCTTTTCATCTAAATTGCTTCATATGTTTTCCTTTTTTTTTTACAATAAATTCATTTATATGGTTTCTTAGATCACACTGGGTTTGCCCAATTCAAAATATTAAAATGTCTAATAAAGTATGCTTTTATCTATCACTGTTAGTTGAAAGTTACGTAAAATATCATGGTGGATCAGTGAAATATGTATGTTGTTTTAGGGAAGACTAGTGAAAAGATATTAATAAAGCCCATATGAGTATAATCTTTGGTCTTAATTCTCTAAAATTGCAACTAGTTTTTGTGTGATGAGGTCATCCCCTATTTACATTTTATTCATAGCACAAATTTCTATTTTAAATCAATCAATCAATTTATTTAGGTGGTCTCCTCACCTTCCTTCCCTCAGGATACTCTAAATCATCAAAATTGGTTCTTACATATTTAATATAGTTTAGTGGAAAAGACAACAAAGTGTGTGGGACATACCTTAGGAAGATTAGCTAGCAAGGTAGGTTTATTAAACAGAGAGATGAAGTGCTTTCCAAGGAGATGACATAGAAGCAGAGACATGAATAGAGTAAGACAATCTCCACTTCTTTGGAAGCATTCACTTTTCAGCCATCCATCCTGCTGGAATCTGACTCGTCCCTTCAACTAGTTCAAAATGCCACTTCTTTATTGTTGTGGTTCAGTCACTAAGTCCTGTCCAACTCTCTCATAACCCTATAGGCTGCAGCCTGCCAAGCTCCTCTGTCCATGGCATTTTCCAGGCAAGAATACGGGAGTGGGTTGCCATTTCCTACTCCAGGGAATCTTCCCTGGGATTGAACCTGTATCTCCTGTATTGCAGGAGAATTCTTTACCACTGAGCCATCAGGGAAGCCCATTTCCTTTCAGTTCAGTTCAGTCACTCAGTTATATCCAACTCATTGCAAACCCATGGACTGCAGCACGCCAGGCCTCCCTGTCCATAACCAGCTCCTAGAGTTTACTCAAACTCATGTCCATTGAGTCAGTGATGCCATCCAACCATCTCATGCCCTGTCATCCCCTTCTCCTCCCGCCTTCAATCTTTCCCAGCATCAGGGTCTCTTCAAATGATTCAGCTCTTCACATCAGATGGCCTAAGTATTGGAGTTTCAGCTTCAACATCAGTCCTTTCAATGAACACCCAGGACTGATTTCCTTTAGGATGGACTGGTTGGATCTCCTTGCAGTCCAAGGGACTCTCAAGAGTCTTCTTCAACACCACGGTTCAAAATCATCAGTTCTTAGGTGCTCAGCTTTCTTTTTAGTGCAACTCTCATATGCATACGTGCCTACTGGAAAAACCATAGCCTTGACTAGATGGACTTTGGTTGGCAAAGCCATTTCCTTTAGAAGCATCACTGTCTTTCTTTCTGACACCATGAAAGCCACATTAATTATTTCTTGCTTTACTTGGTCAGGACTGATTGCTTTTACTTCCACTTCAGTACGTATCCCTCCTGCCATTATAGGAAGAATATCACACATTGGGATCTGCCCTAAGAAAAGTATTCTCTCATCAGGAGTAGTGGGTCTTATTCATCTAAGTGTGGCACTCTGTGCCTGGCAGTGGTATTGTATTTAGGAGGTGCTGGTTGAATGTTTATTTGAATTTTAATTAAATGTATCTCCTATCCTCGCTGAAAATGCAGATCAGAAACCTTTTATGGAACTCTGCCTTTCAATCTATAAAAACAGTGCAACCACTGAGTATCTAGAAAGATTGATGGCTCTTCAACGTCTTCTATTGTTTGAAAAATTGAAGAAATGAGCAAGTATTTCCCAGCCCACAATTCACTCTAAACTCCTTGAAATGTACCACTACAGAGAGTGATTTAGAAAGTGTTTAATTAAAACTTTCCTCCCTCCTGGAATACAAAAATGTGATTGCTTAACTCATTATCTATGGAGAAGAGACTATAGGAAGGAATATTCTGGTAGGGGTGGTATAACTTGTGAATATACTCTTATAAGGAGTTTTTTTTTTTTAAGTATAGTTGATTTACAATGTTGTGCCTATCTCTGCTGTACAGCAAAGTGACTCAGTTATACCCATAGAAACACTTTTATATTGTTTTCCATTATGGTTTACCATGAGATACTGAATATAGTTTTCTGTGCTATACAGTAGGACCTTTTCCCCTTTTTTAATCCATTCTAAATGTAATAGTTTGTCTCTACCAATCCTAAACTCCCAGTCCACCCCCTTGTAAGGGATCTTGGTGAAAGAGAGAACATACCTTTACAGTCTTTGTACTTTCTTTAAAGTATTTCTAAGTCTAAAACTGAGAATCTGTTGCCTTGCATGGAAATGCCTTTATCATCTGCAGAATTGTTTTTACTTATGTATTTGTTTCCTTTCCCAGGCATCACAAGCCTGTGTTAATTAGCATCAACAGTGGCGCATAGGAGGAACATAAACCATTTACTTGTGAACAAATTATAAGAATTGCAGTGGAAATTGATTTGTACAGAATACACAGCTATAGCCTGAATATTTTTTAATATATTTATCTTGCTTTAATTAGTTGTCTCTTCTTCTTCTCTGTTCCCTTTATATTATTTCACAAGGTGCTGAGCTCCAATCACTATTTTTGGTACTCTTGGCTCCCAGCAGAACCCTCCTTATGAAAAGGTATAGTGAACAGTTCTTTCATCTGATGTGACTTAAAAGGGTCTGGGAAACTGTATCATTCCCCTACAATTTCCCCATCTTTTTACTTGTAATTATTAATCTCTGAATAACAGATAAAATCTTTCATTCCATAGTTAACAAGACTTAAATACTTTAAGAAACTTTTTGGGGAAAATGATTTATATTCATGTTACTTTATTTATTTCCTCTCTCTCACACACTCTCTTTTTCTTCTCCACCCCCCCCCCCCCCCCCCCCCCCCCCGTTTTTTCTTTTTTGGGAATTTAGAGAAGGCTAAATTTTGGTGGCTCAGAGGGTAAAGCATCTGCCAGCAATGCGGGGGACCCCGGGTTCCATCCCTGGGTTGGGATGATCCCCTGGAGAAGGAAATGGCAACCACTCTGGTACTCTTGCCTGGAAAATCCCATGGATGGAGGAGCCTGGTAGGCTACAATCCACGGAGTGGCAGAGTCAGACTCAACTGAGCGACTTCACCTTCACTTTCATACTGTGCCCCAGGTGGCGCTAGCGGTAAAGAACCCGCCTGCCAAGGCAGGAGACATAAGAGATGCAAATTTGATCTCTGGGTCAGATCCCTTGGAAGAGGGCATGGCAGCTCACTCCAGTATCCTTGCCTGGAGAAACCCATGGGCAGAGGAGCCTGGAGGTCTATGGTCCATCGGGTCACAAAAAGTCTGACACAACTGAAGGGACTGCATGTGCAAGCAATCTGTGCCGTGAACTGTGCTTGCCATGGAGAATAATGCAATTAATCCGAATCAGTCTCCATGCTCAAAGCCCCGAAATAAGAGCTGGCAAGATAACATGCCCACAAAAAACTGCAACTCAAACTCATAGAGCTAAGTCCCTTCAGTCTTGTCCGACTCTTTGAGACGCTTTGGGCTCTAGCCCCCCAGGTTTTTCTGTCTATGGGATTCTCCAAGCAAGAACACTGAAGTGGGTTGTCATGCCCTCTTCCAGGGGATCTTCTTGACTCAAGGATTGAACTCCTGTCTTATGGCTCCAGCATTGGCAGGCAGGTTCTTTCCTGCTAGCGCCCCCCGGGGAAGCCCTCAAACTGAACCGACAGACTGAAGGACTGCAGATTGCTGTGGGAAAGGAGAGGGCAAGGTGACTGATCTCTAAGGAGCAGCTGTGGAGAAAGGGCTCCGAAGGTGAGTCTAAAGGCACATTCCCCCAAGTTGACATTTTTCCACTTTCTAAAAAGTGCCCCCCTCAACAAGCTTTATCATGCTCACAAGACAAAGACAACTACTTTTTTTCAAAAATTACTATTGGGTAATTGGAAACCTTAAATTTGTAAATCCTAAGTGTGATAATCACTGCATTTTGGCCCCACAAAATCTGATGATACTGTTCCTTTAACTTGACTTGATTGACTTGTTGGCATAAATGTGGCTTTTAATTCTCTGATTTGATTTTTTAATTCTCTGATTTCCAATATCAAGTGCATACCCACCACATAGGTGGGTAAATGGTTATGATATTTTAAAATAGATATAAGAGAAATTATTAAAACCCTTACTTCTATGCATTTTTCCAAAGCTCTGAAAGACAGGACTTGGTTGTAGAGTCTTATATCAAATATGAATGTGTAGCTAGGTCTCCAAAATTCAAACTTCTATTCACTCATTAGTCTTAACATTTTCTTTATTTTCCTCTAAATTTCTTATCAGTAGAAAAAGGATTGATTAAGATTTGATTTTATTTTCCTTCCCTGGCTCACTCTTTGGTGGGAACCTTTCCCATGATCCTAATGACAAAAAACTCTGGACAGCCTCTGCTTTACCTGTGTCAATCCTTCAGTTACAAATAACATGTCCTCAGGACTTCCCTGATGGTCCAGTGGCTAAGCCTCTATGCTTCCAATGCAGGGGGCATGGGTTCAATCCCTGGTCAGGGAACTAAGATTCTCATAAGCTGTGTGATGGAGCCAAAAGCAAAACAAGGCTACGCAAAAATGTCCTCTAATGAATGCAAAAGACTTGAACAAACAAATCAATTATTTTGCATTTTAGGAGCTTCTAAAGATGGTTAAGTAATGAATTACTAGGGTTTAACATTTTTAATTAAAAAAAATATTTACAGAGTAATTACTCTGAACTAAGCATGTGCTAGCACTGACCATATTGAGGCAAGCCAGTGGAGTTAGAGTTGGTTCTAACCAAGTTCAGTTGGTTAGAGAGGTACATGAGATGCAGGAGCATTTAGTGGATAAGGCAACTGGTAGCAGCAGGTAAAAAATATAGCTTAGGGTGTTCTGGGAAGTTCCTCCAGGCAAGTGCCACCAGAGGAGCTGATGTGTCTAGGCAAAGAGGTCAGAAGATCAACCCATGCAGAAGGTGGGTTAGCTAAAGCACACAGGAGATGAGACCAAGGCATGAATTGTTAAGGCTTTAACAAACCGGAAGTTATTATCACAGGAAATGTGAGCAGAGAAGGGTCAATGGGAAAGCTGGAGAGAGGGGCTGGAATGGGTCGTAGACACTTCAGTGAGGTGCTGCTACTTTCAGAGAGTACTTATGGACAGATGGGGCCTCCTGGTTGCCACTGGCACAAGATTCGGGAAGATAAAACCAGACACAGGAAAACCAGCTGTTGGTTATGAGACACCATGATGGTTAGAATTAAGGTAATGAATTCCTAGGGCCTTCTAGGAAACACTGAGATGGATTAAGCATGCAAGAGACTTATTGGGAGGGGGCCAGACAAAGTGTCAAGGAGAACAGACTGCCGTATGGACCTGACAGTGTGAAGCAAAGAGAGGAGGGAGAGGGCGGGGGGAGGAGGAGGAGCTAACAGACTGTAGCACAGTTCCAGGCAATTCCGGGCAGGACAACAAGGAGAAGCCAAAGAGGGCTGTTCACGAAGCCCTGTTCACGAAGCCTTGCTGTGATTCATCTACTTTGATTTTTTAATTGCAATTTTTATTTTTGTGTGGGGTGCGAGGCTTTATTTCACTATGTGTAGGAGGGGGTGGGGGTGCTGGACAGAGGGTAGCGGGCAAGGCTGGAAAGGGCTGCCCCCAAGCTTGCTGGGAAAGAGAAACCGAGGCTGCTCCTGCAGAGACCTAACCCAAGGGGGCGGGGATGAGTGTGCCCTGGAGCAATGAGAGCCCCCTGCCTCTGGGCTGGACCTGAGGCCCTGTACCTGGAAATGCCAGGTGACTCCAACCGGCTGACCACCAAGGATCCCACAAGGGTGCCTGGGCCGCCCCGTGAAATGGGGTTTGGGGGAGATTGCTGTTGCCTTTGGGGGCATGGCTCTCTGTGGTCACTGCTGCCAGGAACTGACTGCCTCACCTTCCTCCTGTAGGGTCATGTCCCTTCTCTGCTCTGGACCAGGAGATCCCCAAACTTTACTCCCTCCAAAATGGAGGAGAGGGCCAGGTCAGAGAGAACTGTGCCCAGGGAGCCTGAGAGACTCAGGGAGCACAGGGTGGGGTCCGCTGTGCAGGGAGGCGGTGGCAGGTGGCAGCCACCTGGGCAGTCAGTTCCCGGCAGCATTGACCACAGAGAGAGCCACGCCCCACAGGCAGCAGCAGTCTCCCCCAGAAGGCTCTTCCATGGGGTGGGCCAGGTACTCTTGCCAGGACGCTTGGTGGTCAGCAGGCTGAGGTCGCCCGGGCATTTCTGGGTGCAGGGCGGACTCTGTGCTCAGCTGAGTGGCATGCTCCTTCACTGGTTTTGAGAGCTTATTGTATATCATCTTGTTAGAAGGTCCCAGCTTCAGGGCTGCCCTCAGGATGAGGATGGCCACTCTCTATTCATCTCTGGGGCTTAAGAAGAATACCTTGATGTCACCCTTGATGTCTCCCAGGTGCTGGAGCAGGAGACCACAAGTGTGCAGGGCTGCACTGCGCTCTAGCTTCAGCTGCAAGGCGCCAAGCAGTTCAGACACTTCTAGAAATTTCTAAGAAAAAGACTGACAACCCCTTAGGAAAATAAGCAGTAAACTTATGTAGGTAATTTACAAACACGCACACACACACGTATATATGTATACACACACTCACATATATAGAAGGCTTCATGGAGTCTCATATGGTAAAGAATCCACCGAAGTGTGGGAGACCTAGGTTTCATCTTGGGTTTGGGAATATCCCCTGGAGGAGGGCATGGCAACCCACTCCAGTATTCTTGCCTGGAGAATTCCATGAACAGAGAAACTTGGCGGGCTACAGTCCATGGGGTTGCAAAGAGTTGGACACGACTGAGTGACCAAGCACAGCACACACGCACATATATAAAGGATAATCAATGCAAGTAAAAACAAAAATGAGAGACTACTACAAACCCTCCCAGATGGCTAAAAATGAGAAAGTCTGACCATATCAAGTGTTGGCAAGGACGTGAAGTAAATGGAACACTCATAAGCTGCCGGGTAGAATATTAATCTGTGCACCACTTCAATAAAAGATGTGGTGGTGCAGGAGTTGAAGGCCCAACATACCCTATGACACAGCAAATTCACTCTTAGGTTTATATCTTGTGATGTCTGTAAATACATCACAAGACATGCGTAGAAATGTTGATGGAAGCATTAGAGTTAGAAATAGTCCCAAACCAGAAGTGACTCAAATATCTGTCAATACTGGGTTGGATGTGCAGTTGGTGATATATTACAAAAATGGAAGATCACTAAGCAGTTAAGAGATACAAATCACAGCTACCATGCCAGAACATGGATAACATGCACAGAGTGTTGACTGAATGAAGCCAAACATAGAAGAAAGCATATACTGGGACCCCATTTATACAAAATTAAAACCCCAGCAACACTGTAGTGCTTAGAGATGTATACTTAGGAGTTAAAATGTAAAGTAAAGCAAGAGTGTAGACTGTGACTGAGAAGGGACAGCTAGGGTTTTTATAAAGATGTTGGCCATGGTTTATTTTCTGAGCTGAGTGATAGTTACACAAGTTGTACGTTTGTGTTTTCTCCTTTTTCTGTATATTCATCACACTAGTAGTAGTAGTGACAGCTGCTCAGCCGTGTCTGACACTTTGCGACCCCATGGACTGTAGCCTGCCACACTCCTCTGTCCATGGGTTTCTCCAGGCCAGAATACTAGAGTGGGCAGCCGTTCCCTTCTCCAGGGGATCTCTCGACCCAGGAATCGAACCAGGATCTCCTGCATTGCTGGCGGATTCTTTACCAACTGAGCCACATTTCACAATAAAGAGATAAAAAGCCAGAAAGCAAAAACGAACAAAATGAATATCTTACTCCCCCCAAAAGGAACTTAAGAGGTAAATTGAGAAGAAAACATAAATATCTCTTAACATGGAAGGTTCATGCTGGGAAGCCAGAGTTAACTTTAATGGGTATCAACTTTAAACATACAAGTTTTTGGATTTTTTTTCCTGAAAAATAAAACAAAACAATTTTTTGAGTTGCAGAATATTTTTCTTACCAAGAAGTTTTAATAAATGGGAAAAATAAGTGTAGAAAGAAATGCTTCACATCTGATTAATGATTAACTTCACATCTGATTAATTTATAAATAAATAAACAGAGGAAAGCATATTCTTCTTCAGTTTGACTATTCCCCTAACACCTAATTAGTATCACAAGTGAGACAGCAGCAAGAAGAATTAGGAGAATGGGTAGAATAATATAAACCACAGTAACAAACCACTCACCAAAACTATGTCCTCCATATCCAGGAAAACTGAGGACACGAAATGATTTAGTATTTTCTATGATCCAGGAAGCATGAACCATGCTATTCATGGCCTGAAATAGAAATTAATTGAAGAGATATGTATCTTATTTTTTAAAAAAATATTCAATACATTTTGGAGGCCATGCTACATGATATGTATGTAAGAATTAGTAATCCAGAGTCATAAATCTATGGCCATGTTTATCTCCAAAAATTTGTTTGTCAAGATTGCATTCTCAAAAAAAAAAAGAAAGAAAGAAAGAAATAGCCCAGATGGTTCACGCTCACATTTTCTTGATAAACGAGTTTCTTGTTTGGATTCTGAGGTATTTTTTAGGTTGTTTTTTATCATTTTGTTTCTGTACACTATTTTTTTTTCCTTTTTAACCAGCTGCAGGAAATGTGGACAGAGCACCTTTCCAGCTGATGTCAGTGTTGTGTGTGATGTGATCTAGGAAGTCCTCTGAACCAGACTTGACCTTGAACATAGGAGAGTACTGTTGATCCTCAGTTCTTATGAAGTGTAGAGAGGTACTCTGAAGAATTCTGTTCTTTCGTGGGTGGAAAGTATGTGGCTGTATGTTAGGAAATAGATGTGGCTTCGACAGTGTTCTTCCGCCCTTTGAGATTTAATTTGTTTTTAGTTATACATAAATTATGGCCTTCCCTCGGGGTTCAGACAGTGGAGAACCTACTGCAATGTGGGAGACCTGGGTTCCATCCCTGGGTCAGGAAGATCACCTGAAGAAGGGAATAACAACCCTAGTTCTAGTTCTAGAACTCCAGTCCTCTTGCCTGGAGAATTTCACGGACAGAGGAGCCTGAAGAGCTAGAGTCCATAGTGTCGCAAAGAGTCAGACACGGCTGAGTGACTGACACTATTTCACGTACATTTATTCTTGTTCTTGTGGCTCAGCTGGTAAAGAATCCACCTGCAGTGCAGGAGACCTGGGTTCGATCCCTGGTTTGGGAAGATCCCCTGGAGAAGGGAAAGACTACCCACTCCAGTATTCTGGCCTGGAGAATTCCATGGACTGTGTAGTCCATGGGTGGCAAAGATAGCGACTTTTACTTCACTTTACAACTGAACGACTTTTACTTCATTCTTCTTGCTCCAGAAAGTATATTCATTATCTGTTCTTCTCTCAAAATTCCTTCCCAGAAGGCTATTTTTTCTTTTTGGCTTGAAGAGTTTCAATGTGTTTATCTCAGAAAAATATGTCTGACACTTACCAGGTATCAAAGAAAGAGAACAGTCTAGCTGCCTTAAAGAAAGTCTTATAATCATGGGGTTAAGTTCTGTCACAAGGTTTGAATGACTTAGTAAGAAAGCACAGAAGACAGGGGAACAATGCTAACAATGCTAACGAGATGGGAACAAGGACAGGAAGACTTCACCGAGGAAGGGATTGGGAGTCCTGGAGGATAAGCATGAGCTTTTCAGGGAAGGGTTTTCAGAGAAGAGATGACATGCAAACTTTCAATGAATGTTGATCATGTGTATAATTTTGGTACTAGTGATTTTGGAGCATAGCCCCGATTCTCTAAGGACTATGTGTACTATATTCATGTAGCTAAGAATAAGAATTCTTAAAACTCAGCAATGACCAAACAACCTAATTACAAAATGGACCACAGACTTTGACACCACACTAAAGATGTATAGATGGCAAATAAATATATGAAAAAAAAATGCTCCACATTACATGTTTCAGGGAGATGCAAATTAAGGCAACACAGATATGCTACACACCTATTGGAAGGTCAAAAATTCAAAACAATGACAAAGACAAGTGCTGGTGAATTTGTAGAGCAATGTGGATACTCTTCCATTGCTGATAGGAACGCAAAATGGCACAGCCATATTGGAAGACAGTTTGGTGGTTTCTTATAAAACTAAACATACTCTTACTACACTTCTGCCTTTTCTATAATGTCCGTTCTCTTACAATATGACACACATGGTGGTGGTAAAAAGATTAGTGGATTGTCAGGATAGAGTGGGAAAGGATGAACAAACAGAGCAAAAGGGATTTTTTTTTATTTTCATAGATTTTATTTTATTTTTTAAAATTAATTTTATTTATTTATTTATTTTTCTTTACATTAGCATGTTGGTTTTGCCATACATTGACATGAATCTGCCATGGGTATACACGTGTTCCCCTTCCAGAACTCCCCTCCCACCTCCCTCCTGATTCCATCTCTCTGGGTCATCCCGGTGCACCAGTCCTTAAAGCAATGAAAATACTCTGCATGGTATCATAATGATGTATAGTCATTATGTGGTGCTTTAGTCATTAAGTCGTGTCCAACTCTTGTGACTCTGTAGACTGTAGCCTGCCAGGCTCCTCTGTCCATGGGATTCTCCAGGCAAGGATACTGGAGTGGGTTGCCATTTCTTTCTCCAGGGGATCTTCCCAACCCAGGAATTGAACCCAAGTCTCCTGCACTGCAGGCAGATTCTTTACTGACTGAACTATGAGGGAAGCCCATATATCATTATATGTTTGTCCAAAGCAACAAACAAAAGAATATGCAACTCCAATAGTGAAACCTCAAGTGAACTATGAACTTTTGGGTGGTTATGATGTATCAGTGTAGGTTCATCCTTGATAACAAATGTTATCACCAACTCTGGTGAATAATATTGAAAATGAGAGAAGCTGCGTATGTGTGGGGACAGAGGGCATATGGGGAATCTCTGTACTTTCACTTTTTATTTGTGAGTCTAAAACTGCTCTTTAAAAAAGGTAAACACAAACAAAGCAATGACTTAAAGAAAGCTAAGATTTTACAAAAGAGAAATTTTGTCACATAAGATATTGTACTGGAAACAGTGAATTATGTCATTAAAATTATTCCCAATTATTATTTCACAGTTTTCTTACCTGTTAGTTTGCTTTATGTGTATTTGGATAAATTCTGAAATTTTTTTAATACACGTTTAAATTCTTCTTTTCTTACACTAAAATTCTAATTATTCATAATGAGAGTAACCTATCTCCTTTACCTCTCCTTGTTTTGGTTGCATACCATCTCTCCACTATACGAGCCTGGGTAAGCCTCCACTGTCACTCACCATTCCTTCTCACTCTAAATAAGAGTGTGATTCGAATTTTAGGAGTCTAGTAATTTTCCAAGAGGAAGCCATCTTTCCTTTTCCATAATAAAAGTGAAAGATGTGAACACAGATAAGTTTCATTGGTCCTGGATGGATTCAATCAGCTCATGCTGTAGAGAGGCACTGAAAAGTCGCGCTATACCCTTTGGTTTTAAATTTGAAAATATGAAATAACGATTACTCAACACATGTAACTTGTTTGGCAGATGAAATCAGTCAATGTGGAGAATATAGAAAAATAATGGAAGTTAAATTATTGGGAGCTTCACTTCTAAAACCTGATATAATTGAGGTGGGGGGTGGAAAATAGGGTATTTATTTTGCCTTTTCTGCCACTGGCTCTGAGATAGAAGACCTGGGTAACAATCCTCGTTTCTCTCACTCTGGTACCACTTCTTCAAACAGCATGTGTGCAAAAATATACCTTTATTTTTTCCTACAAAATAACTTTCTTCAAAGCCTTTGGCAGGGGTAACTGGGGGGGCTGGGGGTGGGGGTGGGGTAGAGTCCTCATTCTGCTTGATGAAAAAAAAATAAAAACAAAAACACAGCTTTCTTGATTCTAGTCACTCCCAGAAAAACATAGTCCCTTTAGAGGTTGAGCTTTCACTGCCTGGTTCACACCAACATCCTTCTGTGATGACTGCATTCCCAACCTGGCAGGCCATCCGTGAACATATTTGCTGCTCATCCTGGCTGAAGGAGCTAACTCCACACTCATAGTAATTATTCCCTCTCTCATTCACTTTCTGTATGCTTTCGTCTTTAAAAATTTATATTGAAATGTTAGTTTCAGGTGTTTCTCTTGAATAAACTCTAGTTACTCTCGCACGCCCCCGTGTGGTGCCTAGAAGCTACAACTTATTTCTAACCCTCCTCACAGATTGCTGGATTCCACACCATTTGCTGGGAGGACATCAGCAAAGCTGGCAATCACCAGAGTCCATAAGGAATTGATGACTCACAGTCCTTCTTAGCTCTTGAATCATCCTCAAATGGTTCTTAGATGTCCTACAGGTAATCCAGTGTCTGTCCTGAGTGAAGATGGGAAGCAAGGCAGAGAGAACAACTATGGTCAACATACTTTCAATTTCCCTCACTTTATACAAGCATTATTCGGTCTGGAGCTGGATGGAAGTAGGGAAAACTAGCTCTGGCTGATAACTGGTTACGTCCTAAATTAACTTATCTTAAACGTTGAAGGTGGACTTCCCTGATAGTTCAGTGGTAAAGAATCCGCTTGCCAATGCAGAATATGCAGGTTCGATCCCTGGGTTGGGAAGATCCCCTGGAGGGGGGCATGGCAACCCACTCAGTACTCTTGCCTGGAGAATCCCATGGACAGAGGAGCCTGGCGGGCTACAGTCCATGGGGTCGCAAAAGCGTTGGACTAGAGAGTTAACAACAACAGTAACAAATTTTGGTGGTAGGTTTTACCAAAAAGCTAAGGAGTTTCTATTTCTGATTTTTCCTCTGTTTCAAATGCCCCTTTACTGAGCAAGATAGACCATATCTTTTGGACCAAAAGAATATCTCAAAATTGGCTTTATACCACAACTAAGAGCCTACACGTAGCAATGAAGCTCCTCGTGCTGCAATAAGACCAGGTACAGGAAAAAAAAGTGTCCTAAAGACTGGTGAATTTGAAGTTGTAAGGGTAATCTTGCATTAGCAAATTAAACATTTGGAGGGGCTTTGGTAAGAAGAAAACTTCCTTAAGCTCAATTATATTTAGCATATATCTGGTGATAAATTTTGTAATATATATAACATAAATTCTCCATAACATGTTTTATTTCCTGCAGTGAAGCATCCTTAGAACAGGAAGAAGAAACATTCTTTTCTTTTTTGTGTGTGATAGCGTCTTTGTAGCATGTATATCTGAGGATTCAAAAGAGGGATAGAGAATACTGTAAGTATGAAGTATAAAGGATACACTTGAGATGTACAAGCCAGTTTTAAAAGTTGTTTTCCTCTCAGATTAATGTATTAGTTCAGAAAATATGTATTTTTAGAAGTGGAGAAAAAATATCTTGCAGTTTTAGTATCAGCTGGAAAGTACAATTGTACCATCATAATAATAGGTACTATATATGAAGTGCCACAGTGAATTAGGCACCGTTTATTTCTTTAAATAAATGGGGCCTAATTTAATTTCATTAAAATTAATTTTCATAACTAAACTGTTGATGTAGGTACTTTTATGTCCATCCAGAAGATGAGGGGATCTGAGGCACAGAGGGGATATTAGGTTGCCAAATATAATATTAACAATTAATCAAAAATTAAAAAAGGTCTGACTCTAGTAATCTTGAGAAAACCTTAGGATTCTTAAGATAAATATCACTTGTCTTAATTTCAAACTCTAGTTAGCCAGGTTTATAACTATTTTATTGTTTTTTTAACATAAACTTGTTCACAACTATTTAAATCTACAAAAATATTTATAGAAATTCTGCATCTGATTTACTCTGTCAGCAGTAGTTTGGGTTAAAGGATATATCAGGAAGTAAAAATCTGTTTTAATATCAAATTTACTTTTTTCTGTCAAGGAAAGAACAAGTAAAATGCTTAATTATAAAGATTCGTTGATTCATTGTGATTCTTTAGCATATTTTGCAAGGAGCTACTTCTCATTATTTATTTATTTTAATTCAAAAAATTTTCATTGGCATATAGCTGCTTTACAATGTTCTGTGAGTTTCTGCTGGATAGCAAAGTGAATCAGTCTCATATATATATATATATATATATATATGTATATATATATATATACCCTCACTTTCGGATTTCCTCCACAGAACATTGAGTAGAGTCATTTAAATTGTATCAGTTAAAAAATTACCTACAAAGACTAATTAATAAAAAAGAAAACAGAATCATCACTGATCACTGACATAAGATTTTAAGTTCAAGATGGTATTTTTGATTTTATATGTGAAACCAATGTTTATAACTTTTTCCGTATACAATTATCTCTTAATATCTTGGAAAATTTGGGTGAGGCCAGCTCATTTTAATCTTGAATATTTTCTAGTACTGGGTGGTCCTATGAAACTCCTTCATGATGCAAAATATTTATTTTCTTCCATGAAAAGTTGGACAAGCTGTTTCTAAAACCATGGATCCTAGAATTAGGGAAAAATGAACCTTGAAATTTATATTTGAATCATCAAAATTACTTATATCCCAACTAAGACATGACTAAGCAACTAACACACACACACAACTAAGACAAAGCTCAAGCAATTACATTGATCAGCTAGTCCTCTTCAGTGGGAATCTTGTTGGGAGTTAGATTAAGGGAATGATCTGAAGCCTCCAGACCTGTTGCTTGTGGTAAATGCTCAGCAGTGATGCCCTTACAAGTGAGGATCAGAAGCTTAATGTTTACAAATTAATTCAACTCATGATGCAAAATTGACACTATAGTTAAAGTCATTTACCTCTCAGTTCCAAATTTCATTAGGGCAAGTGAGATGTGAATATATATCACAGGAATAAATAGAAATGGTTCTGGTTTGCTTCTCAGAAAAGTTTAGTGAAAAGAGAATTTGAATACTTTGTTAGAACTCCATTTCATGAATTTTATATAAATGATAAAATTTAATTTAGAGAGATCTTTTTTTCCCCCAATTTTCAGCTTCATTTTCCAAAAGGACTATCAGAATTTTTGAGTCTTCCAAGTCTAAGCAAAATTTCCTTATTTAGCATAAAGGAAACAAAATCAGCACATCACATGCCAGTCAGTCCTTGTCGGTGTGTATTGAGATGTTTGTGTGTGTGTGCTTACTAGATTATTGAGATTTATAATTTCACATAATCAAATGGGGACAGCTTTCTTATGTTATAGAGAAAAAGCTTACATAGGCGTTTCTGCCTGTTTAGAGGTGTAGCAAATTCCAGTCAGTGAGGATAGTTATCCATGCTTACTCTCTTTTCTTGAGTTTTCAAACTTTTAAAATAAATGTTTTAAACTGACACAAAGGCAAATGTCTTGTGGAAGTGGGACATTTTTGTTTTAGCTGTTGGTAGAAGGACTGAATTTTTTATCTTGATGAACTAACTCAAGGGAAAAGACACAAATAATCTTGGGAGGTGAGATGCAAGCCAGAATCGCGAAGGAGCAGAAATTATGAGCCAGGTGTGGTCACAGGAACCTAAGTCCTTGCTACGCACGGAAATCTTAAAGGAAGATTTGAAGGAAGGTGCAGGGAGGTGAGTGTACTCGAATCTGTGCTATGTGTTGATGCGCATGCAGTACTGTAGTAAGAGCCTGAACCTCACCCCCGCCTCCCACCTTCTTTTTGGTTTTAGGGGGAAAAAGCCCCAGTTTATTATTTTTTAAAAAATTAATTTATTTTGAGGATAATTACTTAAAAGTATTGTGATGGTTTTTGCCATACATCAACATGAATCAGCCACAGGTATACGTGTCCTCCCCCCAGCTCTGAACACCCCTCCCACATCCCTCCCCACCCTATCCCTCCGCGTTGTCCCAGAGCACCGGCTTTGGGTGCCCTTCTTCATGCATCAAACTAGCGCTGGTCATCTGTTTTACATATGGTAAGGTACATGTTTCAGTGTTATTGATGTTTGCCCAGTGATGGCCTTTAAGCCTCTCCCCTCCTTTTTCCCCTTTGGCCTCACATTTGGGTCAACTGACAAGAAAGCCTGCTGCTCCCTCTTGTGGCTCCTGTGGGAAGTTCAAGCCACACACACGATTCCTACAGCAGCCGCACCGCCTAGTCACCCCTTCCCTCTCAAGTCACTTGTGGACCTGCTTGGGAGGCGTCTTGCTCGCTCCCTAGAGCCTCAATATTTAACAAGTTCCTTCAACTTTTTCGGTGCTTGTATGGCATCATCAGTCTTAATATACAAACGAAATTTCAGGTGTAGTCCCTCTCCCTGTTTGAAGGGAGATGTACATTTAGAGTATACATAGATTCGGATTGAATTTGTAAAAAGGACATTTTCTTGTAAGTCTACTATCAGAAAGAGATCTAGATCCAAATAATCTAGATATCTGTCCCATGTCCATGTTCAAGATACACATTGAATGCATAGTGAATAGCTAAGCAGCTACACGTCATTTTGGAAATTAAAACATTTCTGAGAGATAATTACTGTTAAAGTAACATCTAGGACATGAGTTTTTCTTCTTGTTTTTACATTTCAGTGGGGTTTTAGAACCCTACCCATGGCTACAGAGTATAAAGTAGAGTCTTAGAGGGCTGCAGCAGGACTAACATAAGTTCTTGTGGGTCTCCAGTCAGAATTGAATCAAGAACAGAAAAAGACAGTTGAGGTAAAATCAAGTGTTGATGAAGTCTGTATACAAAAACTTAGCTCAGAAGTATTACAGATGGAAATCCTAAGGGTTAACTCTGTTAACTCTGGTGCAAGGTAGATAGGGGTTATGGGCCAAGTATTCTAATCAGCTGGACTATGACATATGTGGGTACAGAGACACGTGGGTTTTGTAGGGGTGATGAGGAAATGTAGGGGAGTCACCTGTCTTACACAGGACAGGCGAGAAAGGCATGCACATCACTTTTATGTCATCAATATCATTGTAATTTCTCTAGAAAAGATGAAAATTTGAGTCTATACACAGTGGTTTTTCTGGATCATTCTACTTCTAAAGAAGTCTTGGAGGTTGAGATCCTTGGATAGATTATCCAATTTAAATCTTGGGCTCTCAGAAGAAAAAATAGATTCCTTCCAACATATGATAAAATCTAGCCAACTCTCTTAGGAGTTATTAACGGTAACAGTATAGCTGTATAAAGGTTCAGCATAAGCAGAAGGAAGAACTGTATTCAGGGAATAATTCTGACAGATTACAGTTTGAGGTCTTGTTAAAGGTTATTAAGTGTTACGTCCTCTAAATGATTTATCCATCACAGTAGAAATAGAAATACCAAGCAGCCTGAATAAAAATTAGCACTGCCATGTTAATCAGGTGAGGATTGGATTTTGTTTAAAGCCCAGACAATACTTATAGTATAGGAGGCAACACAAAGCATTTAAAAATGATAAAATCATTGTGTCATTCAAAACTCTCAGCCTTAATTATATCTAGTTAACCCACTTAATCTCTACATACCATCAATATTCTTTCTGCCATCTCTTAGTGAATAAAGGAAATTAAAGTTCATTCTAGTTCCTAAGTGCCCTTTGAAAATTATACTGTTCTTGAAGGTAACAAATGCAGTAACTTCAGTTATACTGAGAAAGATTGTGATTATGTGAAAAAGACCTAATGGCTTAAAATTCACCTGCAGCAAGCTATAGACTATGAACAAACAGGACAGTAGAATAGAAGTGTGTTTCAATGGGCATCTCCTTAAACAAAATAATGGAATCGGGTACAGCTTTCAAGGACTTTAGAAAACAAATTGCTTCTGAAGAGGAAGTGTTGATATCATATAATTATGCCTATGTTAGTATTGGATGAAAAGGTAATAATCCACCATCTATACCTATTTTGAAGGTATAACATGCAGGTAATGAGAAGAAATAAAAATTAAGGCTGTAGCTAATTATGTGAAAATGATGGAGCCAAAAGGTACAGAAGAGTGCTTTTCAGGGAGGTAATTAGGCTTGCGGGAGTCTAAATCCAATCTTGCTAACGGTATGCGGCTCTTTTTTCTTTTCTTCCATCAGTTATTTAAGACTGTTTCAGGAATTTACAGAATGAATATAGTCAAGGTACAGAGATTTTGGAGGACATGGGATTGTCCTGAGATGGACTAAGAGTAATTTAGTCTACACTGGACAGTTTCCAATGTATAGGTACATACTTTTTAGAAGTTCTAAAATGGATTATTTTCTTCCAATTCAAGTCTTGGCAATAATTAAGTAGTTTAGTAACTCTCAGGAGTGACAGAGCCTGAGCAAATCATTTGGAGGCATTTGATGTACTACTGCACATCCAAACCAAGTCTTGGAAGCCAAACACAACAGCCTCTATTGAGCATCTATTATGTACCAAGCACTCTGTCTGGTCCATTGCATGTACGATCCCACTGAATCCAAGGAAAGCTTTGTAACAGAGTTTCTAAAGATGAGGACATCGTGACTCTGGGAGCTTAAATAACTTCCTATGGTCACTCTGGGGATTAATGGGTGCCTGAAGATTAATGGAAGGCCCAGCTCTCATGTCATCATGGTCTCCTTTGTTGTTTCACATGGATAAAAGTATGTGTGTGCTTAGTCATTCATGTCTGACCCTTTGCAACCCTATGGACTGTAGCCTGCCAGGTTCCTCTGTCCATAGGATTTTCAGGCAAGAATACTGGAGGGGGTTACTATTTTCTCCTCCAGGGGATCTTCCTAACCCAAGGATTGAACCTGTGTCTCGTGTTTTCTGTATTATAGGCAGATTCTTTACTGCTGAGTCCATGGAGAAGCTAGATAAAGATGACAGAAGCTCTATAATTCCAGTTCTTCAACCGTGTTGAGAGCTAAACTTCATCCCATTTTGGGAGTGTTTTTGTTCACAAGGGTAGAGCTAAAGGTCAGAAATATGACAGTATGGATCAGGTCATTCTCTGACAGCTCCCGTGTGACAAGTTGCTTTTATAGACACTTCTTTTAATTGGTAGCTTGGAGTGGTTAAAGTATGTGGGGTGTGGGGTCTATTTTGGGCTTTGACATTAACCAGTTGTCTAATCTTCATCATTTACCCTCTCAGAACGTCTCTTTCATCACCTCTGAACTGGTAACGATGATGGTACCTATTTCACAGGACTGAGAAAAAGAATTAAATGAGATAGCGAAGGGCCTTCCTTGGCAGTCCAGTGGTTAAGACTCAGCAGTCTCAATGTAGCAAGCATGGATTTGATTCCTGATTGAGGAACTAAGAACCCACATGAAGACAAACAACAAAAAACAAAAACAATGAGATAATGAGTATGAAGTGCCTAGTCTCTACTACATGCTCAATTTACATCCAGCACCTAGACATAAGCTGATTTCTATGAGCAAAAACCAGGACTGCTGAACAGAAGATTACAAGGGCTTTAAAAAGTAGATCAATAGATCATTAAAAATGATTACAAATATTTCTTCGTTGCTTGGCATCAGAGAAATCTATAAAGACCTCATTCCTAAAGACAAAGAAAAAAACAATAAAATTTCATAAGATAATGAAAAGAATAAATAAGAATTAAAAACATTTAAACCTAGTTAATAATCAAATAAATGTACAATGCAATGACTCCGGATTCTATTTACTATGTACTGAATCAATCGCCCTCAAAAAAATATTCAATGATTTTAAAAGTAAAAATAAAGAAAGTAACTTTATATATTTCTTATAAGGGAAATATTTTGGAATAATAATATTTTAAAAAATATAGAAAAAATAATGTTAATTTTTAATTATCAGTTCTACTTCTGGGAATTGCCACTAAGGAAAATATGAAAAAAATAGAAGGTCAACATAGATACACATTTTTATTACAGTATTATTTAATTACCCAACAAAGAAAGCCTGGGAATAAATTACCTTACAAAAGCATTGTTTGTAATAGCCATGGTACTCTCACTTCTTGGCATATTAGGTTCCATTTAAAATTAAGGTTATGGAAACAATATGGCATTGTGATAAGGTTTAGAAAAAAAAGAAAGTATGGTATAAGTTTTGTGTGTTGACTAAAGCCAAATGAGAAATAGATGCCCAGGAAAATAATGCTTGTAAGAAAATTCAAAATGTTCACAGTTGGGTTAGGGTGATGGAATTTGGGATGATTATTCTCTGTTTAAAACTTATAATATCAATATTGAATATATAATATTGAAAAGGCTGATTTCATTAAAACAATATGAGTGATAGTGATAAGATGGTAACTGTACTGTCCTACGTTGCATTGGCAACTCTTATAACTAATTCAATTTTCTTTTCATTTTTAAAAAATACTTGTTTATTTTATTTGGCTATGTCAGGTCTCAGTCGTGGCCTTGTAGCATGCAGGATCTTTTTTTTCACTTTCTGCGTGTGGTATCTAGTTTCCTGACTGGGGCTTGTACCTGGGTCACCTGCATTGGGTGTGCTGAGTCTTAGCCCCTGGACCACCAGTGAAGTCCCACTAATTCAATTTTCAATGACCATTTATTCATTGCTATTTTTTTAGTATGAATAAAACCAAGATAAAACAAGAACCAAATAATAAGTTTAATCTTTTTGGACATTTTTGCTTATTATTGTATAATTGTGTGTGTGTGTCGGTGTGTATGCTAAGTCATTTCAGTCATGTCTGACCCTTTGAGACCCTACGGATTGTAGCCTGCCATGCTCCTCTGTCTATGGGATTCTCCAGGCAAGAATACTGGAGTGGGTTGCCATGTCCTCATTGTTTATTTTTAATCAAATAAATGCTTTCTCAAAATGAGTCAAATATTTGACATAGGATGAATTATACATAGGTATCATTGGACCACCCATTCGATATGCCAAAATTTACCCCAAGTGATGGATATCTTTAATTTCATACGGCTGTGGACACTGGCAGTTTGTTTTCTCAAAGTCTAGACACAATCACTTGTTTTGGGAAAGATTCTTCAGAGAGACAGTAGCAATATGAGTACTGCTATATTCTTGCCCCCAAAACATTTCTTTAAAGTATATTTGACATCTAATTGACAGAATCATTTTTTTTTTAAGCTACAGGGAAGCCCTTTTAAAGCTACAGTATTACTAAATGTTTGGAGCCTTTTACTTTCAATGTTGTTCCTCTCTAATTCACTACAGCACTTTGAGTTGAATTGATATGTACACATAACTATATTTAAAATGGATAACTCTGCTCAGTGTTATGTGGCAGCCTGGGTGGGAGGGAATTTGGGGGAGAATGAATACATCTATAGATATGGCTGACTGCCTTTTCTGTCCACCTGAAATTATCACTACATTGTTAATCAGCTACATTTCAGTATAAAATAAAAAGCTTTAAAAATAGTAAAAGTGCAAATGAAAGAGTGTAGAAAAAGTACACAGGCAAAACCAGAAAGGGCTGGGTTTCACTAGAGTCTAGTAAGAGGGGATGCTCTGAGTCTATGATAACATCTAAAAGAATCCAACATCTGAAACAATCAGGTTTGAATGTTGTACAGGAGGCAGTGATCAAGTCCATCCCCAAGAAAAAGAAATGCAAAAAGGCAAAATGGTTGTCTGAGGAGCCTTTACAAACAGCTGAGAAAAGAAAAGAAGCTAAAGGCAAAGGAGAAAAGGAAAGCTATACTCATCTGAATGGAGTTCCAAAGAATAGTTAGGAGAGATAAGAAAGCCTTCCTCAGTAATCTATGCAAAGAAATAGAGGAGAACAATAGAATGGGAAAGACTAGAGATCTTTTCAAGAAAGTTAGAGATACCAAGGGAACATTTCACACAAAGATGGGCTCAATACAGGACATGGAAGTGCTATGGACCTAACAGAAGCAGAAGATATTAAGAAGAGATGGCAAGAATTCACAGAACTATACAAAAAAGATCTTCATGACCCAGATAACCACGATGGTGTGATCACTCACTTAGAGCCTGATATCCTGGAATGCAAAGTCAAGTGGGCCTTAGGAAGCATCACAATGAACAAAGTTAGTGGAGGTGATGGAATTCAAGCTGAGCTATTTCAAATTCTAAAAGATGATGCTGTTAAAGTGCTGCACTCAGTATGCCAGCAAATTTGGAAAACTCAGCAGTGGCCACAGCACTGGAAAAGGTCAGTTTTCATTCCAATCCCAAAGAAAGGAAATGCGAAAGAATGCTCAAACTACCACACAATTTCACTCATCTCACACAGTAGCAAAGTAATGTTCAAAATTCTCCAAGCCAGGCTTCAACAGTATGTGAACTGAGAAATTCCAGATGTTCAAGCTGGATTTAGAAAAGGCAGAGGAACCAGAAATCAAATTTGCAACATCTGTCAGATCAAAGAAAAAGCAAGAGAGTTCCAGAAAAACATCTGCTTCTGCTTCATTGACTATACGAAAGATGTATGTCACAACAAACTGTAGAAAATTCTTAAAGGTATGGGAATACCAGACCACCTTACCTGCCTCCTGAGAAACCTGGATGCAGATCAAGAAGCAACAGTTAGAACCAGACATGAAAAAGCAGACTGGTTCCAAATTGGGAAAGGAGTATGTCAAGCTGTATATTGTCACCCTGCTTATTTAACTTATATGCAGAGTATGTCACATGAAACGTCAGGCTGGATGAAACTCAAGCTGGAATCAAGATTGCAGGGAGAAATATGAATGACTTCAGATATGCAGATGACACTACTCTCATGGCAGAAAGTGAAGAGGAACTGAGGAGCTTCCTGATGAAAGCAAAAGAGGAGAGTGAAAAAGTTGTCTGAAAATACAACATTCGAAAAATGAAGATCATGGCATCCAGTCCCATCACTTCATGGCAGATAGATGGAGAAATAATGGAAACTGTGACAGAATTTATTTTCCTTGGCTCCAAAATCACTGTGGATGGTGACTGCAGCCATGAAATTAAAAGATGCTTGCTCCTTTGAAGAAAAGTTATGACCAACCTAGACAGCATATTAAAAAGCAGAGACATTATTTTGCCTACAAAGGTCAAAGCTATGGTTTTTCCACTAGTCATGTATGGATGTGAGATAATGAACATAAAGAAAGCTGAGCACTGAAGAATTGATGCTTTTGAACTGTGGTGATGGAGAAGACTCTTGTGAGTCCCTTGGACTAAAGGAGATGCAACCAGTCCATTCTAAAGGAAGTCCATCCTGAATATTCACTGGAAGGACTGACACTGAAGCTGAAGCTCCAATACTTTGGCCACCTGATGTAAAGAACTGACTCATTTGAAAAGACCCTGATGATGGGAAAGATTGAAGGCAGGAGGAGAAGGGGATGGCAAAGGACAACAAAACTGAACTAAACTGAAGAGAGTAAAATCCAGTGCAATTTACCATTCACTATGGGTTACATGCAGTGCTAATCATGGTGGACAGAAGCAAAGACAGGTAAGAAACAGTTTCTGGCAACAAGCATATATTTTAATAAAGAGCAGAATACATATAAACAACAAAAACATAAATGTGACAGGATTCCACTGCTTTTAGCTACCAGTTCAGTTCAGTTCAGTCTCTCAGTCGTGTCCAACTCTTTGTGACCCCACAGACCATGGTGCGCCAGTCTTCCCTGTCTGTTACCAACTCCTGGGGCTTGCTCAAATTCATGTCTGTTGAGTCGGTGATGTCATCCAGGCATTTCTTCCTCTGTCGTCCCCTTCTCCTTCTGCTTTCAATCTTTGCCAGCATCAGGGTCTTTTCCAAGGTGTCAGTTTTTCGCATCTGGTGGCCAGAGTATTTAGAGCTTCAGCTTCAGCGTCAGTTCTTCCAATGAATATTCAGGACTGATTTCCTATGGGATTGACTGGTTGGATCTCCTTGCAGTCCTGTGGATCCTCAAGAGTCTTCTGTAACACCACAGTTCAAAAGCATCAATTCTTCAGGTCTCAGCTTTCTTTATGATCTAATTCTCACATCCATACATGACAAGTGGAAAAACCATAGCTTTGGCTATTCAGACCATTTTTGGTAAATGTCTTCATTGGGAATATCTTTGCTTTTTAATGTGCTGTCTAGGTTGGTCATAGCTTTTCTTTCAAGGAGCAAGTGTCTTTTAATTTCATGGCTGCAGTCACCATTTGCAGTGATTTTGAAGCCCAAGAAAATAAAGTCTGTCACTGTTTTCATTGTTTCTCATCTATTTGCCATGAAGTGTTGGGACCAGATGCCATGATCTTAGCTTTTTGAATGTTGTATTTTAAGCCAGCTTTTTCACTCTCCTCTTTCACTTTCATCAAGAGGCTCTTTAGTTCCCCTTTGCTTTCTGCCATGAGGGTGGTGTCATCTGTATATCTGAAGTCATTCATATTTCTCCCTGCAATCTTGATTCCAGCTTGTGTTTAATCCAGTCTGCCATTTTACATGATGTCCTTTGCATATAACTTAAATAAGCAAGGTGACAATATATGGTCTTGGCATACTCCTTTCCCAATTTTGAACCAGTCCATTTACCGTGCCCAGTTCTAACTGTTGCTTCTTGCCCTGCATCCAGGTTTCTCAGGAGGCAGGTAAAGTGGTCTGGGAGCCTAAATAATCCTTTTCAAAGGACTCTACATCCAATAATACTTGGAAAGGCCATCTCACTAGAAGTCAGCAGACATGGGTTCTAGTGCCACTTCACCTGGGCAAGTAGCTTGACTACTGCAGATTGTTCTTTCTCTTCTAAAACTTAAGAAATTGAATGAGATACACAATAACTTCAGTCAATACAGTTCTTTTCATCTCTGTGGTTAAATAAGTAAACCAGACCTCTACTAATTTATGAGCTTAGTGATTGTCTAAGCCAAGAGTTCCTCCTGTTTCCATTTTCCCATTAGAGAAGCCACTTGTCTTCCCAGATGTTCTCAGGAGTTGAATGAACATATTATCAATTGTCTCTGGACTTTCTACATCCTGTTCTCAATTTCAATGCTGAAATGGTCAATAGGCACATTGCTCTCAAGGTGGGTTTTGCAATGTTCTCTAATTTTCCAACCAGAGTGCCATTTATTTCCTTAGTTTGCTGTCATTTTTTCCCCCTTTCTGTATCTCTGCTATCACTCAATTCTAATTTCCAATTCCTCCTCAAGAGCTTTATATTAGGTTGCATTGCTCCTAAATAAAAGAGAAAACTACCATTGTCTGTTTTGGATCAGAGTATTTTTACTTTGTGCACAATTCAAAAGATGGATGCTGTGCTCTATTTGCTCTGCTGAATGGCAAAGTCAACAAAATAAGAAACATGTCAAGTAAAATGTCAAGTGTTAGCAAGAAATGGAAAATTAAAAGGTGAATAAAATGTAGAAAAAATTCTGTCACAAATGGACTCCTTACAAGCTATCAGTAATAGTTTTGTTATTTTTATTTTGTGTCATCTGTATGGAAAAGAAATATTATCTTACTAAGAAATCTAGTGTGTTTACTGCATCCATTATCTTTTCATTCAATTACTTATGCAATATTTTTTGGATTAGGACCATATGCCATACAGCAGTGAATAAATCAGTCTCCTCTACTCATTATTGCCATCAAAAATCATGGGATGGTGAAACGCTATATTTAGAGTTGGCATAGGTCATCAGATTCAGACTTGGTAAGCTTAGAGCACAGGCGAGCAGAAGTAAGTGATTCAAGGATAAACATCTTTGCAAGGTGATAATATGAGAGATGATATAGAAAAGCAAAGACCAGAGCATATCAAATAATTTGCTTTTCTATTTTTCCTACTGAATTAATCAGATTGTTTGTAATTAAGTTTGTTAAAGTATTATTACATTACAAAAGAAATACCTATGACAAGGACTTCCCTGGTGATCCAGTGGCTAAGACTCCATGTTCCCAATGCAGAAGGCCTGGGTTTGAACCCTGGTCAGGGAACGAGATCCCACATTCTGCAACTAAAGATCGCAAGTGCCACACCAAGACTTAGCACAGCCAAATAAATAAGTAAATATTTTAAAAAAGAAATACCTGTGATAGTACAATTGAGAGTTTTATATTTCAATCACATTTTACATTTAATTGAGAAACCAATTGCTTGATGTCCTGTCATCAGAAGGTCAGTACCACCTTTTATTTATAAACACAAAACACTTTTATAGCAATCTAATTAATATGAATTTGATGAACTAAATCTTTTAACACTTGCTCACCTGACTTTATGTATAACAGTCATTGAGATTTAACATGTAGGAATTTCATACTTATCTAATCACATTGTGTGTGACTATAATCAATTTATTAAAGAGTTTAGAATACCTCTTTTGAAGTACTATTCTGTTTCATAAAGTAAATGATGCCTTTCAAATTAACTTATTGGAAGGAAAATTTTAAGTTTATTTTGTATTAGCTGTTATTCTGTAACACTTCTATTGGGGGTTACTATATATTATATGGTGGGGCTTCCCTGGTGGCTCAGTTGGGAAAGAATCCACCTGCAGTGCAGGAGACCTGAGTCCAATCCCCGGGTTGGGGAGATCCCCTGGAGGAGGGCATGGTAACCCACTCCAGTATTCTTGCCTGGGAAATCCTATGGACGGGGAGCCTGGTGGGATGCAGTCCACGGGGTCACAAAGAGTCAGACACGACTGAGTGACTAAACCACCACCCACCACCACATATGTTATACGGGGACTACCATATTCTGAAGCTAGATTTAAAACCAAAGTAGATTTTCTCTCATATAGACATTTTATAAATATGACAAATCATCCAACATAATAAATGAGTATTGTGCTTTGATGTATTATGAAAAGTGAAAATGCTAGAATTTTTTAAAGGGTGGATGGCCTATTGGATAGTTTATGAATATTAGGTTGAAGATAAGCAGAATCCAAGCCTACCTTTCAAAATTCATTATCACCCAACTCTTTTTATCTGGTGGTGGAGATGAAAGGGAAAGATAAGGTTTTCTAGATAGCAAAGTGGAAAATTAGAAAAAGCGATGTACTTTTGAGTAAGATGTATTTTTGAGTTAGTGTAGCTATTTTTTAAAACAGACCATTGATATCAAAGTAGATTACATTTACACGAATATGCACATTTTAGTCAAGTGGCCTTTTATATTTTTAATCTTTACTATCATAATAATATGTCATGAAGTAGGCTGAAATAATATTGATACTGGTTATATTGATGTTGAATAGATGACTGTGTCATCACAGTTTAAAGCTGTTGCACTGCTAGATTTATGCATAATGGTAAGTATTACTAATCTCAGTAAAATGCTTAAAATAAGACATTTATTTTAAAAGAAAGCTGGTAATAATGACCCTATATGAGAGACAGCAAAAGAGACACAGATATAAAGAGCAGACTTTTGGACCCTGAGAGAATGCGAGGGTGGGATGATTTGAGAGAACAGCATTGAAACATGTATATTACCATATGTGAAACAGATGACCAGTCCAAGTTTGATGCATGAAACGGGGCACTCAAAGCCAGTGGGAGGTGGGAAAGGGGTTCGGGATGGGAGGACACATGTATACCTGTGGCTGATTCATGGCATTGTATTGCAAAACCCATCACAGTACTGTAAAGTAATTAGACTCCAATTAAAATAAATAAATACTTTTTAAAAAGTATATGCTATACTCATGTTTCAATACCTACATCCTAACATCTGAAAAAAGATAACATTTTTCCTGTTAAATGTTAAGATAACAGGCATATGTATTTGCCCCTTGTTAAAATTTGTTTTTGGCTTCCCAAGTGGCTCAGTGAGTAAGGAATCTGCCTGTAATGCAGGAAATGGGTTCAATACCTGGGCTAGGAAGATCCCCTGGAGGAGTGGCAGACCAGTCCAGTATTCTTGCCTAGAGAATCCCATGGACAGAGGAGCCTGGTGGGTTGTCCAAGGGGTGGCAAAGAGTCTTACACAACTGAAGCAGTTGAGCATGCACGCATGCAAAATTTGCTTAAAAAAAGGTAAGATGTATGAATAAGAAAAAACTCATAATGGGAAAGAATTGTGGAGATTAGGATAGGGGGATGGCATCATGAATGACAAACTTTACCCTATTTCTGCAAAACAGAAGGAGGCTGAGACATCGCAAACTGGCCAAATGAACTCCTGAGGTGCACAGTGAGATTTACCCCCATAAAATAACCTAAAGACGGATTTCTGAAAAACTGGAGCACAGCTTGGAAGGAAAGCTATCTCTATGCAGGTTTTATTTCCTTGCTTGGAAGACTTTGAGTCAAGAAGATCAGCGCCGGGTATCTTCAGTATTTTGGTGCTCACACCTACCCTGCCTTACCCCATGAAGAGAAGAGCAATCACTCAGAATCAGAAGGTCCGTGTAAGAAAATGACTTTACTTACAAAATCCCACACTACTTGCCAAATTTTTTTAAGGAGGTGGTTCTTTGACAATTGTCTTCTCTAGTTACTGGATTAAAAAAAATTCCTACTATAAAGGTCAGTTTTCCTAACACATATCTTCCTAGAAAATTAGTCATTTCATTCATATTTTAATACATATTTTCATAGAGTTTGATCAAGTAGTAAACTTCAATAATTCTGATTTTCTTTGTACCTGTGATTCTTTCCTCATCTTCATTCATTTTTATATATTAATATTTATTCTTTTTTTTTTCTTTGGTTTAGGCTAAAGTTCTAACTTTTCCAGTTAAATAGTTATTCAATTTAGTCACCACCTCAAGTCTCTTTCATTTTTCTAGTCAATTTCTGTCTGTATTTTTATGATTTCCTTGCATTTTTCTTTTGCTGAATTTGGCGTTTTTTAAAGTTTCTTGAATTTATTCTAGGTTAGTTTGTATATATTCTTTCCTCTTGATTTCCACACTTATTTAAAACTAAAAAATTTCCTCTGAGTGCAGTTTTAGACAGTGACCCACAGTATGAATGATATATTTTAGATAGTCTGAAATTAAGTAAGGGCTTGATATTCCAAGAACTTAAAAGAAGTGAACAAAAGATTGATTTCTTTTTCATCCACTTGATATTTTATAGTTAAAAGAGGTAAATCCAAAGCTTTCTATCATGTTTGGTTTTTTAGTTTGTTTTTCTTTACAAATTCTGATGCTAACTCATACATTAGTTTCTGGAAAATAAACAAAAAGGGTGATCTATAGTAATATTTTCTTCTTATTAAAATAATTGTGTTGATCTTAATAATTATATTCAACATTTGTAACATTATATCAGTTCCATGTACCAGATACTATTCTAAGCTCAGTGTGTACACTAATTCATTCAATCATTACCATTTTGCACAGAAGTGAGAAAACTGAGTCTTAGAGGTTATATAATTATACTGAGTCATACAGATAGTAAATTAGAAAATGTAGACTCTAGCCTAGGTCTCCAACTCCAAAGCTAAAGCTCATACATCCGTTATTTATAAGGAAAAGAGCATAGGAAGTAGAGTCGGACAACTTATATTCTAGCCCAATCTCTGCATCAGTAATCTGGGACTGGTCACTTAAACTGTGTGGCACTAAGTTGGGACTGTATTAGCTATGTTCAAAAGACTACTAAATTAGCATATGTGGTATGATTTTTGATTTGCTATTCTAGGAGTGGGTTTCCCTGGTGGCTCAGTGGTAAATAATCCTCCTGCCATTGCAAGAGATATGGGCTCAATCCCTGGATCAAGATCTCCTGGAGAAGGAAATGGCTACCCACTCTGGTATTCTTGCCTGGGAATTCTATGGACAGAGGGGCCTGGTGGGTTACAGTCCACTGGGGTTAAAAAAGTTTCGGACATGACTTAGTGACTGAAGAACAACAATATTCCAGGAGTGAGGATGCATTTATGTACTCTAAATAATGCTGTTAGGCAGTGGCATCATCTGTGGTATGGTTAGCTGTGACTAAGGGGACATTCTAGAGTCAGAAAGCAGAGAAAGTCTACCTGGCCTCATTAAATTGGCACAGTTAAATCTATACTGTAATCAGTTGCTCTAAGCAATCGTTACCTAAGATCTATGCAGACTTAGAACCAATGCTAGACTCTCAGAAGTCCTAGTAATCAGCTGGCATCAGAACGGTCTAAATCCATGTGACAACTGCAGTGGACATGAGCTTCATGTTTAATCAATACCAGTTATGTTATGCTCAAATGACCCACCATTGGACCAATTTTGGTCACATGTTAGGTGCAACTTGGAATACAAAACCACTTCTGTTTACTCAATCAAAAACAAAAGAAAATACAGCTTCCTTCCCCCCACCCATTCCTCAACAACCCTCCAAAGGAAAGCAAATATGAAATATATATATATATATATATATATATATACATACGGAATATATATATACTGAAAGGACAATATATAACACTGAAGGAAAAGATAAGTAAATGATGCCTAAGAAAGAACAGTAACTAGAGGTTCCCAATATCTGCTTGGCCTCTACCTCAGGATGATGTTGATGAATCACCTCCAAAGACTTCATCATTTTGTCATTCAAGGTTCGATATAAGAACACATGTAATCCCGTCACTCAAGGTTAGTTAATGGGTACTTCTTGCTCAGAGAAGAGAACATCTTATTTTATAGTCTCACCAAAAGAAACTTCAGAGATGAGGGATAGATCCACAAAAGCTGAGGTTACAGAAGAGGAATGGATGCTGGGCAAGAAATTATGACACATGACTACTATATTCAGTGCATTTTTTGCTTTGTTACGCTCCAGAGAGAAAGTTTACTGAACTTAATATAATATCATGAAGCAGAGTATTTTCAAATTTGATTTGGCTACATGTATCTGAAAACTCAAAGCAGAGGCTTAAGTAAAATTGAAGTTATGTTTCCTTCTCATGTAAAGGTTATAGCTGTCCAGGACTGTTTTGCAGTTAGCTTGCCTCCTTCTTCAAAGTCACCTCTGAGATGGCTTCTGGAACTTCATCCATCAAGTCTTACTTTTATGGCAATAAGAAAGGGGAGGGGAGGGGCAAAAGAACATACCTCCTAGCTGAGTCAACTCAGGAGAAAACAACCTCTCCAGAACTTCCCCTCAACACTTTAAATTACATCCCATTACCCAGAATTTTGTCACCTAACTATTAAGATGGTTGGCTGGAAATGTAGTCTATTGAGTGTCACCCAGATATAATTGGGGCTCTAAACTAAAGAAGGATCATTTAAAAACTGTCTCTACTATATTTAGTAATTGCTACTCTAATCTGCCTAGTGTAGGATTAATTCAGGGCAGCTATGACAATCTGAGAGTTTTAAACAACTCAATTTTTAGCAATCAATGGAGTCATTATGTCTAAGATTTTAAAGTTCTCTTTTTCCTTCTTGCCAATCATTTGTATTTTTTCCTTAATTGGCTGCTATTTTCAATCAAGTACAATTGCCCTAAAGTAAAGTTAGAGTCACACTCCCCTGATTAGTTGTCTTCTAATGATTAATGAGCCAGTCTGAAATTTACACTGCACTTATTTAGAATATGATAGCATCACTCAGTAATGAATTTTCAAGAGATTATTTATTTCCCGTTGCCATATTTCTAATCAGGTGCTCATATGCATAATGAATGCTTCAAGAGAAATGTGTTTTTCTGCCTTGTTTACAAGAAGAGTCATCTTTGTGGCAAACCATGAGCACCTTGAGCTGGATCGTCTACTCAAATCTGAATATGGATGACAAAATCTCAAGGATCCATAAAACAGGAAAGCACAGTGGTCTTTAAAATTTTAATAAAATCCTTCGAACTCACACATTTAAGAGATCTTAAGGGTCATTTAACCAACTTCGAATAAATTCTGTGAATATAACCACCAGCAGGTGATTCTCTAGCATCTTGAGGATACATTTCAGAAACTGGAAACTAATCATCTCTGGTATCAGTCCCCTCTAGATGTCAGTAAGAACACTCTTTTATTGAACAAAACTACAAAATTTACTTTCCCTGTCAATTGCCTTTAACTTGTTCTCTCCATCTGTCATGTTTATGTGGTAATCATTTACCTTTATACAAAATAAATTGCTGTCAATACCTATGGCCATATTAGAACAAAGTTTAATTTCAGAACAGCATGGCAAAAGAACTAAAGGACTACCTACATCATGGATCAGGGAGGGGCAGGAAGACACTTTTTATAGGCAAAATTTAAGCAGAGATCTGAGGTGAGTGAGTAACTCCATGCAGAGGAAACAGATGAGAAAGGGTCATTGGGGGACAATGTGATTTTGGTGTGTGTGTTCAGGGAATAGAAAGACTAGCATAGCCAGAACAGGGTGAGGGAAGGGAAACTGGTGGGGGGTGAAGATGGTGAGATAGTGCGTAGGACCGTGGGGGGTGATATGAAGTCTTTGAAAGGTTTTAAGCAAAGGAGTGGTATGATCTCAATTTCAAAAGCATCACTGTCTGATGTGTGGAGAATCATTGTAAGGTAAGGGGGAATCAGAGGCCACTCAGGAGGCTGCTGCCATAGTCAGGTGGAGATATTGGACTATGTCCAGTTACTAATAGTGTGTAAGAGGTCTGATTCCAGTTATGTTTTGACACATATCTGAACACTTGGAGGAATGACTGTACCACTTACTCAAGTGAGGTACTCAAGTAGCACCCCCCACCTCAATCTTGGGGGAAGAGCACACTTATGCAAGGGAAATCAAATGCTTGATTTTCATTTTAATGTGCCAATTAGGCATTCAAAGGAGAATATTGAGTAGGCAAGTGGATATATCAGTTGGAGTTCAGCTGAATGGCATTAACCTGAAGGCATAGATGTGGTTTGACATGTAGCAGATTATCTATTAACATCTTTTTTCTCTTTTTATTTATTGTTTCTACCTTAGGGCTTTGAGAGTATTGAGCTTGAGGACAAATATTCTATTCAAGTCTAAATTTCAATACTAATGATATCATGGCCATGATACCAGTGGTATTTACACTGGAAGAGTTTTTTGGTTTAGTTCAAAATTTGTGGCAAATACTGTGGTGTACCCACTGCCTTTGGGAGGAAGGGGCACTCACTGCACCGGCTGCTGGCAGTGTTGGGTGATTAGAGTTCACAGTTGCATCACATTTGGGTAACTGTCCTTCCCTTGAAGGACTTCTCTTGCACAGCCCTTCCCCCTGTGTGTTACATTCAATGGTTGGTCCGTGTAAGAAGGACAGTAAGGCCTAGACTATTTGCCTCAGTTGGAGAACACGCTTGCACAAATGTATCACAGTTCAGCTTCTCCTTCCTCTCAACCCACTTCCCTTACTCTTTCAAAGATTTCATGGGAGCATTCCTGAACCTCCAATGCCCAAATCCCCATCTCAGAATCTGTTTTCCAGGGAGAACAACTTAAGGCACAAATGTCTCAAAAAAGTGAATATTTATAAATAACGTGTTTTAAGTTAAAAAAGGTAATAGATCTACTATGATGCAATTGAATTATATATTTTAACATTATTTATTAAAATTAATCTAAATTATTGGTGAAAGAAGAGCATTCAGTTAAACTATATCATGTTTAGAAATTTTTCAACTAATACAGATTCATCCAGGTTGAATCAGAGACCTAACGGCAAACATGAATTTCATTTGTATTGTATTCATTTTGAAGTCCAATTTTAAACTATAGACCAGCACACATAAAGGATATTTTAATCACAATTATATTTAACAAAAACAGAAGGAAATTTTGAGCCAAATAGCACTTCAATTGCAAAATACCTCGGAACAACATGGTTTGTTCATTGTTTGTCTAATTCAAACTCTTCACAAAAGACACCAGGATCAAACTCTCAAAGCTTTTGTTCAGATTCTCATTTGTCAATCAAATGTTCCTTTTCTGAACATGTTGCTTTTTGTCATTTCAAAAAGTTGACATTCCTATGATTAAGACTATCCCCAATTTGAAAATCTCTCCCCCTAACTTCCTGTGTTTTTCAGTATTTTTTTTGAAACACTAATAAATGGTCTTTTGATGGATTCATTTTGTTTACTTGACTGCTTATAAACCCCAGTAAGCTTTAAGAACTAGACAGAATATTTAAAAAATAAGCAGCAAAGCAAATTTAACATTTAAACTTGAGTGAATTTCTTAAACTTTTATCATATAGTTACTAAAATTGATTTAAAATCCTTTTTGAAATACAGGAAGAAAAGCATGACCAAAGGAAAAAAAGAAAAAAAGAAATACACTAAAAACCACATTACTTAATTTGTTTTTCATAAACAATTCCTGTGAATACAGAAACATCTGTTTAACAGTTGCCTGGAAATTACTGACCATATCTGTTTTGTTCCTTGAAAATTTTCAACCTTCAAATACTCTCTTTTTGTTGATAGTGTAAAACCATCTTAAAAGAGAACATGGGTAATATTATTTAGATGATTTTAAAGTGAAATAGTATTTCAAATGACATTTCATAAAGAAATGAAAGATTGTTTTTCTAGTCTTAGTATTAATGACTGAGGTGATTTTTAATGTTTTGGAAATAAATTTCAAGTTTAAACTAATTGAACATCCATTGTAGAATTTTTTTCCCCTTGTAACAGATTTGAACTAGGAAATTAAACAATATAATGGATCTATATGATTCATCTTTTAACTGTTTCTCCAAGTGATTCCTTGTAAAGCTACATTATTGTTGCTTGTTGTTTTCTTGACCTAAATTGTAAACAGAAAAAAATACAGTTTCTTTAACTAATCCATACAATTAGTTTTCCAGGTGGTGCAGTGGTAAAAAATTTGCCTACCAGTATAGAAGACACAAGGGTGAGCCCTGGGTTGGGAAGATCCCCTGGAGTAGGCAGCCCACTCCAGTATTCTTGACGGGAAAATTCTCTGGACAGAGGAGCTTGGCGGGCTGCAATCCATGGGGCTGCAAAGAGCTGGACACCGCTGAGCACACGCACACGCAGTGGCCTGGAATGGCTCTCTGTGCCCCATCAGAAACCAGTTAGCAAGTAGGAGCCGAATTAGATTTTTTTCTTCTATGGTTCCAAAAGGGAGAAGAGAAAGCCATATGTGAACATGACAGATGGGTTTATTTCAGCATTGTGGTGGGAAGAATGTTTAAAACAATTACAGTTGTGCAAAATTCAAATGAGCAGTGAGTTACCATCTTGCTATGCTTAGGTATCGTTCGCTGGTCAGAAACGTGGTGGAGTACTATAGCATTGGACAGTAAGGGTGATTTCTCATTTCAATCTGGGATTCTCGGACTTAAACAGGGAGGACTTCTTTAAATATATCCCACTCCCCTCCAACTCAGGAATATCCTAAATTTATACCAAAATTTGTTGATGTTAAAGTAGCCAAATCAGTTTGTCCGATTTTCTTCCTCCTAGTACTACAAAATACACTCACAGCTGGAGTCCCCTGGCAGGCATTAGTTGTTGTTGAATTTGTTGTCACTGAGGTTGCCATGAGAGAACTAACCGTGAGTCACTCGGAGGGTGAGACCCTGCCAGGCTCTCTCCACAGTGACCTTCCTGGATGCCCCAATGGAGGGTGATCATTGCTGTGCTAGTCAGAATATTTCTAGTTAGGCCATCTGTGGTAGGCAGAAAAGGGACCCCAAAAGATCCCCAGGTTCTAGTCTGTGGAACCCATGGATGTTACCTTGCATGGCAAGAAGACTTTTGCAGATGTGATGTTAACAGCCCTGACGTGGGGAGATTATCTAATCACACGTGCCTTTAAGAGCTGAGGACATTTCTCCACTGTCAGAGACGAGAGAGCAAAAGAAAGACTGGAGAGATGCAATATTACAGTCTTTGAAGATGGTGGAAGAGGGTCTTGAGCCAAGGAATATGGCACCTCTAGAAGCTGGAGAAGAAACAGAAATGATTCTCCTCTAGAGAAAGCAAAGAGAGCCGCCCAGCCACCACCTTACCACCAGTGAGACCTGTGTCAGACTTCTGACTTCTAGAATTGTAGGATGTTAATTTCAGTGGTTTTAAACTACCGCATTTGTGACAATTTGTTATGAAGGCAGTAGAAAACTAATGCAGCATCCATGACACCATGGGACTCTACAGTTGCCAAGAGGCTACTAGAAAAGCTACCAGTGTTCACAGACTTCAGTGTCTAGAGGAGCCTCTCCTGCAAAAAATGTGCAGATAGAGTATGTCATTGTCCCACTGTGTAGGTCTAAGTGTCTGCAAACAACCCAAAGCCATATATAATGAGAATATTTGCTACAGATTTCAGAATATTCACTCAGAGACATAGCAAGGTCCAAAAGGGTATTTTGAATCATGAACTTAAAAATATGATCTTCAGCATTGTTTCAGTTTAGAATATGTAATATTTTGATTCCATTATAATTATTTTAAAGCTTTCAATCCATCAAGGCTCAGAACAAATTTTAGTAAGCTGTTGCTGAGAAACCAAGTGTGACAGTTAGTGGCATGCAGATCTGTCTCAGCCAAAAGGGCTTTAGGCACATTTACAAAGTAAAATAAATTTGCTTCTGTTGCCTTCTCACTCTCTCCTCATTGCCTCTGAGCAACCTCACAACTCATCACAGGGTTGGCCACTGCATAAAGTCAACGTTACTCTACAATGATTGCATTCTTCACTTAACTTTCTTCCTTTCCCTAAGATCAGAAACAGCTAATACCAAGAAGCACTTATCTGCAGCAGGTAGGAGACCATGGGATTAAAGTAAATCACTTTGAGGGTATAAATCTTAACCTGTGCAGTGTGAGGTTCTATGAACTAAGTACAAATGTAATCATTGGACTAAGAGAAATGTTTTCAAGACAGAGTACTTTAAAAGGGATGTGTTTTTGCAAGCCCTTTAGCTCCATTATGCAGTCTTCAAGCGAGCAGTGAATATCTGAATATCGGCTAAGGTTCTCCATATGGCACTGGGATTTAAATTCAAACGCCCTGGAGGCAGACAAAACCAATTGAGTTCAGGCTGTGCCTCTTTGTATCTGTGACTAATCCTCTATTTCCTCATCTATGAAATAAAGATAATAGCATTGACTAACCCTTAGGTTTACTATGAGATCTAAGTGAAATCTCACATGTCAACTGCTCAACTTAGTATCTAGTGTTGAGAAAGGACTCAGTATATCTTATCTGTCAGTTATTGTCTAGGGAAGGCTTTGGATAAAGCCTTTTGTGAAGACACAGGAAAATGAAAAAGGACCATATAGTGGAACTCTGCTTCACCTTTCAAACTTTTCTTCTCTGTGAACAGACACCAGAAAAGCAACAGGCTGCTTTAAAATGTAGTTAACTCCTACATTACATTTATACCCTACTATATACAAAATAGGTAAAAACAAGGACCTACTATATAGCACAGGGAACTACACTCAATATCTTGTAGTAACCTATAATGCAAAAGAATCTGAAAAGGATATATGCATTTTCTTTATTTATATGTATATGTATATATATATATTTGCATATATATATATATATATATAGCTGAATCACTTTGCTATACACTTGAAAATAGCACAAAACTGTAAAATAACTATACTTCAATATGTATTTTTTTAAGTAGTTAACTCACACATGCTTGGAATATCCAAACAAATTTTTGGCCCACAACAGCAATAAAACCCATTATCTAAATCCTTGTGTATATATAGGTATTTACTTGTTTTCTTAAAATTCTCATTTTAGTGAGGGAGAAATAACACAAAGGAGAAAATGGGTAACTAAGTCATGGAATTTTTTCCCCTTTAATTATAACATAAATACAAATAAGTGGAGGCATTTTAGGAAAGATTATCTTTAAAAAACATTTCATGGTAGTTCAAAAAAGGAGTGTAAATCTTGGAATTAGTCTCCAGATCTTCCCCAGGAAGTCTGAGTGTGTTGAGGATACTCTGCTTCTGGTATAAAATAGAGAGATGGGGCTAAATAAAGGTGAAGACATCAAGAACGATTTGGCTAAAGTTGCTAGGTGCCAGCAATTATTAATGGCTCCATTCTGAGCCATCATAACAAACACATCCAAAATAAAAACCCCTCAATTATAATTTTAGAATTAAAAAAAAAAAGACTATCATCTGAACTGTAAAATGTAAAATAAGCCCCAAATGGCCCTCTTGCTATTTCAGAAAAGAAGAATCGAGATAGATGGCTTTCAAAAGTTAAATTTCAGGAAAAGCCTTATTTTAATAAAAGCAGGCTTTCTCTTAAGAGATGCCAGGCATTTCTTAAGAGATGCCATTCAGAATTGATTAACTTCCTTCACAGGATGCCACAATAGACATGATTGACAAGCATGCCAGAGGCGTCATTCTTCTAGTTGATTATCAACTGTTCCTTCTGGGAGCCGATTTCAATGAGTTGTTGTATTTTGAGGTGCTGTCACAGACTCATTGGAAGGAACTAGAAATGTTAGCTCCTAGAAATGTTAGCTCCTTGTGCCTGCAATTCCAGCAGGGATTCTATGTCTGAATATTATGTCTAATTTAATAATATATTTTCTAGAAATTTTTGGAACCATATGGAGAGCTGGAGTAGAGTTACTGCAATTAAATATTTATCAGAATGCTATAGGACATCAGAACAGTGCTTTCTATATTGTCTTACTTCTTGTGACTCAAAATAGATATTTACGATTGCAAACAGTGAACTGAGTATTTGCACATACAATTCAAATGTCATCCAATTAATACATTTTTTGAGAAGAAATTGAATAAATACCCCTGGTAACATGAAAAAATAAATCTGACTCTTAGAACATCTATATTCTGCTGAAAGGAAATTGTGAACATTTATAAGTGTAATCAATCCTTCCTAGGACAAACAAGTCTAAAAAATCATAAACTAGTGTGATGAATCTGCACAGAAAAGTGTTATCTTTCTAGAGTAACAAATAAATTACTTAACATGGTGTCTGGCACACAACAAACACTCAATAAATCCTAACTATAATCATCATTTAGAGATGGTATTTGATTGTGCAGGTTTCCATGGTGTCTAAGACGGTTAAGAATCTGCCTGTAAAGCAGGAGACCCAGTTTTTGTTTTTTTCCTTTTACTTTTTTTAAATTTTATTTATTTATTTATTTCAATTTTCTTTATATTATCGTGTTGGTTTTGCCATACATTGTCATGAATCTGCCATGGGTATACATGTGTGTTCCCCTTCCAGAACCCCCCTCCCACCTCCCTCCCGATTCCCTCTCTCTGGGTCATCCCGGTGCACCAGCCCTGAGCATCAAACCTGGACTGGCGATTGATTTCACATATGATAATTAACGTGTTTCAATGCCGTTCTCCCATATCATCCCACCCTTGCCCTCTCCCATAGAGTCCAAGCGACTGTTCTATACATCTGCATTTCTTTTGCTGTCTCGCATACAGGGTTCTCGTTACCATCTTTCTAAATTCCATATATATGTGTTAGTATACTGTATTTTTGTTTTTCCTTCTGGCTTACTTCACTCTGGATAATAGGCTCCAGTTTCGTCCACCTCAGTAGAACTGATTCAAATGAATTATTCTTAATGGCTGAATAATATTCCAATGTGTATATGTACCACAGCTTTCTTATCCATTCGTCTGTTGATGGACATCTAGGTTGCTTCCATGTCCTGGCTATTGTAAACAATGCGGCGATGAACATTGGGGTACATGTGTCTCTTTCAATTCTGGTTTCCTCGGTGTGTATGCCCAGCAGTGGGATTGCTGGGTCATATGGCAGTTCTATTTTCAGTTTTTTAAGGACTCTCCACACTGTTTTCCATAGTGGCTGTACAAGTTTGCATTCCCACCAACAGTGTAAGAGGGTTCCCTTTTCTCCACATCCTCTCCAGCATTTATTGCTTGTAGACTTTTGGATGGCAGCCATTCTGACTGATGTAAAGTGGTACCTCATTGTGATTTTGATTTGCATTTCTCTGATAATGAGTGATGTTGAACATCTTTTCATGTGTTTGTTAACCATTTTTATGTCTTCTTTGGAGAAATGTCTGTTTACTTCTTTGGCCCACTTTTTGACTGGGTCGTTTATTTTTCTGGAATGGAGCTGCAGGAATTGCTTGATCCCTAGGTCAGGAAGTTCCCCTGGAGAAGGAATTGGCAACACAGTCCAATATTCTTGCTTTGAGATTCCATGGACAGAGGAGCCTGGTGAGCTGTTACAGTCCATGGGGTCGCCAAGACTCAGACATGACTGAGTAGCTACCACTTTGATTGTACATTACTAAGATCTAAAAATAAGTGGCTTAAAAATACATTAAATTTTCTCTCATATACAATGGAGTCCAGAGATAGGCTGTTCAAGCCTGGCATATTGACTGTTTCATATTAGCAATATCTTGGAACAGTGGTCCCCAACCTTTTTGGCACCAGGGTCTAGCTTCTTGAAAGCCAATTTTTCCACAGACCAGGTCATGGGGATGGTCTCAATATGATTCAAGTGCAGTAGGGTTCTTGCTCCTATGAGAATCTAATGCTGCTGCTGATCTGACAGGAAGCAGAGCTCAGGTGGTAAAGTGAGTGATGGGGAGCAACAGCAAATGTAGATAAAGTTTTGCTTGTTTCCAGCTGTGTGGCCTGGTTCCTAACAGGCCACAGACTGATACCAGCCCATGGCCCAGGGGTTGGGTCCCCTTGTCTTAGAATACTTCTATTTTCAGCTATGGTATTCTTAGCAGAAGCTCACATCCTCAGAACTACCTCATGCTCACAATGTTGCTGCCATGATCCCACCTACCACACATAAGGAGAAAATGCAAAAAGGCTGGTTGTGCTAAATGGTGAAGGTCAACTGAATCCACAACAATTCTTCCAGACTCTGGATCAATAACTTGCTCAAAGATCACTATCCTGAATGCAGACACACACTTTCCCCTTTCTTTAAGGAGAGATGGGAAATGTATTTTAACATTTTAATCCAAATGTATTTGGATTCATTGCCAAACCTCACAAATAAAAATTCTGTTGTTAACAAAAAGGAGAAAATTCAATTCAGATATGCAACTAGCAGGCTTTTTCAATGCTATTATTATGATTATAATTAATTGTGAGGCCCAATAATGAGGTCCAATAGTAAGACTGCAACAAATGAGTCTTTTTTCAGTAGTTTACTTCTGGTGACTGTAATACCTTTTAGTAATGCATTGGAATCAGCATGCAAGAGCCAAAGATAAATTTTCAAGAATTTTGCAGGCTGATAGTTAAATAGCCATTATTAAAAATTAAATAACAAATTATCTTAAAAATAAAGCTAATAAATACTTAGATAACTTTCTAGTTGTTTTACTGTAATATATTATCATTCATGCCCTTGAGGTTATGATCTATGATGATAATTGTTTTGACACCCATTTTCTAATGTAGGGGACTGTGGTTTCCCACACAACCATCAGTTAATTCTCCAACACTAGCTAGCAGGGTATCCTGCAATTCAACACAGTTCTGAACTATGCCTTGAGATGGCATCAGATTACACAAGTTAAGGTCTCAATCCTATAAGACCAGATGCCAGCCACAACCCAGGCCAATACCTGTGCTTTGGGAAACTGGCTATAAACCAGAGGTTTCCGCAGCTCCTCCTTGGGTTCAGTTAATTTTCCAGAGAGGCTCACAAACTCAACTAAACATTTGATTTATTAGCTTATTAGTTTATGGTAGAAGGGTATAATTTAGAACAACCAAAATGGAAGAGATGCACATGGCAAGGCATGGGGAAGAGACTTGGAGCCTCCATGCCCTCTCCAGGCCCACTACTCTCCTTGAATCTCCACATGCTTGCCAAGCCAGAATCTCTCTGAACACAGTCCTTTTGGGGTTCCATGGAGGCTTCATTATATAGTCCTAACTGATGAAATCATTGGCCATTGGCACGAGGTTGATTCTTCTGGTAATCAGCGTCCATCCAAATTGGAGGTTTAGAAGTCACTGCATTAACATTACAAAAGACACATTTATGGCTCTCAGCCCTTATGAAATTTGAAGGGTTTTAGGAACTCTGTGCCAGAAATTGAAGTAGATCCAAAGTGTATTTCTTATTATAAATCACAGTATTGCAGAGAAAAATAATATATAATGGAAATCTATATAATGGTGAGCTACTGTGCCTCTCTTCCCAATACTGCATTTTGTGACATCATATCAGTAGCTAAAAGCTGGTCATGGAGGAAATATTTACACCATGGAAATGGACAGATATTAAAATGTGAGTCCTAATTCCCGGAGAGTATGTTGTAAACATTTACCAGCACACTTCTATCTTATATATACACAATCTTTTTAATAGATAGCATCACTGACTCAATGGACATGAATTTGAGCCAACTCTGGGAGATAGTGAAGGACAGGAAAGCCTGACATGCTGCAGTCCACGGGGTTGCAAAGAGTCAGACACGACTTAGTGACTGAACAACAACAAAAGTTAATGCTGGCCAGTCTAGAAATCGTGGTAGGCACAATTTCACCATGTTTTGTTAACATTATAACCACATCCAGGAAGTTAAACAGTGAAGTTATTGGAAGAGGGAAGGAATTGTTCTTCCTCCATTCATGCTTTGCAACAACTCTCATGGGACCACCAGCAACACCAGCTGGATATTTTAGCTCTGAGCTAGAAAAATAATTTTTTTTGTGACTAATATCTTGGCAAGATAGGCAAGGAAAGAGACTGCTACATGTTTTCTCCAAGGACTCATAGGTTTGTTATATCCCTTTGAGCTTGTCATATTCATCAAAAATGAAAAAAGATTCTTAAAAAAAATTTTGCCTCATTGGTTGTCAGTTTTTGAATGGGAAGAAAATCAGATTTTTGGAGGGTGGGGGGACTAAAGCCCCAATATTAAGCAGAAACTCAAGACAATGCGGTGGAAATTCATTAAAAAGGTGATTTACAACGTCTTTCCTATATCTAAATATTTGAGTGAGCTTATGAAATTAAAGCTGACTATGTTTTTTCACCTTGAGTTCTTTTTTGTTTGCTATCTACAATTGTGTATAAACCTCCTGCACCACTATCTGGAGTGTGATATGATGCTGAAAAGATCTGTAGGAGAAGGGAGTTTGACAACATTCTCCTTTGGCAAATCTGTAGGGAAGCAATCACTCTTCATTGCTGAAAGAAATATGAATTAGTGTGACCCAGATGAAGGACAATTTGACAACATTTATCAAAACTGCAAATGCACATAGCCTTTGACCCAGGAATTTGACTTTCATGATATATTCTATGGATTCCCATGTATATATGCTCAGGGCTATAGGTTCAAATCTATTCTAAGTAATATTCTTGCATAATAGCAAATGGCTAGAACCAACTAAAAAATCCATCAATAGTGAATGACTAAATTACAGCTTATTTTTATAGTGGAGAGCTACATATCTATTAAAAAATTATAGGAACTATATAGTGGAAAAATGTGTTAGAACAGTATGTATAATATATCTTTGTATAAAATAAGAAAAAATAAAAATCTATATTTGTATCTTATTGAATATGCATAACTCTGGAAAGATCTATGGAATCTAAGAATAGAGATTTCTATGTGGAAGGGAAGGAGGTTCTGGCTAGATAAGGGACTGGGTTGGAAGGAAAGAAGTTTTTTTGTTTTTTTTTTTTGCTTCTTTTCTTTTATAGTCTTTAAAATTTTTTGTTGGGCTATATGAACATAACTAGTTAAACATTAAAAAAAAACCTTAAATCTATATACATGACTTGCAACGCCTAAACAGAAAGAAACTTGCCCTTTATCAGCAGAGATATTATTTGGTCTGATTTGATAACTGGAGCTCTAGTTGTGAGACGAAAAGACTGCAGGTAGAGACGTGCTGACTTAATGGATTCTACAGTAAAGGGTGAGGCACTGAGGGACTAGACCCCTGATGCTGGGTCTGGTTGGAAGGTAAAGGGTATTGAGCTATCATAGACATAGCACAGGTATGCATGCTTAGTCACTCAGTTATGTCTGACTATTTGTGACCCTGTGGACAGCAGCCCGCCAGGCTCCTCTGCGCATGGAATTCTCCAGGCAAGAATACTGGAGCAGGTAGCCATTCCCTTCTCCAGGGGATCTTCCAGACCCAGGGATCAAACCTATGTCTCCTGCATTGCAGGTGGATTCTTTACTGTCTGAGCCACCAGAGAAGCCCCAGGTAGTGCAGGTAATACAGCAGGTAATACAGCTATAACTGTAGACATCCACCCATGCCAGAAACCATGGGGCAATAAGGCACACAAAGATGCTATATCCCATCCTTTCTGCCCTCCCACCCTTAATCTTCTGCTAATGCCAAACAGAAGCCAGAGAACAAGGAAGCCTGGGCCATTTGCTCCATAGTGGTCATCTTCCTGTAGACAAATGACTGCTGAAAAAGGGTGGAAAATAAATCCAGGCAAAAAATGAAAAATAACCAATACAAGATATTAGGAGGACAATTTACATCTTAGATATGTGTATAAGTCCATCCACATGTGTTCTATAAAAGAGTTAAGATGGGTCCTGTTTATCAGCTCCTATGTATATGCTTCTTTACAGCAGGCTGGGATCATTAGCTCAAATCTTGCCAGCACCAGACTCAGGTTTTAACCTATACAACTGCTTTAAATATAGCTCAAGTAAGGATATTTCTAGCCATATAGAACTTGGCTGCCTTTTATCCCCTGTGGAACCGTGTTGATTTATCTGCTAGATATAGGTAAGACAAACCCTGGGGCTACAGAAGAACAAAAACCCTGTTGCCTCGTGGAAGTCTCTGACTGAGAGGCACCACTCTGGGGCTAAGTGATATCACTAAGACATATAAGCTCCTTTCTGATTCCTTTTTTTCCCAGGAACTCCCTTGCCCTCTTCCATTCTAAATGATAGCATCATTCTGTTGTCTTTGGAAGATATTCTGTGAAGGACTTCTCTCTTGTGTAACCCTTCAAAGTACCACTCAGCCAAGCTCATTATGCATCACTCCTACCCCATGGTCACGATCAGCCTCAAAGGCTCATCACAGTGTTGCACACCTGGATAATGAGTAGCTGGTATTCAGATAATTTTTTATAATTTTTCCTTTTAGTTTTTAAGATAACTCTGTAGGTTAAGTTCTGTTATCCCTACTCAAAAGTTAAATGTCTTATCCAAGGTCTGAAAGTCATGATGAACCCAGGATACAAACTTCTGACTTTAAGTCCTCATTCTTCCTCTATACCACACTTGAAGGCTTCCTTGGTGGTTCAGACAGTAAAGAATCTGCCTGCAGTTCAGAAGACCCGGGTTTGATTCCTGGGTTGGGAAGATTCCCTGGAGAAGGGAATGGCTACGGGAAAGTCTACCCACTCCAGTATTCTGGCCTGGAGAATTCCATGGACTGTGTAGTCCATGGGGTCACAAAGAGTCAGACACAACTGAGTGACTTTCACTTTCCAGTATTCTTGCCTGGATAATTCCATGAACAGAGGAGCCTGGTGGGCTATAGTCCATACGGTTGCAAAGAGTCAGAAAGGACAGAGCTACTAACACTTTCATTTTTCAGCACACATAGGCTCTCCTTTAATCATATGAACACCCTCATTTTCCTCCATTTTTGCCTAGCACACAATATTTATTATCTATCATTCTTTCTTTTAAGGAGGACAATAAGATTATATGCTCAGAGGTTCATCCAATGCTCAGAACTCAGCAGATTTATTTTAAAAAGCAGTTTGAATTCTTTCTGAATCTTCTGTCTATCCATGTTATATAACTATATTACTTTAAAAATTTCCACTCTAAAACCCTTTACATATGTTGTATATAAAGTATAATAAACTTGTTTTTCAATGCAAAGCTTGGCTCATGAGAGAAAGAAGAACAAGACTAGGGGATAAAAAACAAAGTAGGAGATCCTAACTCATGAAACCATCTTTGCTGAGTATATCGTCCAATGTCTACATCTTAAAACTTGACATTTTGCAGCTATACATGGGACAGGAAATTAGGTCTTTGGATGCCCCAAATGGGGATTTGGAACTAAGATCCCATGTAAACCTGAGAACCATGAGAGACTACATTCTGAGAATGGTAAGTTTATGAAAATCTGCTTAGCAGCAAAGAGGCTTATCTAGATAGAAATAATTTGGGAGATGGGGATTCATGTTTTACTTCCCTGCATGGTCCAGGGAACTCTGAACTAGGCAAATAACTATATATGATTCCAGATTGGTAGCAACCAAACATGTGGGAAAAGTAAAAGCAAATACTCTCAGGAGAGATGGTCTAGTCATTAGAAATCTCATTGAATTCCCACTTTATAAAGCCCAGTCATTTGACTATGGATATTTGAGTACACAATCAAAAATTACTAAACATATGAAGAATAAAGTCACAACGAGCAAGAGCTAGTGAAAGCAAAAAAAAAAAAAAGTCAAATTTGATTCCCAAGGGCCTTGCTTATTCAAATTATTGGATGTAGAATCACACACACATAATTGATAGAAAATAATGTAATGTGTTTAAGATCTTCAGAAGACGAGCAGAGAATCCAACTTTTGACCTGTAGCCAAAAGGATACAGAGAATATTTGGTCATTTAGTTTTCTGGTGACTAACTGAAATGTCATTTCTTTTTAATGTCACGTGCTGTGCTCAGTGACTTAGGCGTGTCTGACTCTTTGCGGCCCCATGGACTGTAGACTACCAGGCTCCTCTGTCCATCTGATTTACCAGGCAAGAATACTGGAGTGGGTTGCCATTTCCTTCTCTGGGAATCTTTCTGACCCAGGGATGGAACTTGCATCTCCTGCACTGGTGGATTCTCTCGGGAGAGATGCACAGTTATTAGAGATCTCATTGATTCCCACTAGCGGATTCCTTACCACTAGCATCACCTGGGAAGCTCTTATAATGTCACAGTGAGGAGGAAAGATGGAAAATGTTCGTGAAATAAAGTGAAGTCTTTGAAACTGAAAATTATGATATTAACTTTAACATAAAAAATAGCAAACTTAGAAATAAATACAACATACAAAATAGCAAACTTCTACCTAGTCTCATGACTTGCTGGGCTTCATTTTTTTCTGTCTGTAAAACGAAAATTTCAGATCATACTGTGGGAAAGGGAGAAAATGCTTTTTCTCCTTTCTTGCTTTCTTTGGCAAGGTTGAAAAAGGAACTATTGCTACTTCTGAGAATTCTGCTGGTTTTCATGGTGGTAAGTCAACAAGTTTCCAAGTGAAAACATACAAATCCAGCTCTGCCATGCTAATATAAAAAGATCTCCAACGGACAGTTAGGTTCAAAATCTCAAGATGTGGTACAGTGTGTAAATGCCCCATTTGTCTTAAAAAATATATGTATATATCATACATAAATATATAATATGTTTGCACAAAATATTCATGCAGGGATATGTAAAAAATTATAATTGTCTAAAGGAGGATGCAAGTGAATTTGGGGGATGTGGAGATGGAGAACAACATATATGAATGTTTTATTTCAATTTTATGAAACTGCTTAATTAAAAAATAAACAGATTCCTTCATTAGCCAAGATAGTATCTTTCTACATTACTTATTTGTGCTTAGTTGCTCAGTCATGTCTGACTCTTTGTGACCCAATGGACTGCAGCCCACCAGGCTCCTCTTTTCATGGGGATTCTCCAGGCAAGAATACTGGAGTGGTTTTCCACTTTCTCCTCCAACTTATATATTTAGGGAATATCATATTTAGCATATCTAGTGCATTATGTAGATGGAGGATGCTTGTTTAGTTTAACTCCTGGTTCCATGATTCTTTAGCTTTATGAGTTTGGGAAAGTTCTTTTATCTATCCATGCCTTGGTTTCCTCTTCTATTTCATGGTAAAGTTGCTTTGAGGATTAAATATGATAACATATGTACAATTATTTACACAGTACCTGAATCATGGAAAACACCTAGGAAATGTTAAACAGTGTTGAGATTTCAACCTTGCTGATTATTTTTCAATTCCTATATTTCAAACAACTTTATATACTTGAAACCTTAAAGCTAATCACTAATTAAAGAGGACAGAAAGTTTTAATAGTAAGACAAGCTGGCTCGCTGGTAAAGAATCTACCTGCCAATGCAAGAGATGTGGGTTCGATCCCTGGGTCAGGGGATCCCCTGAGAAGGAAACAGCAACCCACTCCACTTTTTTTGCCTGGGAAATCTCATGGACAGAGGAGCCCAGGAGACTACAATCCATGGGGTTGCAAAAGAGTTGGACACAACTTAGCAACTAAACAACAATTATTTATACATTCACCTTCAGGACATTTGTTTATCATACATAATTTGAAGGTAACTCCAAAACCATACCAAAATATCAGTAGATCTATGTTTTCCCCTTTGGAAACATTTACCCTCAGGCTTTCTGCCAGCTGATAGCCTTCCCTTGTGGCTCAAATGGTAAAGAGTCCACCTGCAATGCAGGAGACTCAGGTTCAACCCCTGAGTTGGGAAGATCCGTTGGAGGGAGGGCATGGCAATCCACCCCAGTATTCTTGCCTGGAGAATTCCATGGACAGAAAAGTCTGGTGGGCTATAGTTGATGGGGTTGCATAGACTCAGACACGACTGAGGGACTAACTAACACAAGAACACTTGCACAGGAAAATTTCACTTCACAGTTTGCCAAATATTTTATGTGAATATTGGGAAGTGTGTCCTCTGGATAAGAAACTAAAACATGCACTTTGTTTATGAAATACTGTTACTTCATTTGAAATTATAAGTGAATGAAATCTTTCAGTAATACCAGCTGAGGGAGAAGACTTGGCTTCCAAGAATTCTCATTTAGTAATTTACAATGAGAACTATGACAAATTACCAAATAGACCAAAATAACAGACTTCACTGATCACCACAATTTCTTCCCGGAAGACTGATTTATATTTGAAGCCAAATCCTAACAGAATGTGCAGCTTGCAAAATACATCTTCTGAACACAAGGAGTAGGGTAACTTTTAACCACATGACTACCTCTCCTCAGTGGAGAATATCCTCTGACTTTTCTGACCTTGTCAGCAGACCTGGAGATCAACAGATCAGGTTTAATTGCAGGGTATTTGTTATTGTTATTTTACCATTTGGCCTCATTTAAAAATCGTTTCTTTGTTTTAATTTAACATTTATAAATTATTTGTTAATGACATTTACCTTGCCCTATGTTGGGCATGTTAATACCTTCAGATACTTCTTAGCATTACTCTGAAGAAAAAATTTTTTTTTTATTTCTTCTTGGGACTTCTCTATTGGCACAGTAGTTAAGAATCCAACTTCCAGTGCAGGTTTGATTCCCTGATTGGGGACCTAAGATCTTACACATTGCAGGATAACTAAGCTAGAGCACTGCAACAAAGACCCAGTGCTGCCAAAATAAAAAGAAATAGAATAAAAATTTTAAAAAGCTTTCCCAATAAAACATTAAAATTTTTTCTTCCCATTATTACTCTGAATATCTAGATAGATTTTTCAGCTCTCAACATTTCTTAGATATCTGCAGTCATAACTATTGCTGTGTAACAAATTCTCATTATTAACTGACTTACAACAATGTAAATTTCGTGTCTCACAGTTTCTGTGCTACAGGAAGTCAGGTACAGATGAGCAGGGACTTCTGCTCAGATTTTCACTAGGTTGAAATCAGAGTTTCTGCTGGAGCTGCCATCTCTTCTGGGGCTCAGAAAGATCCTCTTCCAAGCTCACTGGTTGTTAGCAGAGTGCAGTTCCTTACGACTGTGTGACTGAGGCCTCAGTTCCTGCAGGCTGCCCACCATCCCCAGCCATGTGGCTCTCCCCACAAGAGGCCGTTTGTTTCTTTAAGGCCAGCAGGAGAGCATCTGCTGCTGCTTGGAATAGCTCTCCCCCAGCTGTCACAATAGAGTCTTATATAACTTAATTTAAACCAAGGTGTGGGGAGAGAGCCAATTAGCCAAGATGGCGTATTCCTGCTCTCTCACCCTGCGTTTTGTAAATAATGACGACGTCACAGCTGACCTCACTTGTAGCACGCGCAAGCGCATAACAAGGCACTCGCTTGGTTAGGGTTACTGTGTGGGGTCCACCTGTGTGAAAGTGAAAGGTGCTCAGTCTTGTCCCACTCTTTGCAAACCCCTTGGCTGGTAGCCTGCTAGGCTCCTCTGTCCATGGAATTCTCCAGGCCAGAATCCTGGAGTGAGTAGCCATTCCCTTCTGCAGGGGATCTTCTCTAACCCAGGGACAGAACCCAGGTCTCCCACATTGCAGGCGGATTCTTTGCCCATGCCCGTATGGGCTCCACCCAAAAAAGCGACGGGAATTACTGCTGCGTCATGGCTGTGTCCCTTGGGTCAGCCATGAGAGGAGAGGATACAGCGAGAATACTACTACGGCTGCTGTGTCAGCCAGGAGAGAGGTTGTGTGCAGTTATGTTATGTCTGCTGCTATGGCTGCTGTGCCAGCTAGAAGAGAATAAGTGTGTCTGAAGTTCCTATGGCCCATCCTAGAGTCTCCTTCCAGCCTCTTAGCTTGCACTTTGCCTACTCTGGGTTCAGCGACCAGTGCTAACAGTGTGAACAGCGAAAACGACTGGCATCAGGAACAGGAAGAAGAGCAATGTAAAAGGACTGGCCGCCTCTCATTTTCATGCCCAAACTTAAAGGGTGAGTATTGTACTGAACTGCACACCTTGGGTAGGAGTCTTGGGAACCATCTTAGAATTCGGCCTGCCACACTATTTATTTACTGGTTATCGTGAGGGGACAGAGGATTGTAATTTGACTTGCACTGCAGATGTGCTGAAGCCTAATCTCAGTGTAAATTCTGTGGTGTCCACTTGTTTTTGCCCCCCAATTTTTCTACTGGCATTTGATTTTTCCGTGGTGGTAAAACATGTCTTCAAATTTGATTTGCAGAATCAGAAATCAAGAGATGCTGTGAATTTAAATAGGGGATAAAATAAAGCTGAAGGGTCCCATTAGGCTACTTTTCAAGCTAAAAAAAAAATTGTTATGTATAAAAATTATTCTTATCAGGATTCATATGAACAAATTATAGCAATTTTGAGTGAGAAATAATAACAGTCTCCAGTTGAATGCCCTTTATCTCAGGGGCCCTATGCACATTATTTCATCCAATCTTCCCTATGAAGAAGTTGAAATGTTAATAATAAATAAATGTTAAAAATTGCTGTCAACTTATTTTGAGATACCCACAACTAGTACCTCTCAGAGCTAAGGTTTCAAATGTAGCCCAATTTGAGTTCAAAGACTATATTCTCTAAATTCTGAGAATATAGTTAAGAGTCTGAGAAATTCCCACTTAGCTTGTGCACAGTTAGAGGCTTGCTTGGTCTGTACCAGGCACCATACTAACCACAGGAGACACAATGGTGAACAAGACTGACATGGTCTCTGTCTAAAAGAGTAAGAGCGCAAGTTTCCACTAGAGTCTGAGATCGTAAATTTTCCTTACGGCAAGTAAAGAGCTTATCTATGCTATTAATATTAATAATACTAATTAGTAATGGTAGTAATTCCATTCTCTATTGAGTAAAATGTGTGTGTGAGTTTCTGATATGATCACAATGAATCTAAATAAAATTTTCTAGCTATAGTAGAAACTATAAAATTTTCTTGCAGTCACTGTTTAAAAGGCATAAAAAATTCTGTCTGTGCATATGCAATTTGCCTTGAGAAAAAATAACCTATTAGGGAAAATTAGCATTAGTCATCAAAAAATTTAAAACTATGGTAAGGTTTGAATTATAAACTTGGATTGTTCTGACATAGTATCTTTGAGTTGAGCAGTGGTACTCAGTTGCCAGACTGAGCATGTGTTCTGGGCAGGAAAAAATAGGCATACTAGACATAAAACCAATAAACGAATAAATAAAACCAATAAAACGAATAAATACGGGAGAGTAAGAGCAAGAGAGTAATGGAGAAAGAGACTTGGGAATTGAGATCGATTTAGCTTCAAAGAATATTTCCAGAATTTTGAAAGCAGTAAATTTGGAATAAAAGTTTTACTGTCTATGTACATGTACATTTTATTTAAATATTTTATTATATATATGTGTATATATACACATACACACTATATATATTTTTTAATATATATATATATATATATATTTTTTTTTTTTTCCCAGGTAGTGCTAGTGGTAAAGAGTCTGGCTGCCAATGCAGGAGAACTAAGAGACATGGGTTCAGTACCTGGGTTGGGATGATTCCCTGGAGAAGGAAAGGGCAAGCCACTGCAGTATTCTTGCTTGGAGAATCCTATGGACAGAGGAGCCTGGCGGGCTCCAGTTCATGGGATTGCAAGGAGTTGTACATGACTGAAGTGATTTAGTATTCCTTAGCATACATATATGGTGAAAATCAAGTGTACCATGTTTCCAGTGATTTGAAAATTCTAAAAACCCTAACACAACCAGTCTTATTTTGGATCAGCTGTTTAACACCTTTCTTTCTTTTCGTAGGTTTCCATTAAAGCAGAAGGACCTTTGAGGTGAACTGGTACACCACAGAAATAAAAATGTTAAAGTAACTTCATATTCTTTTGTAAATTACAGAGAAACAACTATTGCCACCTAATGGTAGCAATGCAAACTGCAATTGGTTATTTCTTAAATAAGCATCTGCAACTTTTACAGCACATTGGACGACATAAAAAAGGTATCACTGTAATATGCAAATAACATTAAAATGACATTTAGTAGTGATAAATATGGAAACATATATTGCTATCAGTAATGCACTTTTATGTAATTACTAGACTTGGAAAAACCTTATGCCTCATCTTAACTGACATTAAACAGTTCTGATAAATGTTTTCATGTCGCTGCTTCTATTAAGACAAAAGCATAATATAACAGGAGAAAATTATTTTTATGACTTTTCCTAGGTTTTTAAATTACACTGGAAAACTACTAAATACAATTCAGGTTAGCTATGAAATAAAATCTGAATACTTGATAATGGCTTGCAATTATTTTTTGTTTGTGTACTTAAATATTCCACGAATTTAATTTTCTCTCTGGAAATATATCTAAAATATTTAGTTAAAATTAATATTTATTGTATAATTTAGGATGAATTACCATATTTCCAAAGTTAGGCAATCAGTCAGTATAATGATTTAATAGGGATGTATTAATCATTAATATTCAGAATATACCCTCCAAAGAGACAGCATAGAAAGTTGCCTACCTAGCGGAATATGTAGGTGTCCAAAATTATTGCAGTGTCATATTGCCAAATTCTACTGGGTAGGAATGCCAAGTCATTGTTTTCCCAGTTAAAGTGAAAGTTACTCTTTAAGATGGGGACTTCTCAGGTGTCTCACTGGTAAAGAATCTGCCTACTGATGCAGGAGATGTGGGTTCAGTCCCTGGGTCGGGAAGATCCCCTGGAGAAGGAAATGGCAACCCACTGCAGTATTCTTACCTGAAAAATCCCATAGACAGAGGAGCCTGGCTGGCTACATGCCATGGGGTTGCAAAGAGTCAGACACGACTGAGCAACTGAGCACCCCTGCACTCTTTAAGATGACTGACTAGATTATGCGTTTATTCATCTTGCTGACATCAGTGCTTTTTGGAAGAGAAACACAGGACAGCAAATTTTGATGAGTAGTCAGAGAAGAAAGCTAGTACTCTGACTGTGGAGTACTGCAGGGTAGAGCAAGCATGGAAGGACGTGGCCAGTGTGAGGCCTCTCCCTCTGTGACACTGAATGCCTAGGGTAACCCAAGTGAAGGGGGAAAATCTGAGGACAGTGTTAAGAGGATAGAGAGATCATTTACCTACTATGCTATGTTGATGGTAACAGACTAGGATTTAGAGTCAGAAACCCACATGAGTTTTTGGTTCTATAACCTGAAGTCCTGTCCTGATTCCTCTTACTGAGGATTGCATGCTCCTCCAGTCGTGTCTGACTCTTTGTGACCCCATGGACTGTAGCCTGCCAGGCTGCTCTGTCCATGGAATTCTCCAGGTGAGAATATGGATTGGATTGCCATTTCCACCTCCAGGGGATCTTCCCAACCCAGGGATGGAACCCATGTCTCTTGCATCTCCTCCATTAGCAAGCGGATTCTTTTACCACTGCACCTCCTGGGAAGCCCTCGATAATGCTAAGTGGGTTATCAATTAGTCTTATAAGCATTGGTTTATTTATTTATAAAATGGATGTTGTTGTTTAGTTGCTAAGTTGTGTTCAACTCCTTTGCGATCCCGTGGACTGTAGCCTGCCAGGTTTAGTCCATGGGGTTGCAAGAGACCCAGTTCAATCCCCGGATCCGGAAGATCCCCCCATGACAACCCACTCCAGTATTCTTGCCTGGAGAATCCCATGGACAGAGGAGCCTGGTGGGATATGGTCCATGGAGTCACAAAGAGTCTGCCACAACTGAAGTGACTTAGCACAATCTGGAAAGACATTCTAATTTATTGTTTTATCTTTTAAACTAAGAATATATCTATAGGAGAGACATTAGTGTTCATCAAATACCCATTTTCTTTTCATTTCCCACTTGCTTTTTCAGTTGGGGTGGGTCCATGTGACCAGTTCTTTAGCAAATGGACTATTAGGAAGTCACACGTATTCTTCTAGATAGAGGAAATCAAAAGCCAGTGTGGTTCCAACATTTTTCTCCTCCCCATCACAGGGACTTTGTGTTCCCAGTGGTATAATAAAGCTGGATGTGTGTGTGTGTGTGTGGGTGTGTGCGCGCGCTCAGTCATGTCCAACTCTTTTGCGACCCCATGAACTGTAGCCCGCCAGGTTCCTCTGTCCATGGGATTTCCCAGGCAAGAATACTTGAGTGGGTTGCCGTTTCCTCCTCCAGAGTATCCTCCCAACACAGGGATCAAACCTGCGTTTCCTGCATCTCCTGCATTGGCAGGCAGATTCTTTATCACTAGCGCCAACTGGGAAGCCCATAATAAGGCTAATATACTCTAAATATTGTAATGTATATTTATTTAGTATTTGAGATTGGTCTGTATTTTTCTGGTCTTAGAACTATTTGGGAGAGTGTGAAATAAATGTTCCAGTGGCTTTTAGTAAAGAATCTAAATGTTTTCATTCCTGTCTGTGCTTGGAAACAACTTTAATAATATGGAAGTTGTAACTAAATTAGTCTCATTCTTTCCTGATATGTACTAATATTATTTAAAACTATGAATTTTCCTGTTAACATTATTTTGCTATCTGGCACAGATTCTAAGTTTTTTAAATTAGAATTTAAAATTATTTTTATATTTTGAAATTTTACAATCATTTCTCTTTTTTCTCTTTGTAGTCTTCTGTCATATACAAATTGATGATAGGTAGATTGTTAGATACATAGATGGATAGGTAGATGATAGATGGATGTTAAAAGGGATTCTTTTGTTTTTAAATGCTGTAAAACAATTTCACATTTATTTAAATGCTGTAAAAATAATTTCACATTATTCAGTGGACTAAAAGTTAGGAAAGCTGATCACATATTTTTATATGCATTAGTATAGGCAAACAATTATAAATATAAAACTTGGTATTCTTTTATTGAGAAGTGTCTTGATTATTTGTTTTTATTGTTAAAACTCAAACTTTTCAATGCTGTCTATCAACATCATAAACATGACTTTAGGTTTTTACAATTAGAAACTTGAACAATTTGGAATTTAACAAAAATTCCGATATGAGAGCAATTGAACTACTCCTCTAAATCCTAAATTTATCTTGATCCAAATCATATTAATACACATACCACACTAACTTCACACTTGGATAATCAAGTAGCAACTCAGAGATATTTACTGGGATTTTAAAATTTATCATATCACATGTCAGTTGCTTTACTATTAGTTATAGGAAAATTTCTTCCATATATTAGTGACTGGATAAATTACATTTTTTTTGCAACTAATGTAAAGTAATTAAAAGTATTATTGTTTTTCAGTAGCTGTGTAGAATTGTTGATCTAATTTAGAGCTTGTTTATGCATATTTAAAAAACTTTAAAAATAGAAACAAAGACACATCAATTTTATATTAATACACAAACAGATGGAGAAATGTGCTGTGTTCGTGGATTGGAAGAATCAATATAGTGAAAATGAGTATACTACCCAAAGCAATCTATAGATTCAATGCAATTCCTGTCAAGCTACCAGAGGTCTTTTTCAGAGAATTAGAACAAATAATTTCACAATTTGTATGGAAATACAAAAAACCTCATATAGCCAAAGCAACCTTGAGAAAGAAGAATGGAACTGGAGGAATCAACCTACCTGACTTTAGGCTATACTACAAATCCACAGTCATTAAGACAGTATGGTACTGGCACAAAGACAGAAATATAGATCAATGGAACAAAATAGAAAGCCCAGAGATAAATCCATGCATCTATATTAATAGAATTGTGGAAAAAGGAAAAAATAATTAGAAAAGAAAAAGCATTGTTAATAGACAATAATATGATAGCAATATATCTACCATCAGAAACTATAGGTAGTACAAAGGAAATCCCAAGGTAAAAGATAGAAATTCTGTTTGTTTAAACTACAAAATTCAGCTTGTTTATAAGAAACATTCTATAACAGTATTCAGAAAGATGGTTATCAAGCAAAACAGATTGTAAATTAAATACATTATTATGGAGAAGAGGGTATTATATAATAAAAGGAAGATATGATTTTGGTAAAATGCATACTGATGTACATGAAGCAAAAATGATAGATAAAAATTTATAGATATACAGCCACAAAAAGATTTGTGATTCTACCTAATATAATTTTAAAACATTAATTCCTTGAGCAAACAAAAATTAGTGTCAATATAGAGGATTTAAACGAAACAGTTTATAACTTGGTATAATATCTATACACAGAATGTGTGTAAAACAATTATTATTATTTTCAAGTACAAGACAACACATTATTTTCAAGTACAAGAAACCTCTGTAAAAATGAAAGTGATTTGGCCACAAAGAAACCTCAGCAAATTAAATAACAATAAAATTAGAAATTATTAGCAAAAACAGAGGCATTTGGACATTTAAAAATGCATTTTATATAACTTTTTGGTTAAAGAAAAAAATCATATATTTGTATACCAAAATAGACTTCTGATAAATATGTAAAATGAAAAAGGAAGTTGTAGATTCATAAAGTGATATAATTTATGTACATTTAAACACATAAAACATTACTATGTAGAAATACATAGGCATTGTGTAACATGACACGCATGGAAATGATATGATGCATCTTCAGGGCAGTTGATATTGCTAGGAAATCAGGAAGGAGGAAAATGGAGTTATTGTCGGAGCTAGGTCTGTAGCACTTTTTCTTTAAAACCTGAAGCAAATGCTGTGAAGTGTTAACTTCTCTTAAATCTGGTTGTTGAATGCTGAGCTATTTTCATCCTTTTTAAAATATATAAAATATGTTGCAGTTAAAATGAAAAGAATATCTTTAAAGAAATGAATCAGCAAAGTAAAAAACAACATCCTTACTGTCTGAGGGAATTGTTTCATCCTGAATTTTCCACTTAGGGGAGTGTGGGGCTTTGGATAAATTATATAATTTCATTGGACATGGGTTTCTTTATCATAGAATTACTTTGAGAATTATAAAAGGCTTGTATTTATACTGCTCACCTCTTTTAGAACTGCCATATGAATGACGCTTAACAAATATTTATTTCCTCATTTGCTGAATAAATGAATGAAGGCACAATCATGATCTTGGGCTCTAGAATTGTAACGAGTGAATAATGAGCGTCATCCTGCATTTGATCCAGGATATATCTGATAGAGTAAACAAGAGATAATCATTTCTGTATCTGCCAAGAGGTGTTCAGTGAGTCTTGTCATTTTCTGATCTTTCTCTTTTGGCTGCAGCAAATAGAGCATTACATTCTGCAGCCTGAGAAAGCTGCACATTTGGTCAACATGTCTATTATTTGTTCTGATTTAAAGACAGTTTTCAGTATATAGTTCAAAGAGTAAATCTTAGTTGGCCACCTCAGCAACATCTATTTTCTTTAGAAGTAAAATGCTGCTTAGATTTCAGGTGTGATTTTCCTTGTGAATATGATGGGCATATTTTTACTTGGCAATATTTAACCTGATGGTCATTAAAAGTAAGTCTTCTTTCTACCACCCGGTATCCTGCCAAAGAATAAAAGTCCCTCTTAAATAGCTCTTAGCTAAATATTAAACTCTCATCATAGAAAATGATGTTTCTGATCAACATGCTGCCAAAATAATCAGTTGAAAGGTGAATAATTCAGTCAAGATGATTTTGTGGCATTCTTTAGAAAAAATATGCTTAGTTAAAAAAAATAATAATTAGCCATTTCCCTGAACTCAGACTCTTTTTCAGATGAATTTATCAAAACCATCTGGATGTCTAGACATGGCCCAAGATAAAGTATTCCCAACAGTATATTAAGTAATGAAAATGAACAAGTTAGAAAATAAATAGTTCTTTAGAGTATATTAGTAATCCTGGTAAAAGAATTTAAGGGACAGTTTAAGTCTGAAATCTTAAAGTCTATACTCTTAGAACTCCAAGGTGAGTAATTTATTAAAATATTACAAAAATAGACTTAATTTACCATCTGGAGGCAATATTTTGAAAGGTAAAACTTAATTACCTAAAGACTTATCTAATACTGCTCTAAGAAATACACTGTATTTTTTTATTTGAGGAATTTTGAAATCTGGTATATTTTAATATGTATATTTTTACATATGCTTTCTGTAAGTACTATAGAATCATTAAAGAGTAACAGAAAATTTTTATGTTTAATTTATACCCAAGTATTCTATTGTCTTTTATTTTAGTGAAAATTGAATTATTTTCGTAATTTTATTTTTGAAACATTCATTATTTAGTATACAAAAATAGAATTGACTGTTGTATGTTGATCTTATATTCTGATCTGATATTGATTATATATTGACTCACTTACAATTACTAATATTCTAATAAACTTTAGTGGATTTTAACTTCAATATATTTCCATATAAGATAATATCATTTGAAAATAGAATATGATCCTTTCCTTCCAGTGTCAATGCTTTTATTTATTTTTCTTGTCTAAATGCCCTAGCTAGAACTTCCAGAATAATGTTGAATAGATGAGGTAAGAGTGGACATCCTTGTCTTATTTTGTAGGGGAAAAGCATTTGGTTTTTCGCTGTTAGGTATGATGCTAATTGTGGGCATTTTTTCATATAAATTGCCTTTCAGATTGAGCAGGTTCCTTTAATTTCTAGTTTATTAGGTTTCTACCATGAAGATGCTTTTTCTGCATCTGAAATAATCATATATTTTTCACTTCTTAATTTATTGATATAGTGTAATTCTGTAAATAATTTTTGTTTGATAAATCAACTCTGCATTCCTGAAATAAATCCCACTTGGTTATGGTGCATAGTCCCTTTTATATATTACTGATATATTAATTTGCTATATCTTATTTAAGATCTTTGTATCTATATTCATAAAAGATACTGGTTTCTGCTTTTCTTGTCTTGTGTTTGTCTCATTTTGATATAATGGCAACAATGATCTCATAAAATGAGTCAAAAATGATTAGCTTCTATTTTTTAAGGAGTTTATGAAGAATTAGTGTTTGTTCATATTTAATATTCTGTAGAATTAACAATGAATGCATCTGGTGTTGGGCTCTTCTTTGTGGGAAGTTTTAAATTAGCAAATTTATTCTTTCTACTTATAGGCCTATTTGCATCTGTTTCTTCTTTTGCCAGTTTCTTTCTAAGAATTTGTTCCTTTCATCTAAATTATCTAATTTGTTCATATACAGTTGCATATTTTTCTTTTAGCATCCTTTTTGTTTTGTTTTGTTTTTTTGGTCAAACTATGCGGCATGTGGGAAGTTAGTTCTCTGACCAGGGATCAAATCTCTTCCCCCTTGCAGTGGAAGCATGGAGTCTTAACCCCTAGACCACCAGAAAAGTCCCCTTTTAACATCCCTCTCATTCCTGTAAGATCAGTAGTGATGTTCCCTTCTTCATTTGAGTCTTTAGTCTTTATTCCCCAATCAATCTAGCTAAAGATTTGTCAGTTTTGTGGTCTTTCCTCCATTTTGTTCCTTTGATTTTTCTCTACTGTTTTCCTATTTTATGTTTCTTTTATCTACATTCTCATCTTTACTATGTGCTTTCTTCTGTTTGCTTTAGTGTTAGTGGTTAGTGTGCCCGTCTTTTTCAAGTGTCTTAAGGTGAAAAGTCAGATTATTAATTTATTTATTCTTTTTAAGTATTTGTGTTATGAGTTTCTCTCTAGGCACTGCTTCAGTTGCATTCCATAAGTTTAGGTATATTGTATTCCCTGAGATTCTGTCCATTTTTTTCATTCTTGTTCTGTGTATTCATATTACATGGTTTATAGAAATTATCTTCAAGTTCACTGATTTTTTTCTTAGATATGCTTAAACCTACTGTCAAGTCTCTCTAGTGAATTTTTTTCTTTGAGATTTTTTACTTTTCATCTCTAGAATTTCTATTGATTTTCTTGTATAGTAAGTATCTCTTTTTTGACATTGTCTATTTGCTGAGACATTGTCATCATGTCTGCCTTCACTTCTTTATGCATGGTTTCCTTCAGTTCTTTGAATATTTTATAATAGCCTTCAAAGATTTGTCTGCTATGTATGATCATTGAGTCTTCTCAAAGGCAACACCTATTGCCTGCATTTTTTTTTGTTCTCTCTTTATACATATAAATAGGTCATACTTTGCTGTTTCTGTATGTCTCATCATTTTTGTTGAAATAGACAATTTTAGTGAAATCTGTATATTTTCTGATGTGGGTCTTCATAGGGAGGTACACAGTCTCTAGTAGGCACGGCACACAATCTCTCAAAGAGGCAGTGGATTCATCAGGGCTTTCTTTAATCTCTTTCCCTGTGCTCCCTGTTAAGTTTTTTGCCTCTGCTGATAATACCCCTCTGTTACCTCCACTAATTGCCAGTTGATGATGCTATTGTTTTCAACTATGCCCTGGGGCATAAATTGCTCCACAGTTTGATTTAATTCAATTAGAGTCCCTGGCTATTGGATTTATGGAGCTATGGAGTTAATCCTTCCTATGATCTGTTTTACTACCCTTGTGTAAAACCTCTGTGTCACTATTAGGGGTTTAGAGGTGGGCATAATTCTGTGATTCAAGTGAAATGCCGGGTGATGTTGATAAGTCCTGATCTTTGCATCTGCACAGTCTCAACTTGAAACATCCTCCCTATGAGCAAGCTGGGACAGAGTGACTGGGGACTAGTGTTGTGTTTCCACCCTCCGTCTTTTCTGGGTGGAGAAAGGCAGCCCCAGTTCCCTTAATTGTCCTTTGCTAGAATAGAGTTTCTGGACAAGGGGCTGGGGGGATGAGTACTGATGGAGGGTGCTCCTCTAGGGACGATTCCATAGATATAAACTGAGAGCAAGATGGAGGGGGGCTCTGTGTTCTTAGTTGCAACCCAATAGAAATAGTTTCCATGATGCCGAGCTGAGGAGGTGGCAGGAAATGGTGCATGCATGCGTGCTAAGCCGCTTCAGTCAGGTCTGACTCTTTGTGACCCTATGGACTCCTCTGTCCATGGGATTCTCCAGGCAAGAATACTGGAGTGGATTTCTACGCCCTCAACCAGGGGATCTTCCTGAGCAAGGGATCAAACCCACATCTCTTATATGTCCTGTGTTGGTGGCTTCTTTACCCACTCAGCCACCTAGGAAGCCCCAGAGGAAGTGGATTAGAGTTCAGTTGCTACAGACTCTGCTGTTCTTAAAAAAATTGAGTGCATTTTCTGGAATAAACATTTTACATTTTCTCTATTTCTTTAGAACAATTTCCAAGTCACTGTTTTTTTAATTAGTTTTAATCATTTGTAATTGTTCTACTGGGAAGAGGGTCCTCATGTCACCATTCTGGAAGTCCTATGAATGGTTCAGTTTTAATCCAGACAAATACAACTGTTTCATCAGAGCGTGATATGTTGATTTAAAAGCTGGTGATGCTAATTTCAGCTCCGGAACTTTGTTACTGAATGACATCAGACTTATTATGGCAAATAATGGCATCTGAAACTCCCCATTTACACATTAAATGATAGAATCTAGGAATCAGCATCCATTTCCATTTAAACACGTTTGTGAGATTTAGCCAACTATTGAATTAGCTCTCCCTGAGTGAGCAAGATGCAGTATGTGTTACAGTTTGTTACCCTCTCAAGTCATCAAAGTCTTACATAGTCCTGGGACCATAATTTTGAAGTAGAGCCCTAATGACTTAAAGAAAAATGATTTTTATCTCTCTGGGATACAGTGAAGGAACTATGTTTTAATTAAAGATTATTTATAACTTATTTAGTAATTATTCCAAGAACCATAAAATTATTAAGATGTGTCTGAGGGGAGAAGTGGGAGGGTGAAACACCCCCCAAACACAAGATAGAACAAAAGCAAGAACCACATGTAGTCATTTAAAAAGAAAGATGATTGAAAAGATAGTATTAAGGATTGCTATTCCCGCAGTCATGTGTAACACTAATAAAATTATTAATACATTATTTTCACTGGCAACTTTTTAGTAAGAGAAATCACAACCTCTTCTATTTGTACTTTAATCATTTTTACTTTGATTATTAAAATAATTTTATAAGCCATAGAATCATACACACACTTTCTCAGATAAAACAAATTACAATTAGATTAAATCATGATCAGTAACTTTAAAACAACTGAGTGTAGATTACAAACTTCCTAAGACCATGATTGTGAAGTTTCATTCTTCTGGAAAGAAAACTTAGAGTACCATTCAATTTTTAGCATGTTTTTCCTTGTTGAATTTCTTTGTCATCATTTGATCTGAAAATTTGCTTTCATTATCATAGTATTAAATTTCAAAAATTTGTGCATTTGAAGGAGAAGTAATTTACTCTTATAATATTTTTTTTTTTTACTTCTTAATGTATGCAGGTCAGGAAGCAACAGTTAGAACTGGACATGGAACAACAGACTGGTTCCAAATAGGGAAAGGAGTACATCAAGGCTGTATATTGTCACCCTGCTTATTTAACTTCTCTGCAGAGTACATCATGAGAAACAGTGGGCTGAATGAAGCCCAAGCTGGAATCAAGATTGCCGGGAGAAATACCAATAACCTCAGATATGCAGATGACACCACCCTTATTGCAGAAAGTGAAGAGGAACTAAAAAGCCTCTTGATTAAAGTGAAAGAAGAGAGTGAAAAAGTTGGCTTAAAACTCAACATTCAGAAAACTAAGATCATGGCATCTGGTCCCATCACTTCATGGGAAATACATGGGGAAACAGTGGAAACAGTGTCAGACTTTATTTTTCTGGGGTCCAAAATCACTGCAGATGGTGATTGCAGCCTGAAATTAAAAGACACCTACTCCTTGGAAGGAAAATTATGGCCAATCTAGATAGCATATTGAAAAGCAGAGATATTACTTTGCCAACAAAGGTTGGTCTAGTCAAGGCTATTGTTTTTCCAGTAGTCATGTATGAATGTGACAGTTGGACCATGAATAAAGCTGAACACTGAAGAATTGATGCTTTTGAACTATGGTGTTGTAGAAGACTCTTGAGAGTCCCTTGGACTTCAAGGAGATCCAACCAGTCCATCCTAAAGGAGATCAGTCCTGGGTGTTCATTGGAAGGACTGATGTTGAAGCTGAAGCTCTAATACTTTGGCCACCTGATGAGAAGAGTTGATTCATTGGAAAAGACCCTGATGCTGGGAAGGATTAAGGGCAGGAGGAGAAGGGGACGACAGAGGATGAGATGGCTGGATGGCATCAGCTATCAACGGACATGGATTTGGGTGGACTCTGGGAGTTGGTGATGGACAGGGAGGCCTGGTGTGCTGTGATTCATGGGGTCACAAAGAGTTGGACATGACTGAGCGACTGAACTGACTGAACTGAACTGAATGCATGCTTGCTAAGTTGCATTAGTTGTATCTGACTCTGAGATCCTATGACCTGTAGCCCGACAGCCTCCTCTGTCCATGGGATTCTTAATATGTTTTCCTAAAAGGAAACTCAATCTCTAATTTATAAAAATGTTCTCCTTGAGTTATGAAGAGGAGAAATTTTCCTTCTAAATAAGATGGGTAAAATTATATCTATACTGAGAAACTTAAATAGTTCTTATGACATTATATAAAAAGTCTTACAACTGGTTGGGAATATTAACTTGGGATGCTCTCTACAGTGAAACCTACTAATTGTCAAGTCATATCTAATTTCCTTTTTAAGGAAAACTCTGAAAATGGATCACATTGCCTACAGTAATTCTTTGTTCCTACAGTTCCTCAGTGTCTCAAATCTAAAGATTTCCCTCCATTCTATTAGAATACATAAAGACATTCTTTGGGGATAGTGCTTTGCGGAAAATTTCCCTCTTGAATACTGTGAACTCTTGAAATGCCACCTACTGCATGCATTATGCAGGGTATATGAGTGTGCACACATACACACAAAGATAGGGAGGGAGATTTCCACTCTATGTTTACTGAGCTCTTGCTGCCTCAATCATCTTCTGTCTTCTTCAATTTTTATTCTCCATCTTTCTGTTCATTTCTTTACTTTCATCTGTAAGTACCTCCAAATTTTGCTAGCTGAATAGCAAAGAAAACCAAAATATATTCCTTCAAACTTCAAGATTTATTTCCAAGTTACATTCTCTTCTCATTCCTTTCTTGGATCTGCATTTACAAGAGTTTACAGTTTATTATATAACCCTAAAAATAAAACATTGTCGGGACAAATACCACTTATCAGAAAAGCACTCAGTTAATCTCTTTGATTTTTATTCACACTCATTCCCATGAAATCTTTATTCTGTAACTACCAATAATCTTAAACTGCTGTCCCAAACATAATGATGGCTCTCTTGAAGACAAATCCATTTCAAATCTACTAGAGAGTTTTTTTCATGGAATTTAACAAGCTGATTTTGAAACTTAAATGAAAGAGCACAAAGTCTAGAAGACTCAAGATATTTCCAAAGAAAAAAACTGTTCTAACAGATAACAAAATTTTAATAAAACTATAGCAATTAAGACATTGTGGTATTGCAGAGAGACAGGTAAATAGACCCACAGAATAAGAGAGTTTTGAAACAACTTACTGAATATACAGATTCAGGGAGAGAATGGATACATATATATGTATGACTGAGTCCCTTCGCTGTTCACCTGAAACTATCAATACGTTAATCAGCTATACCCCAATAAAAAACAAAAAGCCCAAAAGAAAAAAAAATGTACAGATACAGTGCACTTGCCTTGCTTACAGTACTTTTCCCTTTTCACTTGGCTTTTGCAGGATAATAGTACACTCCGGAAAGAATAGCTATGTATTTTGAGGATGTTAGATATGGGCTGTCATTGTCATCATGGTCCTGTGTGTGTGTGTGTGTGTGTGTGTGTGTTCAGCTGTGTCCGACTCTTTACGACCCCATGGACTGTAGCCTGCCAGGCTCCTCTGTCCATAAAATTTTCCAGACAAGAATACTGGAGTGGGTTGTCATTTCCTAATTCAGGACATCTTCCTGAACCAGGGATCGAACCTGCATCTCTTGTGTCTCCCGCATTGGCAGGCAAATTCTTTACCACTGTGCCATCTGAGAAGCCCCAGAAATATCATACTGCTCTACTATTTTGATTCCATTCTGCTTAAATAGACTTGGTAACTAGGAAGTAGCATTTACCCTAGATACTCTAGTCACATACATATATACCAAGGGTCCTGAAACATTTTAAAGTTTTGTAGTGAACTAATGATCTAGGGCATTCCAGGAGATTCTTCTTTAAAGTAAAAAATGCATTTTTGCATCTTGGACCTCTATTAAGAAAGAGAAAGTGTTTGCTTTGGTCTATTTGTTTTTTAAATAATGAACCATTTATTTATAATGTTCTCTTAATTTCTGTTATACAGCAAAGTGATTCAGTTATAAGAATATATTCGTATATTCATTTTCATATTTCATGGTTTATTAGAGGATATTGGATGTTATTGCCTGTGCTATACAGTAGCACCCTGTTTATCCACTTTACGTATAATAGTTTGCATCTGTTAACCCCAAGTTCCCAGTCTATCCCTCCTCCACCACCCTCCCACTGTTTCCTTTTTTGAGGCAATTTAAGCCATGCTTGGGGGTACCACCTCCAGTAAATTTACCAGATTATGGGGTAAGGTTGTGCATTTTGTTAGAGCTCAGATTCACGCTGTGGTATGATCTTTCCTGCCGTGTGGTTGTGGCATCCTGCAGATCTGATGATGCTGGAGGGACAGGTAGTGCTATGGGGAGTCACTGGCTCCGGTAGGAGAGTGGTGGTGTGGGCAAACCTCTCCGCATCTAGAGCTCATCTCTGCTTAAGATAACAGCTTGCAGATACTAATGGACATCGATTGGGATTAAGAAATGTCTTAATCGTGGGAGTAAAGGTGACTATGGAATGTGAACTGCTTATCCTAAATTGAATGCTATCAAATCTGTAGAGTCATAGAGTGGCACAGGAGTATCATCAATCTGTTGTAAGATGGAAATAGTACACTGATGTGTGCAAAATGGGAGCAGAAATCACAAGTTGATTGCATAAATAAGTGGTCCAGAGTGCTGTGTCAGTGACCTCCATAGTGCCAAAGGAAAATTTCACGGTAGTCAGAGATACAAGCAATACACAATACACTTGTTCACTTGAAATGGAGGAAAAAGTAACCTGATAAATGAAAACACACTGAATCTTGTTAATATGCTGGAAATGTTCTGTACCTCTGCTGTACGGTAGCCCCTGGCCACATGCGGGAAATCAAATGTTTGAAACATGACTAGTGCAACTGAGGAATTGAGTTTTTAAATGTAGTTAATTTTATTGTTTTTTAAAGGTATTTTGTGATGTCAACAACTTTTTAAAGTTTTTACCGAATTTGTTACAATATTGTTCCTGTTTTATTTTTTGGCCAGCAGGATCTTAGCTCCCCAACCAGACATTGAACCCACACCCCTTGAACTGGAAGGTGAAGTCTTAACCACTGAACCACCAGGGATGTCTCTAATTGTAGTTAATTTTAATTACTTTAAACTTAAATAGCGACATTGTGCTACTGAATAGCACTGGTCTAAATTATATGTATTTTAAAACTATAAAACAAGTGATACAAGTTGTAAAAAAAGTAGCTGATCAAATTATTCTACTAGTTTCCAGCTATTATTAGATGTGGCTCTCATTAGCTAAATGACGCTTCTATCTGAGCTATGTTTTGACTGTATCTTTTCCAATGATTTCTTCATCTAATTTATAGTCATTAGTTACTGGGAATCCTGCCATGTACCTAACAGGTCGAGTTTGCATGCTGCCCTCCTTCTCAGCTTTCTGTTTTCCTCCTGGCCTCTCTGTGACTCTTTCACCACGAACCATGATACTGACTATATGTCCAGCTGCTGTTCATATGCCAGGAGCTGGGAGCACTTGAACCAGAGGACAAGTGAGACAGGGTGTAGGGGGGTGGGCAGGGTAGCATAAGGGTGGGGATGAGATGGGTTAGCTTTAACTCATCCTAATTGCCAGAGCCTGGCCAGGAACTGGTTTCACCCAGTACAAAGGCAGGACACAGTTGATTCCAGTCCAGTTAGTATATGGAACAAAGATAGAAGTGAAAAAGAATAGAAGGGAGACAATAAGGAAAAAATAGAAAGCATGAAACCAGGACGGATAATGGCTCGGGTGACCCTGACAAGTGACAGAGTAGGTGGGCACCGAGGAGGATGGGCAGCCTGCTGCGAGTTTTCTCTTCCTAGGAGTCAATCATGAGGGTGGGTTAGAAGGGGACATATATGATGTCACCTGCTTGATAGTTTACTTCTCTGAGTGTTAATTAAAGTCTCTGGGATGGACACATGTACCTATAGGTCTCCACCTGTCTAAGGTGATTTATGTACTCTAGCAGGGACTAAATTGTCCAGTAAAAGAGAGGTTTCCAAAACAACATGAAGAGAAGTTAACACACTATGTAGGAATTCTATCACATCCAATCATCTCTTTATGTCCTTTGTCACTGGCTGCCTTCCCAATTATATCTGAGTTGGAAAAAACACATGTTTCCTCTTGGACAATGAGGTATCTCTTCATGGGTAGAAAGATTAGGTCTTCAATTTAGCTGTGCTCCCCCTGCCCCCCAACTTTGGTAATAAACAGTAGGATATTTACATCTGACCACTTAATCCCAACTCAGCTTTAATATTCAAAGGTAAAAAGTGTCTTGGAATTGAAATGTGCATGCTGGTATTTTTATTGATTAGTTGATGCACTCAATATGCCAGCAAATTTGGAAAACTCAGCAGTGGCCACAGGACTAGAAAAAGGTCAGTTTTCATTCCAATCCCAAAGAAAGGCAATGCCAAAGAATGCTCAACTTACCACACAATTGCACTCATTTCACACACTAGTAAAGTAATGCTCAAAATTCTCCAAGCCAGGCTTCAATACTACATGAACTGTGAACTTCCAGATGTTCAAGCTAGTTTTAGAAAAGGCAGAGGAGCCAGAGATAAAATTGCCAACATCCATTGGATCATCAAAAAAGCAAGAAAGTTTCAGAAAAACGTCTACTTCTGCTTTATTGACTATGCCAAAGCCTTTGACTGTGTGGATCACAATAAAGTGTGGAAAATTCTTCAAGAGGTGGGAATACTAGACCACCTGACCTGCCTCTTGAGAAACTTGCAGGTCAGGAAGCAACAGTTAGAACTGGACATGGAATAACAGACTGGTTCCAAATAGGGAAAGGAGTACGTCAATGCTGTATATTGTCACCCTGTTTATTTAACTTATGTGCAGAGTACATCATGAGAAATGCTGGGGTGGATGAAGCACAAGCTGGAATCAAGATTGCTGGGAGAAATATCTAACCTCAGATATGCAGGTGACACTAGCCTTATGGAAGAAAGTGAAGGAGAACTAAAGAGCCTCTTGATGAAATTGAAATAGGAGAGTGAAAAAGTTGACTTAAAGCTCAACATTCAGAAAACTAAGATCATAGCATCTGGTCCCATCACTTCATGGCAAATAGGTGGGGAAACAGTGGAAAGAGTGACAAACTATTTTTTTTTGGGGGGGGGCTCCAAAATCACTGTAGATGGTGACTACAGCCATGAAATTAAAAGATGCTTGCTCCTTGGAAAGAAAGTTATGACCAACCTAGACAGCATATTGAAAAGCAGAGATGTTACTTTGCCAACAAAGGTCCATCTAGTCAAAGCTATGGTTTTTCCAGTAGTCATGTATGACTATGAGAGTTGGACTATAAAGAAAGCTGAGCACAAAAGAATTGATATTTTTGAACTGTGGTGTTGGAGAAGACTCTTGATAGTCCCTTGGACAGCAAGGAGATCCAACCAGTCCGTCCTAAAGGAAATCAGTCCTGAATATTCATTGGAAGGACTGATGTTGAGGCTGAAGCTCCAATACTTTGGCCACCTGATGCAAAGAACTGACTCATTTGATAAGACTCTGATGGTGAGAAAGATTGAAGGCAGGAGGAGAAGGGAACGACAGAGGATGAAATCATTGGATGGCCGCACCGGCTCAATGGACATGAGTTTGAGTAAATTCGGGGATTTGGTGATGGACAGAGAGGCCTGGCTGCAGTCCATGGGGTTGCAAAGAGTTGGACATGACTGAGTGACAGAACTGACTGACTAATTGATGCTGGTATTTTTCTTGATTAGTTGATTGATTAATTTACTTCCCAGAGTCATTGCTCTTAGCAAGGTAGGGATAGGGGATTAAGAGGTACAAACTATATAAACAAGCTATAGGGATATGTTATACAGTACAGGAAATATAATCAATATTTTTTAATAACTATAAGTGGAGTATAATCTTTAAGAATTGTGAATCACTGGTGGTTATTTATGCATCTGAAATTTATAGAATATTGTAAATCAACTTTCCCTCAATAAAGGGGAAAAACTATTAACATCATTTAGCGAGCTTTAAACAACTTCCAGTGCCTGGCCCCTTGAGATCTGGTAGTAAGCCTTGTCAGTGGCCAAGTGATTGTGTCCACTCTGCCTGGAAGCCTTGTTTTGCACGGTCTCGGGCCAGCGGATCCTTTTGTGTGGTCTGATGACATTTGGTACTGGGATGGAACTTCTTTGTTTCTTTGCCTTCATAATAACTGTTAACACAGAGCCCTCAGCCTTCTCATCTGTAAATGCTCAGAGTTCACTCCAAGTGCAGACTACACAGGACTCCTCTGCTCCCCTCCCGAGTGCTTGGCTAAATGCCTACAGACCGTCTGCTTTTTCATTATGGACCCCAGGATGGAATTTGTTTCACTGGCTCCCCACAGTTCTCTTTGACTTGAGCGTTCACAGGGCATGGCCCTTTGCTGCCTGGGTTTTGACCTCCTCAGAGTTCTGTTCTACCAGCTAGGTTTGCTGCTCAGCACACATGTCTGAGACAGGAAGGGGTACCTAGTGACAGCTTATGTTTGTAGGGGAATTAGTTTCTGACCACGATTGGAACTTAAACATCCTTTCCATTCCAAGGGGGCCCTGGCAGTTAGCTGCATAATCATACATTCTCCCAGTATTAACAGCACAGCAATATCACAAGTAAAGGGAATAACAAATCACTGAACAGATGGTACTTTGACTCCAAGTAAAAGATGCAATGTGTTTATATTAATTGATGAGTCATTTGACTCAACTAATATGTCTTGAGCATCTCTTGGACAGAAGGAGAAAGGCAATCAGTCCTGAAAATTCATTGGAAGGATTGATGCTGAAGCTGAAGCTCCGATACTTTGGCCACCTGACGAGAGGAACTGACTCTTTGGAAAAGACCCTGATGCTGGGAAAGATTGAAGACAGGAGGAGAAGGGGACGACAGAGGATGAGATGGTGGGATGGCATCACCGACTCAATGAACATGAGTTTGAGCAAGCTCCAGGAGTTGATGATGTACAGGGAAGTCTGGCATGCTGCAGTCCATGGGGTGGCAAAGAGTCAGGCATGACTGAGTGACTGTACTGGACTGAATATGTCTTTTGATTAGATATCATATCTTAATGACTAGATATCATTAAGTTATGTCTTAAATGAGTTAAATTATGAGTTAAAAATTTGAGATATTAACCCATGTTCCCTCTTTCCATAATATATTCTCTTCTCTCTTCTCCTTTTAAGCAAGAATTTTTGGTTCTGTTCCCCTTATCTTAAGAGAGGTCTGTGAAAGGACAAAAGCTCCTGCTGCCTGGAAAAAAGAAAAAAAACCCATTTTCTAGTTTTTGTTTTTAAAAGGCTAAACCCCAGAGCTAAAATTGAGTTTGGCTTGTCAAAGGAAAATGACTTTTAAAAAATGGATAAAAAAGGTTCTTTCACAGACTAGCAAGAGAATACTGCTTGCAAGGGAGAGAGAAGCAGTCGAAAGTGTGTCTAGTCTACTGGGGAGGGGGTAAGGGGATGGCCTGTGGGGCAGCCATACCAGGGATTTCAAACACCTGCTATGGCAAAGGCAGGTCAGACAAGTGGTTGCAAAGGAGCTAGTGTTAAAAAAAAATCTTGCAAATATTATGAAAACATCAACTGACACTCTGCCTCAGTGTTGGGGGATAATTGAGGTTGGATGTGTCTATGTCAAACATCAGATGAGCAGTCACTTCTCAACTCCTGTGATCGTGGCCACATGGAGAAATGCCGATAATTTCTAGCTTCCCTGATGTTCCAGAGAAGCCAGAAATCGTGATTTTTTTGTGTGTGAACCCTTCTGACTTTTAAAAGTTGGCTACAATGTTTTTAAAACAAAGCGTAGGCCAAACAAAGCACAGCTGCAGACCAGACATAGTTTCCATGCCACTGACTTGCAACCTGTCACCTATACGGGCCCCGTGGGCCATCTCAGCAAGGATTCCTGTGCCTGTGGTTTAGTCACTAAATTATTGCTATCTCTTTAGTGACCCCATGGACTGCAGCTTGCCAGACTTCTTTGTCCATGGGAATTTCTAGGCAAGAATTCTGGAGTGGGTTGCCATTTCCTTCTTCAGGGGATATTCCTAACCCAGGGATCAAACCCGCGTCTCCTGCATTGGCAAGCGGATTCTTTAGCACTGAGCCACCAGGGAATTCAGTGCCAGAGAGTAGGACTAAAACAACAAAGGAATATTGGTCAGAAGGGGTCATGTAGATAGAGCTGTGAGTGCATGCAAATGGATGAGCAAGGACAAGGAGACACCTCCAGCATCAGTGTTTCGGCTGAATGGTCTACCTCAATGGTATGAGCAAGAAGCGGGAATTTCAGTAAGCAATGAGGATGATTGCTTCACAAGCTAAAGTTGAAGACAGAAAATAGAAATAGATTCAGATTATGGAGAAAAGGGATGTGATAATTCTTGAACACATGTTTTTGTAGACTGAGATTTCTATTTACTGTTCCCAAGGACTTGGCAGATATTGCTAACAATTCCTGGGTGTGCACACAGTCAGCTCCAGCATAGACATTCCAATAATCTCTTAATCTTCAGACCATCAGGTGACCTGGGGATTATGTTTTGAACTCTGTTTTGGGGAAGGGGAATCTGTTCCATATAGAATTTACAGAGATCACTGCTATGTCTTTTATTATTATTATTATTATTTTTAGCAGCTTTATGGAGGTAAAATTTACATAACATAAAAGTTACTTACTATAATTATGCAATTCAATAATTCTAGTAAATTTGTAGAGTTGTGTAGCCGTCCCCACAACTCACTTTTAGAACACTTCCATCACTGTAGAAAGTTCCCTTGTGTTTTTTCACAATAAATCTTCCCTCCTAACCTGGACAAGCTCCGATCTGCTTTCTGTCTATACTACACTTTCCTTGTCTGGACTTTTAAATAAATAGAATTATTGAAGATGTAGTCCTGTCACTGATAGGTATAGGGTCTGGCAGCTCACCACCGAAAAGCCAATAAACAGGCCAGGTTGGTGGAAAGTTTGCTTTATTTTAGATGCCCAAAAACTGAGGGAGAGGAGGGTGGATGTCTGTCAAAAGGCTGACTCCACCCCATTGGCAACCAGTGGAGCAAGAGCTTTTTTAGACAGTGGGGTGGGGGGACTATAATCAGAAACAGCACAGTCATCTCTAACAGATCATCTTATCAGTGGTCTGACCAGTGTCATCTTGGTTGTTTTAGGTACAGTTAGTCTTCAGTTTCAGAGTCTGTTTGTTCCCATTTCTTTGAGGCCAGTTTTCGGAATCGTGGCAGCTTCTGTTGTGGGTACAGTGTGGTCATCATGTAGCTGACTTCTTCCACCTAGGTGGGGGTTTTAGTATCTGTAAGACAGCTCACAGGATATAGTTCAGAATAATGTCCATAGCCCTTGAGAAAGAACTAAAGGTCTTTGACTATGCTTAATGAGTACATTATAATTATTTGATCTCCTTTGATTGTTTTCCTTTGTTTTCACATGTTCTCATTTTTTTCTGATTAAGCTTATTCTTTGCCTAGAGCTTTCCACAGACAAAAGGCAGGTTGAGGACATGGGGGATGGAGGCAAGGACCACAGCATCCTGCTCCATTTCAGTGCTTTGTATCTGACATCTTTCACTTAGTGGGATGCTTTTGAAGGTGATTCATTTTGAATATTCATTCATGTCTTGGTAGCTTTTGCCTTTTTATTACTGAGTAATTTTCTACTGACTGGATATACTACAATTAAAAAGAAAAACGACTTTTGCCTAGTTGATGGATATTCAGGTTGCTTCTGGTCTGGGGCTTTTATGAATAATGCTGCCGTGATTGTTTATATACAGGTCTTTGTGTGGCACTGCTGTGCTTTTGAGAAGGAAACAGCTGACTTCTTGGAAAAGTCCCTGATGCTGGGAAAGATTGAGGCCAGAAGGAGAAGAGGGCATCAGAGGATGAGATGGCTGGATGGCCTCACTGATACAATGGATATGAACTTGGACAAACTCCAGGAGATGGTGAGGGACAGGGAGGCCTGTCGTGCTGCAGTCCGTTGGGTTGCAAAGAGTCGGACATGGCCGGGCAACTGAACCATGACAACAGCTGTTATGCCCAGATCCTAATCTCCACAAATCACCAGGAGGCCTTACACCGATGCAAGCGCATGAGGAAGTTTATTGAAGACCCGGGTCTGGACCGCAACACACACACCGACGCAGCGGAATGAGGGCAGCGGCCCTGGGCCTCATGGTACAAGGTGTTTAAAGGGAAAATGGCTACAGGTGGGGTGAGGCATCGTGGTGCTCCGTGATTAGTCAGGCACTTAGGTCACTTAGGTCTCACACAGCCATTAAGAGTTTAGAAAAGGTGCCAATTTCATAAGCAGTGGTGTAGAAACTCGTCATCCTGGGGAACCATGGAGAGGAACCTGCCAGGTTCTGACCAGCATCTGCTCTCCATTGATGTCAGCTCCAGTCTTCTCTCAGAAAGCCAAGTCCTGATCAGGAACATTGGGCTGGGAGCTGGAATAGACGAGGGGAGATGTAACGCCTTGATATAAACAAGCAAAAACAGGTGGCCACTTCCTAGGAAGGATGTTGGCTGTCAAGGCGGAAGTGGGGGATTGGCCATTAAGCCAAAGCCCTCATTAATGAGAAACCCATCAGAGGCAATCGTGACTCAAGAAGAACTGCAGCTTCGAGTTGTGGATTAGCACTGGAAGAGAGATCTGACCTGGAGATTCACTTTTTGGCATTTCCCTGAACTATTTTTTGGGTAAAAAAAGAAACCTATAAACTCAGTCTTAGGGAGCCAGACTTCCTACTCACAAACTATCCAATGCTTCAGTCCTTTCTCCCAGTCCTTTCCTTGCACTAGCCATCTGGTACATGAACTCCAACAGGGAGTTGAGTCTCAGTGGATGCTATTATATAATGACCAAAGAATGGCCTTAAGTTTACGAGCACCCAAGAGACAGGATAGAGGAAACACATCACGAGACGTAAGAACAAGAGAAAGACGATTGTATTCCATAATCTGTGACTCCCAAACCATGATTCTCACTGGTCTTCTCGCCACAAATTAAGACACTTTGAAGACACCCAACCCTGGAATAGGCCTATGAAGATTGGTCCCAGGTGTTATTTCTTGAATTACTTAATGCTTTGCTGATTTTGCCACTAGACTGAGATGCCTTCCCCATTAAGGATCCCTGCATTATCTAGACATGCCTATCCCCTATATCAAGACCTTTTACTTATGTGCAACATTGCCCATCTTTGAGCATCCTAGGAGTGGCACTGGGTGGTCAGCAATAAACTCACTTTGAGGAAGAACCTAGATTGGCCCATTTTCCTGTGCAAATGACCAGAAATTCTGTGCTAGTTGAGTAGGGCTGATGTGAAGGGAGCATATAACTGCCCTACTCCCCAGCTCTCATAATGTTCTCCATTCTTTTTAAAATTTTATTTAAAATTTTTTATTAAAGGATAATTGCTTTACAGAATTTTGTTGTTTTTCTGTAAAACCTCAACATGAGTCAGCCATAGGTATATATATATCCCCTCCCTTTTGAACCTCCTTCCCATATCCCTCCTCATCACACCCCTCTAGGCTGATGCAGAGCCCCTGTTCGAGTTTCCTGAGCCATAGAGCAAATTCCCATTGGCGATCTATTTTACATATGGTAATGTAAGTTTCCATGTTATTCTTTCTATACATCTCACACTCTGCTCCCTTCTCCCCATGTCCATTCTCCATGTCTGTTTCTCCACTGCTTACCCAGTCCACTTCTTTTTGTTTATTTAATTTGTTTGATTCAACACTTTAATGCCAGCCTTTCCTTCATGTCTTTTATTATACTCACACTGGCAGTATGTCGTGGAGTTAAATAGCCTAACTAAAAATTGGAAGGGCTATGATTCAGGATCAGCATGAGAATTAAATATGTTAATGTATGAAAGAACTTAGAGTAGTGACTGGTCCATAGTAAACATGCAACTAATGTAAGTGATAATGATGAAGATGTTTATTATAATGCAGAGAAAAGTTCAACTGAACTTTTATTTGTTCTGTTCATCTATCTGTTCCAACACCTATGCCACACATTTTTGTCCATGTGGCACAGAGCACAGGATCTTAGGCCTCTAACCCAGGAATGGAATCTATGTCCCTGCAGTGGAAGCATGGTGGCTCAACAACTGGACCACCACACTTAACCACTTCATCACCTATGCCATACATTTTTATGATCATACTTTTAAAATACAGCTGGTAGAGCAACTTCTCATTTCTTTTTTTTTTTTTTACTGAGTTTTCTGTATACTTTTACATGTTTTCCTTCCAGATGAATTTTCAGAACCATTTATATCAAACACCGAAGAAGATCATGATCAGAAGTAAAATGATATGTACTATTGTTATATTTATTTAGTGGCTGATCTCATTACATAACTGCTTTTGTAGTAATTTCACATTCATTATTGGGTTGTTTTCCTCTGGATTGGGGAGAATTTGAGTCTATATAAGTAAAATTTAATTTTCATGTGGATGTCAACCTTCATAAATTGCCACCATTTTCAGAGTCTCAGGTTATGCTATAATATCTATATATTTTCTGAACTTTTGAAATCCATGCCCCTCAAAATCTAAAAATTAGATTTTACTTTGGGATTTAAACATCATCGTATTAGCATACCCTGGCACTACTTTTCCTAATGTCCAACTAACATACTAAGGAAAGCAGAGAAAAAAGAAAAATATGAATAAAGCGCACATAAACTTATATACCAGAACTGACAGTCAGCTGATTGGTTGATTCTAATAGAATCTAAATGTTCACTGAACTCCAGTGTTGTGTGAGTCTACTGAAACAAGCTTTGGTGATCTACCCGTGCTCTGTTGGCTACCTTGCACACTGTTGATGGGATTGTAAATTGATGCAGTCACCATGGAAAACATTATGGAGGCTTCTCAAAAAATTAAAATAGAACTTTCATATAATACAGAGATTTCACTCATGAATATTTGTCTGAAGAAAACAAAAACACTGATTTGAAAAAGTTTTATGCACTCCAGGGTTCATTGCAACGTTATTTACAGTAGCCAGGATATGGATGTAATCTAAGGGTCCTTCAATAGATGAATGAATAAAGAAGATGTAGTACATATAAACAATGGGATACATCTCATTCATAAAGAAAATGAAGTCTTTCTATTCGCAATAACATAGAGGGTATTATGCTAACTGAAAGAAATCAGACAGAGAAATATAAACACCATATGATTTCACTTATGTGTGAAGTCTGAAAAACAAAAACAAACAAAACGAAAACAGACTCATAGACACAGAGAACAAACAGGTGGTTGCCAGAGAAGAAAGGGGTGAAGTGGGGAGAAAATAAAGGAAATTAATTAAGAGGTTCTAATCGCCAGTTATAAAATAAATAAACCAAGAGATCTAATACACAGCATAAAGAATATGGTTAATAATATTGTATTTGCTTTGTATGGAGACAGATGTTTACTAGACTTATCATGGCAATCACCTCATAATGTATGCAAATGTCAACTTACTATATAATACTTCTGACATTATCTTAATATTGTAAACCAACTCTATATAACTTAAAAAAGAAGTTAGAAAAAGAGCAGTAAACTAAACCCAAGCCAAGCAGAAGGAAGTAATAAAGATTAGACTAGAAATCAACAAAATAGAAAATAAGGAAACAATAGAGTAATTCAGTGAAAAGATCAGTCCCAGAAAGATTCGTTGGTGAATCCTATTAAACAGTTAAAGTAGAGATAATACCAAAATCTTTCAGAAAATTGAGAATGAAACATTTTCCAGATTATTCTATGAAGTCGGTATTACTCTAATCCTGCACCCAATTCTAATAGGGAGTGGGGGTTATGTTCTTCAAAACCAGATGGATGTCCTATGAGTCAACTCCATTCTAACATCATGAGGAGACATTCCTCATGTTAAAAACTCAGCCTCAAAAGACTGCGCCTGCTTCCACTCCAGAAGCTAGTTGCAAACCTAATTGCTTCTGACCAACAAGCTAGAGATTCAGCTAACATGCATGCTCAGTCCCGTCTGATTCTTCTGTGACTCCATGGACTCTAGCCCTCTATGCATGGGATTTCCCAGGCAAGAACACTGGAATGGGTTGCCATTTCCTACTCTTGGGGATCTTCCCAACCCAGGGATCAAACTGTGTCTCTGACATCTCCTGCATTGGCAAGCAGATTCTTTACCAACTGTACCCCCTGGGGAAGGTATAAATTGGAGGTTCCAATGACTTCTTCCTCTTTGGGTTCTATTAGTTTGCTAGACCAACACACAGAACTCAGAGAAACATTTTACTTACTGGATATCAGTTTATTAATAAAAGGATATGACACAAGAGGAGCCAGATGAACTAGATGTATAGAATATGGAGAAAGGGTGAGGAGTTCAATGGATCACTCTCCCAAAACTCTTGTTCACCAACCCAAAAGCTCTTTGAATCCTGTCCTTTCAGGTTTTTATGGAGGCTTCATTACAGAGGCATGGTTGGTTACATCACAAGCTATTGCATCTTCACTCACTCTCCGCTTCCTGGAGGCTGGGGGTGGGACTGAAATTGTTAACCTTGTAATCACACGGTTTGTTTTCTTGGCACCTAATACTCTTCCTTACTGTGCTTTCCAAAAATCACCTGGTTAATATAAACTTAGATGTGGCTGAAAGTGACTTGTTATGAATATCAAGACAATATATTGTTCTTATCACTTAGGAAATTCCAAGGACTTCAGGAGCTTGGTGCCAGAAATGGAGACAAAGACCAAATATATATTTTTTATTACAAATCACAATATCACCATTTACTGATACCAATGATATTGCAAAAAAGAAAGATATCCTTCATGAACATAGATGTAAAATCTCAAGAGATTTCTAGCCAGTTCATTTCAGCAACATATAAAACACTTAAAAAGATTACATATCATGATTAAGTGGGATTTATCCTTGAAAATGCAAAGTTGACTTAACATCTGAAAGTCACTTAATGTAATAACATTTTATTAATACAATGAAGAAAAAAACCCACATGATTTTCTCAAAAGATACAAGCATTCAACAAAATCTAGCACTCATTTGTGATGAAAACTTTCAATAAGCAAATACTTCATTTTGAAAAAAGGTGCCTACTAATATGGCTTCTCAGGTGACTCAGCGGTAAAGAATCTGCCAGTGCAGGAGACACAGGAGATGCAGGTTTGATCGCTGGATCAGAAAGATCCCCTGGAGGAGGAAATGGCAACCCACTCCAGTATTCTTGTCTGGAAAATTCCATGGACAGAGCAACCTGGTGGATTATAGTCCATGAAAGAGGTTGAAAGAGGTGGACACGACTGAGTCACTGAGCACGCATACATGCCTCTACTAACAACCAGGCAAAATAAGTGCACTAATTGTACACTGCATATGAAAAAATTTCTGCAAGAAACTAAAGAAGAATAGGGAGACTTTTCATGACCATGGATTAGAAGGTTCAATATTAATATGATGGATATTTTCTTCAAAGATCTGTAGACTTATCACAATCTTATCAAAATCTCAGCAAGCTTTTGTGTAGAAATTGATGATTTGCTCCTAAAATGTATATGAAAATGGTAAGAACTTAGAATAACCAAAACAAAGTAGAAAAAGGAAGAATAAAGTTGAATGACTTCCACTATCTAATTTCAAAGCATATTATAAAGCTATAGTATAGAAGACAGTGTGATGTTCATGTAAAGGTAGGCATATTGATCAGTGGAACAGACTTGAGAGTTCAGCAATAATCCTGTACATTCATGGTTAAATGTTTTTTGACAGATGTATCAAAAAAATATAAGAATGACAAGATAGTAATTTCATCTGTGGCACTGGGGCAGTTGGTTATTCGTGTTTTTTAAAAATGGACTAAGCCATTATTCTACTTCACATATGAAAATTAATTCAAAATAAACCATAGATGCACAAGCTAAAATCATTAAGAAAATGAAAAGACAGGTCACAAAGTAGAAGAAAATATTTGTAAATTATATATCTGATGAAGATCTTATATCCAGAATATAAAAAGAACTTTTAAACTTTAACTATAAGGAGACTAAAAAAAAATTAGGCAGAGTTGTAGAAGATTTCTACAACTCAACCACAACAAAAGTGACTTGATTAAAAAATAAGCAAAGTATTTGAATACACATTGCTCCAAATAAGATATATGAGTAGCTAATAATAAGCATAAGAAAAGATGCTTGACATCATAAATCATCAGGGAAACTGAAATAAAAGAATGCAAAGCTACTGTATAACCCAAACATATAAATAGCATCTGTTAGAGTCGCTACAGTGAAGTTTAGCAGAGACACAAAATTCTGTGGATCAAAATTGCAGCAATAGACACCATTCACCAGACTTTTTCAGGTATTTTGACTTCCAGCTGTAGATGGAAGGTAGCTTCCCCTCTCTCTGGCCCTATCAAGAAAATACAAAAGATCCCGTTTTAGCCTTTCTTCCATATGAATGTTTTAACTATATATGAATATTTTAACTAATAGGAATATTTTAAATCTGAATAATTGTTTTTATTCTATTATATAGGTCTCTACCCCTGGTTCCTGGCACAGAACTCCTAACACTGTTGTAATTTCCTGTGAGACATGAACACTAGAGTATCTCTTATGCTAATATTTGTCTTTGATTTCTTTCTTGACACAGGAAGATAGTGTCAGAATTGAGTTAATCACATTTCTATACAAAATGTGATTCTCAGATACTGGTTGTAATTCTTACTTAAAGTATAGAAAAAAAAAGCACAGATCCCCTGTTAATGGAAAAGTAACCCATTTGCTCTTTCTGTCTTTATTTTCTTGTATGTCTCCTTTATGGTCACAGGGAACCCTTCAATTCTAATACTTATGGTCACCAGTACCTAAGGTCACAGCTGAAGGGACAAATATTTTTTGACTGCCTATATTAAGTAATGATTAACTGGTAAGAAATAACTCCCTAAAGTCTCATACACAGATATTATTGTTCATGTATTTTGGAAGAAGAAATGTAGGTTCAAAGGGAACTAGAAATTTATTTAGGATCACAGGAAGGATTCATCCTAATCTCCCCAAATGTCTTTCACAGTTCCATTCTATCATCCCATATTTTAAGTTCAAAAAATAATGCTTGTAAGAGCTATTGCATTTACACTAAAAGTTCATCAAACATAGTCAGTGTGACTACATTTTAGTTCTCAGTTCACTATAAAATTTTATCATTGGAAAAAGTTGAAGAAAGGTGTGATTCATAAGTTTCATTACATGTGTATTTTCTCTGTAGAACATTGAGAGAGGGTTTTCCCTTTTAACTGTTTAGTCAATTTAATACATGCACAAGTGCTTTCAATATAATACTCAATGGACATACATCTTTTAGACTGTCATTTTGGGAGAAACACTCATTTCACTGTTTTGAGGGAGAGAAATAGATGTGAAATTCTTCTCACTCCATGTTGAGGGATCCTTCTACAACTTAAAAAAATCTCTAAGTCACTGTTTGTGTTATAATTTTAACAGTGTCTCACTGACTTTGGCCATCGGTGAAACAAAAGGTTGTTTCAAGTAATGGGCCAAAAAAAAAATTAAAGAATTACTGGTAATAGTATTTTGGTTTATTTTGTTATAACACAGATTTCATTTACGCTTTTTGTTGATCACTTCCTTAAAATCCATCCAAAAAGCTCAGATGATCTATTTATCATGATGAAAATGCATCTGTAATTAAAATGTCAGCTGTATCACTCAATGGTTGTACTTGGTTAGGTTTGGGTCCTGGGATGCAAAGAAAGGCACCAGTCATAAAACCACTGGGAAATGTAAGAAAATATTTTTGAAGGCAAATAAAATGGCACAGTCTGCCTCCTCGACAGTCAGGTAACGATGAGGACACAGGACCTACATACTGCCCCGAGGGAGCTTCCCTTCACACCTGAACAGGTAAGGATGGAGAACTTGGGTATGAAAACCAGACAAGGCTGATTCTGTATCTCCTTGATTGCTGCCTGTGGGTAAAGAAAAAGTCCAGAACCTAATTATTTTCCCTTTAAAAATGTAAATTAGAACATGAAGCCCATCTAATTATTAATAGAAAACAAAATCAAGTCTTGCTCGTTTTGCATCTTCGCAGGCCTCCTGTCCTACAGTCTCCCAGCCCTTGCTGACTCTCACCCCACTCAGGCACCCCAACTGTTCTCCTGTCTCAATGGCTTTGCATTTGTTCTGTCCTGTGCCTGGAATTCTTTTCCTCAGATACAGCCTCTCATTTGGCAGATAAGCCCTCAGTTTTCTGTCCATGTCATCTTATTAGAGAGGTCTTTCTAGAATAGACAATTTATTTATTTAATTGTGACATGTGGAATCTTTAGTTGCAGTGTGTGGGACCTAGTTCAGACTAGTTCCCTGTGTAGGGGATGTGGAGTCTCGGATCCACATTGGATCACCAGGGAAGTCTCTAGAATAGACGGTTAAAATAGGTTCTTCTTTCCTCTCATCACTTTCTTAGGTTCCCTTGTATTATTTTCCATTACACCCCTTAACCCACCACCGTGCATATGCTGCGTTCTTTGTTTGCTGTGTCCCTGGCCCTGTGAGAACTGAAACAGTGGGGAGACAGGCTTTGAGATGTTTTCCCCAGAACTATGTCCCTAGTGCAGAGTAGGATCTCAAAAGACTGGTTTAATGAATTGTTAAATGAAATCAGCAAGATCTATTTTCTTTTTTACTTCAAACAACCAAAGCGAACAATAGAATGGTTTTATTGCTTTAATAAGTAAGAAACAGGGAAGCATATTAAGATCAGTGAATGGGAACTTTAGGAGAGCACTTCAGAAGAAGACTGAAGACACAGCCCAGGATTTGGGTTATGGGTTAGCCCAGGAAATCGTGAATCTGAAGTTATGCTCTCATCACTACATTAGTTTTCAAGTTTACCCAGCAATTTTTATTTGCTTCAGTGTTTTCTTCAATTTACTTTCTGTTGCCTCTCTGAAAAGCTTTAGGCATTATAATCATGAAGTTAAACACATACCATCTCCTTAAAAGGAAACAGAACCACGGACATGTTTTGATTAGCGCTAGAAACCCCAATTTATTTAATAGAAAATTATTTTTGTGTGGTCATTTTTAATAAAGTTTTCATATAATGGCTTTTAACTTTCAATATAGAAAATGCTTAACAGGATAGATCTAGAGCAATCTAATCTGATACTTGGGAACTTATATTTTTGTTCAGGAAAAAGGAATGACCAGCTGGCCAAGAATAAGATCTTGAAAGATAAATGTGGTGATGGCACATTGCTATTCACTTTAACAACTTTGAAAGTTGTGTTTCCTTTATTATTATTTGTGTGAAGGCAAAATATGCCTACCATTATAAGCAACTTATGATCCATATCTGGTATGTTTTTATGAACAAGATGGCTATGTTCTGACTTGCTGTTCTATTTTCATTGTGCTGAACTCAGGGTTTTCAACTTTCCTTTATAGATACAGAGAGGGAGAGAGAAAGAAAAAGGTCATTTGCAGTACTAGAATAGATTTACACTTTTAGAATTTACCTTCAGAGGCAAGGTATGTGTACATGCACACACAATAAATTAGTTGCCTTATAAAATGCAATGTGTATTCCATGTTCAAGCATGTTCTTTGTTTCATAACTTTGCATACATTATCTTAAATGTATAAGCTGTCAGGAGCTGAGCAAAGAAGTAACAGATAATTTATATTTTTTTTCTTCCTCAGAGTTAACCTAGTGTCACTGACATATATTTTAATTCCTATAATTTAAACTCCATATATCTGTTCAATAAGACCTCCCCAATTTGATTCAGAGGATTGCATTTTGAGATATCGTGGTTGAAATGAATATTTATTTCCTTAGTGATTCATGACCATGAGGGCAGCTAAGGGCAGAATTTAATTTCTGATTTCTCTAGAAGGGATGATAAGAATGAAGTGAATTGTAATTGAATTCTGAGCATGAACAAAACACGAAAGATAAATTGAGTTTGCAGATGTGCACAAATGCATTATTAATGTTTAGAGTTCAATGCTATTTTAATGTTTTCTTTCTAAATGAGAAAATTACATACTTTGAAATTTTGATATGTGGATGTGTTGATAATGTCCGGGCCACTTATGTCTCCAAATCAGTTTTTATTGCTTGTCATTTCTATAAGGAAATTATTTATCTTCACAACCAAAGTATTTCATTATAACTTGACAGACTGGATGTTTGGTGATCTTACTTGGGTGCTGCTATGCTAATTGAATATTAATTACTGCCAAATTCAGTCATTTTTTTCAGGGATAAACTTAAAATATATATCTGTTAAATGCTAAAACATAAATCAAATCTAAACCCTGACTTTGAGTTTTTCTTAATTTAAAAAGACGGTCTTACTTTTAAATGTTCCAAGTTATGATTTTTTGAAAATAAAGCTCTTGAGTGGAATTAAGTGTATTTTAAAATAATAACAGAGTAAAATGATTTATAGGCTACACATTAAATAATTAATGTATTAAATTAATTAAATCTAGAAACTTTTATCACTTAACCACCTTGAGTAACTTTGCTTTTGCCAAAACAAGAGAGAATTTTTCTATAGAAAAATTTGTTCTAGAGAGGAAAATAATATATAGGATGGCTCAGCAGTAAATAATCCACCTGCCAGCTCAGGAGACGCAAGAGATGTGGGTTCAATCTCTGGGCCGGGAAGATACCCTGGAGGAGGCAATGGCAACCCACTCCGATATTATTGCCTGGAGAATTCCATGGACAGAGGAGCCTGGCAGGCTACAGCCCATGGGGTTGAAAAGATTCAGACATAGCTGAGTGACTGAGCATGCAATATGCCCTATAGCATTTAATAATCAATTCTCTGTATGCTCAGCTTAATATTCAGTTTTAACAGTTTAATTCTCTCTTTCCAGTTGTTAAGATATGTTTCATCAATTCTACTTCAAAACACTTGTCATAATATTAATAGATATAATTCATTGAGCACTCATGAAGCAGATATAACCAATATATCCTAGAAGGTAGAAGCTATTATATTTCCATTTAATAGAGAATAGAGCTAAACTTAAAAACCAAAAACACAGAGTTGGTAAGAGAAGTAAGCAGAATTTTAACATGGATCTGTCTTCCTACAAGGCCATGCTAATAACTGCTTGTTATTTATTACATAGGGAAGTTACATGTATCAACTCCCTACTTAGTATCACTTATTATGCAGAGTGAAATGCATGTTCCTTATTCCTCACCAAGTGCTGCCTAAGATGAGCATTTAACAAGTTTGTTGTACAAATAGGGAAATTTGTGTTTCCAAAATCTGATTTCTCCTCTCATAGTACGTATACAACCTTGAGAAACAGGTAACTCCTTCAGATTCCCTAACTAGTGATTTAGTCTCCACTCATGAAACTGGTTATTTTCTAAGGAATTCCCCCAGCAGTGACTGCAACTCATCTAACACTCTTCTCCATAATCCATCCCCTATGTCTTGTGCAGATTCTCTGCTGGGAAAGACACATAACTGACAGTTATATCTCCTTCCACCCCAACCCCAGTGTCAGAATCTGATTTCGGTAAAGCCCTTCCCAAACCTACGATCTTAACCCATAGGCTCTGGAGAATGAATACAAGGATCCTACCTCTAAATAAGTTTTAGACGCTTGGTCGGGGTCATTTCCAATTTAACTTCCAGCTTTGTTTTTGGCTTGATGCTTGTCTATAGAAGCACAGTTGCTTTCACTGAGGCAGTTTATAGTTGAAGTGGATGTTGACAGTAACATCTCATTAAAAGAAGTGTCCTTCTGTGAGGACTTCATTTAGCCCCAGCTGAAGAAACAAAACTAGAGAATAGGATGAAGAAATTCTTCAGTGCTCAACATCCCTAAAGGCAAATCTGCAGAAATGTCTGTTAAGAAAAGAAAATCACAAGAGATTTATTCATGCTCAATAGCTTTGCTTTCTTTTTCTGCTTCTGTGAGGCAGAAGGCATGATTTCCCTAAGCCAGGAACAGGGGACTTAAACTACAGAGTTCATCTTGCTCTTCTGAAGAAAGTCTCCCAGTGGTGCAGGAAGAAAGATGAGGTGAAGCAGAAAAGCCAAAAGAAACAGCCACCGTTGATCTTCATGTCTGGCTGCGCAGAATTCTAGGAATATTTTGGGGGCATGTTTGCAGATGGAAGAGAGGATGGAAGAAGAAAGAAAGAAGTTGAAAATGGAATGAAAGGCAGAAAAAAAATACAAAGAAAATGTGACAAAAAGCCTTAGAAATTACAGGAAGTGTGAAGAGCCTAAGAGACATTAAAGTTGGTTAAGTAAAGGTTATGTTTTACTCATAGGAGGGAAGGAATAAAATGAACAAAGCTACAAACCGAACCCATAAGTCCACTAGCAATAGGTATAGATACGGAGATGTGATGCTTATGAATCTGGAGGTGAGAAGGTGGAGAGACCAGGGCAAACTGTCCTTCTTTCAAGTAAGGTTACTGAGGCATTGCTGCCACCTGGTGGCCAATATCAACTTTAGTTCTAGCTGCTTCCTGTTTCTGGAGAGGGTTCCAATGCTCTTTTTAGAGAGTCACTACGATTCCTTCCTCTCCAACCTCTAGGTTGCGCTCTTTTCCAAGCTTCCTCTGCTGTAGGAGCCTGTGCTTATCTCAGTGGGTACTTATCTCTTACAGATGAGAGAGGGATATCACTCCTTAAGGACTGTATTTTGTACTTTTAGTTATGTGTCATGGTATTTTTCATGTTTAGATGGATTTGTTTATCGTTAATTTTTTTAATTTGCATATTTGATTGGGATTCCTTACATGGAAAGTTAAATACTCGTTTTTTTTTCTTATAAGACTTTCAAAAATCATTCAGCCAGAGTTCATTTTTTAGCTCATGGCATAATTTGATGAGATGTTTTCCCGCAACTGCTCTGTGCTAGAAGGGTCAGTCAAGTGACTCTGTAGTCCCAAGCTCTGAAGAAAGTGTACGTTCAGAGGGATGGAAAGAGGATGCAGCGAAAAAAGACCAAAAGAGAGCTTCTTGCCGCTTAGATCTTTGTTGATTTGACCTCAAAGCCCTGGAACTCGATACTGCCATGGATTTATAGAGATACTGATTATATTTATAAGGAATTGCCTGCTTTAGGTTTCTCCACCATTGTTAATCACATTGCAGAAAATCTGCCTTCCCAGCGTTTTTGGGTAAAATCATCATGTTTAGTGAAATAATCTTGACATCACCAGCCCTGCGCTTTTTTCTTAAAGCAATAGGAGGTGGATATATAGACCTGACTTAGACTAATGTAGTCACAGGTTCTGAATTCACACTCAGTTATTTTCCTTTCTGATAACTGGCTCATCCAGTTATCATCATTAACTAATTCATAATGACGGTGTCTGTTTCACGAACTCCACCAAACACAATCACAGCACAAGCAAATATAAAAGATATATGAAGTTTTTAATGTAACCGTCCATCCTCTTTTGTCAGAAATATTTCCATTTCCCTTTATAATTTTAACGTGTGTTCGTGGTCAGTCGTGTTCAATTCTTTGCGACCCTCTGGACCGTAGCCCACGAGGCTCCTCTGTCCATGGAATTCTCCACGCAAGAATACTGGAGTGAATTGCCATGCCCTCTTTCAGGGGATCTTCCCAACCCAAGGATGAAACCCGTGTCTCCTGAGGCTCCTGCATTGCAGGCAGATTCTTTACTGCTGAGCCAACTGGGGAAGCCATCTAATTTTAGTAGCTCTGTTTAAAGAGTTCTGCATGGGCCTCTTTCCCACCCTCCCTTAATAAATAGAAGAAGTATATAATTGTAAAAATGAAGGAAAGGTGTAGAGGTACAGGATTAGGCTCTCATTGGCATATTCCTGATTGAAGTATGTTCTACCTACAACACTGTACTGCTGATTTCCAGATACTGTAATTGTCTTTCATTAACAATTCGAGTATAGGAGGACCCCCTCACACCAATACCAAAGGGGCAGTAATATGAATGCATTTGGGGAAGATAAGATTTCCAGATACAAGAAAGGTAGTGTTGAATCAGACACAGTATATGAGCATTGTACTCTTCTGCCTTCTTACCTTATTTAGTACTTCTATATAGAAAGGGAGGCCTGCAAATCAGTTAGCCATATGTCACCTTCACAAATTTGTTTTTAATGTCTACCACTATTTACATAATAATATTCTATAAATTCACTTTTTTATTTAGCCACCTTCTAAGCAATATAATGTATTAAATGATAATTTTGGTGTTAATTTTTATAATTCTTTAAAAAATAAACATATTACTGATAAATCAAAAATAAAATCTACCATTCAAAAGCCAAAACCTGGAAGTAGCAGATAAGAAAATAAAAACAGTTTTCCATGATATGCTAGGTATCTCTCTCTTCTCCTTCTCTCTCTTTTCTCAGTTGATTACTTGCTTTCTCTCTCTCATACACACACACACACACACACACACACACACAATGCCAATCTACTTCTGTGAATATACTGTTCTAAAAAATTATGAATAAAATAACTGAAAGATGGGGGAATGTGAAGAATAAAATAGGCTTTAAGATGTCAAAGCACTCTCAGATAGAAGCTCCTATTTCTGGCCATAATGGAATAACAAGGACCAGATTCAGACTTTTGCAAAGAAAACTAGATGAAATACATAAAATAACTGTTTTTAGACTTTCCAAAACAGATAATCCAAGATTGTGATCATTAAGAGGAGGGAAAAGTTGTCATGAGATTTACTTTGCCTAGGTCCCAGTTTCCAGGCACTTTCTGCACATTGCCAATATGAAGAGGAAAACTAAACAGAATTCAATGGTCTTAGGGACTTGAGGAGCCAGAAATGGAAGTTCAGAGAGGCTGAAGTGTCTGAAAGTTGCAAGGAAGAGTTATACAATGCACAGAGCTATGAAAAACAACCCAAAATATCTCCAGCTATCCGTATTGAGACCACTTTGAGTCTTGGTTAAGTAGTAGCCAGCGCATGTGAGAATAAAACTCTTGATGTCAGGCAAAGAGCAATCTGGGATTTGTAAGCATAATAATCCCTAGAGCTCACAGAAGTGAGAATGTCATCTGAGCACCAACTAATCAGGGTAAAGAGTCATTAGTTCTCACCTGGGGGCATTCAGTGGCGACCCCAAAGGATCATGACTTAGTACTAGAGCTAAATTATCTCTGGAGGGAAAGTTGCTCAAAACCTTCCTTAACAAGTCTTAAAAGCAAGTCTCAAATTGATTAAACTCATCCACAACTTTACTGTATGTTAAAATACTCTTTAACAAAATATCTAAACATTTAACAATGTAGGAGTCACAATGCCCAACATTCAATCAAAAATAATTGGACATGACAAGTAGGAAAATATAACCTACAACTATGAAAAACAGTGTTTAAAAAGACAGTATAAGTACAATGTGGAGAAAAGTTGAAAATAAAAAAATAGACCCCTGACAACTTCACACACATATTTTACTTAGATATTTATATCAATCAATTTAGGCATGGCACAGTTTTATTTACCCCATTTTATAGATAAGAAAACAAAGTCACAGTTATAGTAAATGAACTGCTCCTACAAAAAAGGCTTAACTTCTTTTTAAAAGGAAAACTAGAACCTAAGTCTTCTGATTCCTTAATATTTTAAAGTTGATAATGCCAGGAATCTCAATTAAAGGAGTCTGCTGTGGATGTTAGTGGATTGTGATAAATTTTACTGTATCAGTCATAGGGCAAAAATACTAAGGAAAATTGCAACTGTGTCTGCGTATGCCTTTGTGTATGTGTGTGTGTGTGGGTGTATACCTATGTACATGCATTGTGGCTATGCTCTATAGATTATGTAATTTGACACACTAATTACTCTTATTAGCATAAAGTACATTCTATGATATTATGCTCAAACTCTTATTATCATAAAGTACATTTCATGATACTATACTCAAACCTCAGCATTGTTACCATTATAAAGATGACTTTGATGGAACTAGGACTAACTCCTCCCCAATCCCAAAGACAGGACTCCAAAATATCTTTCTGAAAGCAACACTGAAGGAAAAGAAGCAGGTCATTAGTTTTACAACTAGGAACCACTTTTTTGTGTCAAGGTCGATACAATTCAGAAGACCGTTCAAAATTTGAACAAACATAATTTTTGTTACTGAAGATTTCTGAAAAATCAACAGCATGTCTTAAAAATTTCCATATAACTCTTCTTATAGTAAAAAGGCTGGCTAGAAGATGTGTTAAGGGCTATTAGAATTCGAATGCTTTGAAGCAGATAACTATCTGGTCAATGTTTGTTAACAACTTTGGTTATTAGATTCTCCGAAAGGGATGCCAACTTTGGATGCAGACATTCTTTTTGATGTGTGTGTGCCCAGTTGCTTAGTCGTTTCTTATTCTTTGCATTCCCATGGACTGTAGCCCACCAGGCTCCTTTGTCCATGGGATTTCCCAGGCAAGAATACTGGAATGGGTTGCCATTTCCTCTTCCAGGGGATTTTCCTGACCCAGGGATTGAGCTCATGTCTCCTGCAGCTCCTGCAGGCACATTCTTTACCACTGAGCCACCTGGGAAGCCCATTCTCTTTGGGCTGCACTCTAAAATATCTATGGTTTTACTATTATTTTCATACTACATTTGGAGAAGTATCAGAAATTTCTGTTTTATACCTAACTATATAAAAGTTAGGAGCCTGCTATTCACTGTTAAGTTACATTATATTTAGAGGTAGAGGTGCTAGGACTAATATAAGACCTAACTAATTAGAACTCTATGTTTTCTCATTGCTGCTGCTGCTGCTAAGTTGCTTTCATTGTGTCTGACTCTGTGCGACCCCATAGATGGAAGCCCACCAGGCTTCCCTGTCCCTGGGATTCTCCAGGCAAGAGCACTGGAGTGGGTTGCCATTTCCTTCTCCAATGCATGAAAGTGAAAAGTGAAAGTGAAGCAGCTCAGTCGTGTCCAACTCTTAGCGACCCCATGGACTGCAGCCCACTAGGCTCCTCTGTCCATGGGATTTTCCAGGCAAGAGTACTGGAGTGGGGTGCCATTGCCTTCTCCTGTTTCCTCATTAGTGTACTGTAAAATACATATATGTGTATGTGAAAGTGAAGTGAAAGTGTGAGTCGCTCAGTTGTGTCTGACTCTTTGCTGCTCCATGGGCTGTAGTCTACCAGGCTCCTCTGCCCATGAAATTCTCCAGGCTAGAATACTGGACTGGGAAGCCATTCCCTCCTCCAGGGGATCTTCCTGACCCAGAGATGTAAGCCCCATCTCCTGCATTGCAGGCAGATTCTTTACCATCTGAGCCACTCCAGGGAAGCCTACATAAGTATATAATTATTCATTATTTATATACTATTACATATATATATTTACATATATATACATATATATATATATAACTATATTCATTTATACACCTGTGTGCACACATAGATGTTTGGGAAAACACTGCAATATCATATTCCTTCTTGAAGATTCACAATGCCTATCACTGTATTAAAGATTCTAAAAAATTGTACCATAAGTTTTCATGCGTTGGTGAACCTCTTAGACTTTGGAAACTGATTTTGAGAAATAACTGTTAATATCTTGTTAATATCTTAAAAAATAACTGTTAATAGAACAAATATTACCAAAATCTAGTTTGAAAAATACTATTGCAGATACATACTTTAAAGCTATGGGGCCAAAATAAGACTGCTTGAGTACAAACCCACATTTATAGCTATGAATCACATAATCCTATGTGGCTCAGTTTCCTTATACAAAAAAAAAAAAGGATATTAAAAGTATCCATCGCATAGATTTTGTGTGAGAGTTTAAATTATAAACTTCACTCCAATGAGAATCTAGCATAGAATGCTCAATAAATATTAGCTACATTAGCTAAGATTTAATAAAATGATAAAATTCTGAGAAAAACTCTCTTCTTATAAACAGGGGGTGACTGGTGCAAGCAAACCATAGGGTAACTCCGAGTGAAAGGATATATCATATTCAACACTCAAAAGAAGGAACATGGGTAATTTTTACTTACTTGACTCCCTTTACATCCAAAGTGAAAACACAACATGTCCCAATATGATGTCTCTTTTGGTTTCAAAAGGAAAGATAAAAATGGACTTATTTACAAAATGGACATAGACCCACAGACAAGAAACAAACTTATGGTCACTAAAGTGGAAGTTTAGTTTAGTTCAGTTGCTCAGTCATGTCTGACTCTTTGTGACCCCATGAAGTGCAGGCCTCCCAGTCCATCACCAACTCCTGGAGTCTACCCAAACCCATGTCCATTGAGTCAGTGATGCCATTCAGCCATCTCATCCTCTGTTGTCCCCTTCTCCTCCTGCCATCAATCCTTCCCAGTATCAGGGTCTTTTCCAATGAGTCAGCTCTTAACATGAGGTGGCCAAAGTATTAGAGTTTCAGCTACAGCATAAGTCCTTCCAATGAACACCCAGGACTGATCTCCTTTAGGATGGACTGGTTGGATTTCCTTGCAGTTCATGGAACTCTCAAGTCTTCTCCAAAATCACAGTTCAAAAGCATCAATTCTTCGGTGTTCAGCTTACTTCACCATCCAATTCTCACACCCATACATGACTACTGGAAAAACCACAGCCTTGACTAGATGGACCTGTGTTGGCAAAGTAATGTCTCTGCTTTTCAATGTGCTATCTAGATTGGTCATAACTTTCCTTCCAAGGAGTAAGAGTCTTTTAATTTCATGGCTGCAATCACCATCTGCAGTGATTTTGGAGCCCCCCAAAATAAAGCCTGACACTGTTTCCACTGTTTTCCCATCTATTTCCCATGAAGTGATGGGACCAGATGCCATGATCTTAGTTTTCTGAATGTTGAGCTTTAAGCCAACTTTTTCACTATCATCTTTTACTTTCATCAAGAGGCTTTTTAGTTCCCCTTCACTTTCTGCCATAAGGATGGTGTCATCTGCAAATCTGAGGTTATTGGTATTTCTCCTGGCATTGATTACAGCTTGTGCTTGATTCCAGCTTGTGCTTCATCCAGTCCAGCATTTCTCATGATATACTCTGCATATAAGTTAAATAAGCAGGGTGACAATATACAGCCTTGACATACTCCTTTCCCAATTTGGCACCAGTCTGTTGTTCCATGTCCAGTTCTAACTGTTGCTTCTTGACCTGCACACAGATTTCTCAGGAAGTAGGTAAGGTGATCTGGGATTCCCATATCTTCAAGAATTTTCCATAGTTTGTTGTGATCCACACAGTCAAGGCTTTGGCATAGTCAATAGAACAGAAGCATATTTTTTTTTTTTTGGAACTCTTTTGCTTTATTGATGATCCAGCTGATGTTGACAATTTGATCTCTGGTTCCTCTGCCTTTTCTAAATCCAGCTTGAACATCTGGAAGTTCACAGTTCATGCATTGCTGAAGCCTGGCTTGGAAAATTTTGAGCATTACTTTACTAGCATGTGAGATGAGTGCAATTGTGTGGTAGTTTGAGCATTCTTTGGCATTTCCTTTCTTTGGGATAGGAATGTAAACTGACTTTTTCCAGTCCTGTGGCCTTTGCTGAGCTTTCCAAATTTGCTGGCATATTGAGAGCAGCACTTATATATATATGCTTCCCAGGTAGCAGTAGTGGTAAAGAATTTGTTTGCCAGTGCAGGAGACATAAGAGATGTGGGTTCAATCTGTGTGTCAGGGAGATCCTCTTGAGGAGGCATGGCAACCCACTCCTGTGTTCTTTCCTGGGAAATCCCAGAGGGGCTGGTGGGCTAAAGTTTCTGGGGTCACAAAAGACTCAGATATAACTGAAGTGACTTAGTACACACACACACACACACACACACACACACACACACACACACACACATAAGGCTGGTCACTCTGCTGCACACCTGAAACTAACATGACATTGTAAATCATCTGTACTCAAAGAAAAATAAATATATTCTTTAAGAATTCTTTAAGAATGAATGACATCTTTTTGACATCTTTTTCATTTTTTTAATTATATTAAATAAGACGTAAAAGAATACTCACATATCTGCTCGCCTTCCCCCAAACAAGCTCAATCCCCTTCTGTCTAGCTGGCTCAGACACTCTTTCCTTTGGAAGTCTTTCTTCAATTGTGGATGAGTTGGTCATTTCATTCTCTGGATCCTGTGGGACTTATTTCTATTAAAGACTGGATTTAGCCTGTACTTGGTCCGTCATTAATCTTTTTATGTCCATGAGATCTTGGTTGACAAAAAAATGATTTACAAAGATACTTTTTTCAGCCAGTTGTTTATACTTCAGAACCCAAGTGGCAACTGAAACCATCTTAAATGGAACTGCTCATTCTGGAATCTAGGGGAGAAATTTTGTATAAACTGTGATATAAAATACCATGCAAATCTTCTCTCTGTAATCTCGGATCACTTCATGCTTTTGTGAATATCTACTTAGTCTGGTTAGTCTAGACCACTGCAGAGGAGTCATACCATGGAATTAGACTGAAACTTCTTTCTATACCCTTGTGTGAAGAGTGATAGGCTATTCACAATGCAATGGCTTTAAAACAACCATAATCTATGACAAGAAATGCATTTTACTTTTTAGTCCAACTCTTTGGGACCACCTGGACTGTATGTAGCTCATCAGGTGGAAGAAGTTAACTTCATGGTGCCCAGACTGTAGCCAAGATATAATCTACCACAGTACTAAGAACTGGCCTCAAGGAAGTGGGAACAAACCCGTCCTGGAACTGAAGATTAACTGTACTTAAAACAATCAAGATGATGCCGATCAGGCCACCGAAGATCAGTTTCAAGATGATGGTCAGAGCTGACTGCGCTGTTCCTGCATTTAGCCCCCTCCCTTCACCTATAAAAGCTCTTGCCCGCAGGTTGTCAATGGGGAAGAAGGGGGAAGTCAGCCTTTGGACAGGAGTCCACCCTCTCCTGGCTGCCAGTGTTCAAAATACAGCAAGCTTTCCTTTTCCCCGACTTTGCCTCTTTATTGGCTGTTGAGCAGGGAGCAGTTGGACACCATTTTCAGTCACAAAGTCATATCATTCTCCCCTTCCCCCACAAATTTTTGTATTCTTGTCGCATAAAGTCTTTCTCACATGGTTAACTTTGGTATTGTCTTCCCTGCTAAAAATGCCTAGATATTAAAATATCAGATTGCAGAAACAAAAATCAGATAACTAAGGAGAGGTTTCTTCTAATGGGAAATACTAAGCATCAAGGCCAAACTCATGATGTTGCCTTCTAATTTTACTCATGATTAGCACCATGATGGCCACCAGAGAACTCCCACACACATTACCTTACACCAATTACAAATTTGTTTTTACAATGAATGGCCACTTCATAAACACGATGCATGAAAGATACACTTCCTGTTCTGTTCTCCCCAGACAGCTGGGGAGGAAAAGTCTGATTCTTTATACAAAGTCTCCTTGTTGTCAGTACATATGGTCTGTAGTTTCCAGACAGGGTGTCACCCCAGAAGTTGGCAACGAGGTACAGGAAAATGTCAGCTTTTGCTGCTGATGTTAAATGAAGTTCACTGCTTAGAGCAGTCCAACCCATAGCTGTGTCTGTATGTAGGCTTGCTGATGATGGGGTAATATCTTCCCAATTTCAAGGGGGCAAATGTAACTTAAATGTAAGAAAAAACAAGATGTGAAGCTGAGGGCAGTAGAAAAAAAATAATGGCTGAAAATGTGTTAGTGCCTTGAGCAAAACTCCATGCTCAATGTAAGTAGCATGATGATTTTCAGCTCTGTTTTTTTCAGGATAGCTGGGAGGAACAGCCTATACCTTAGTCTGATAATATTTTCTGTTAAAATAGTCTATTTCTCTTTGCTCCAACATCAGCCTTCCGATAGAATGATTTCCAATATCCATGGTTTCTAATAGACAGTCCTTGTGGAAAGAGTACAGTAAACATTCCAACTCCTTGGCAGTTCTTTATCAGCATAAGTTAATGCAAGAGAATCTGGCTTCTAAATTGAAAGTTACAGATATTTAAAGAAGGTAAGAAACTTTAAGAGCATTTGAATTCCTTTCTCTTAACAGATCTAGAAATTAAGAACCAGAGGGTTACACGACTTTCCAAAGCTGCAGATTATGAATTTATTTCTGTTGAGATAGTCTTCTTACACCAGATTGTTCAAGAGTGAGCAGAAATAATTCACAACCTTCCAGCATTTTATTATTTCATTTTCACTGGGGGATGGAGGGAGGATGCCACTTCCAAAAATGCAAATCAGAGACTTTTCCCCTTTATCATCAAAGGATAGCCAGTAGCCACAATTTTCTGACCAGAATTTTTACCTGATATCAGCAAAATCTGAATCTAAACCTAGCTATGTGACATCAGAAAATTTGTATGATTTATCTAAACCTCAGTTTTCTGATCTTTAAAATGGCAATATTAATACTACATTAATCATACCTAACCTACATGGTTAATGTAGTATTATAGTAGTAAATACAGATACTCAATAAAATTTAGTTATTATTAGAATACCATTTCATTCTCTCATGTCTGAACTCCCTATGTAAGTGAGAGACTCGATTTCCATTCTTATTTTGGAGCCCAGGTTTTGAACCTGGGTCGGACTAATTTGTCTGCTGTAGTAACTCTCAAAATGTGACCTCCAGTCACTTAGGAGCTTGTTAGAAATACACATTCACAGGCTTGGTCTCCAAATGCCTGAATCAGGCACTCAAAGGATGGAGTTCAGAAATCCATGTTTTAAAAAGCTCTCCTAGGGATTTTGCTGCATACTAAAGTTTGAGAGGCACTGGCTTCCTAGGTTCAAGCAGGAAGTAATGATGGGTAAAAGATGGTGGGCTTAGATCAAGGAATCCCATTTGAAGGCAACCTCTTATCTGAGGAGACCAGGCAGGCAGCAAAAGCCAGCCGAGAAGCAAAAAAACAGTTACAAGGCAAGAGCTGGGGGAGTGGAGGAGGGGAAGGAAGTGGTATGACAAAGAGAAATAACTGCCTTATGTCAGGAGATATTCCATCTCCAGGGTACCTCAACACAGAACGAAGACACATGGTGAAGGAAACATTATAGGCTCTGAATCCATCAATTGCACTTACATACCTTAAACCAAGGGAATATTTCATGCAAAGATGGGCTCTATAAAGGGAAGAAATGGTATGGATCTAACAGAAGCAGAAGATATTTAGAAGAGGTGGCAAGAATACACAGAAGAACTGTACAAAAAAGATCTTCATGACCCAGATAACCATGATGGTGTGATTACTCACCTAGAGCCACACATCCTGGAATGCAAAGTCAAGTGGGCCTTAGAAAGCACCACTACGAACAAAGCTAGTGGAGGTGAAGGAATTCCAGTTGAGCTATTTCAAATCTTGAAAGATGATGCTGTGAAAGTGCTGCACTCAATATGCCAGCAAATTTGGAAAACTCAGCAATGGCCACAGGACTGGAAAAGGTCAATTTTCATTCCAATCCCAAAGAAAGGCAATGCCAAAGAATGCTCAAACTACCTCACAATTTTGCACTCATCTCACATGCTAGTAAAGTAATGCTCAAAATTCTCCAAGCCAGACTTCAATAGTACATGAACCGTGAACTTCCAGATGTTCAAGCTGCATTTAGAAAAGGCAGATGAACCAGAGATCAAATTGCCAACATCCAATGGATCATTGAAAACGCAAGAGAGTTACAGAAAAACATCTATTTCTTCTTTATTGACTATGCCAAAGCCTTTGAGTGTGTGGATCACAACAAACTGTGGAAAATTCTGAAAGAGATGGGACTATCAGACCATCTGACCTGTCTCTTGAGAAACCTGTATGCAGGTCAGGAAGCAACAGTTAGAACTGGACATGGAACAACAGACTGGTTCCAAATAGGAAAAAAAGTACAAGGCTGTATATTGTCACCTGCTTATTTAACTTCTATGCAGAGTACATTATGAGAAAAGCTGGGCTGGAGGAAGCACAAGCTGGAATCAAGATTTCTGGGAGAAATATCAATAACCTCAGATATGCAGATGACACCACTCTTATGACAGAAAGTGCAGAAGAACTAAAAAGCCTCTTGATGAAAGTGAAAGAGGACAGTTAAAAAAGTTGGCTTAAGGCTCAACATTCAGAAGGTGTTGGCTTAAGGCTCAACATTCATAAGATCATGGCATCTGGTCCCATCACTTCATGGCAAATAGATGGGGAAACAGTGGAGACAGTTCAGATTTTATGTTTTTGGGCTCCAAAATCACTGCAGATGGTGATTGCAGCCAAGAAATTAAAAGACACTTACTCCTTGGAAGGAAAGTTATGACCAACATAGATAACATATTGAAAAGCAGAGACATTACTTTGCCAACAAAGATCTGTCTAGCCAAGGCTATGGTTTTTCCAGTAGTCATGTATGGAAGTGAGAGTTGGACAGTGAAAAAGACTGAGCACCGAAAAATTGATGCTTTTGAACTGTGGTGTTGGAGAAGACTCTGGAGAGTCCCTTGGACTGCAAGGAAATCCAACCAGTCCATCCTAAAGGAGATCAGTCCTGGGTGTTCATTGGAAGGACTGATGTTGAAGCTGAAACTCCAATACTCTGGAAACCTCATGTGAACTTGACTCATTGGAAAAGGCCCTAAGGCTGGGAAGGATTGGGGGCAGAAGGAGAAGGGGAGGACAGGGGATGAGATGGCTGGATGGCCTTACCGACTTGATGGACATGTGTTTGTGTAGACTCCAGGAGTTGGTGATGGACAGGGAGGCCTGGCGTGCTGCGATTCATGGGGTCACAAAGTGTTAGACACGACTGAGCAACTGAACTGAACTGTACTGACCTTAAATCTGGGCTTTCTCGGTGGCTCAGAGGTAAAGAATCTGCCTGCAGTGCGGGAGTTGCAAGAGGTGCCGGTTTGATCCCTGGGTTTGGAAGATCCCCTGGAGAAGGGCATGGAAACTCACTCCAGTATTTTTGCCTGGAGAATCCCATGGACAGACGTGCCTGCTGGGCTATAGTCTATAGGGTTGAAAGGAGTTGGACGTGACTGAAGCCACTTAGCATGCATGCACCTTAAATCTACTAATTCTGTTAAAATCTAACTTACTGTAACTGATTCTACACAAAACAGCTATTTAGGCTCAAACATACATCCTGTCACTTAAGGTTTTAGAGCTAAGGCTTTATGAGTTAAAAATAAAATCTTCAGTCATCTCTTTTTATATTTCATAATTTCAACAATTACTCTTAGAAAAGGATATTGAATCACTCAGCTCAGTAACAGGGACAAAATATTGTACTTTGGCCTGATTCAGCCCCTGTTTATTGCCCAAAGATGCAGCAGGTACAACAATTAGCAGTGGCTTAAGACTTCAAAAATTCTCACAGGGACATAGCATAATTCTCAATGGTACATAAAATTATGTACCCTGACCATATCCACTAGTAGGGAAGACCAATCTCATTACTATGTAGACACCAAATGTGTTATATTTTTGTTTTTTACATATGTACATATGCTATGAAATAACCCATCTCCTTCTAGTGAAGTTCCCTTGTTTAAGGACATAACATCTACAACCTCTTAGAGATGGAATTTAGTTCTAACTTCTTTATTCAAAGGCTTGAGTCCTGTCTGTCCAGCTGTCTCCCCCATGGCTTTCCAGTGTAGTCTCTGGAGTTAGTCCCCTGAGACTCCTTCCATCTCCCTTGACACTTCATCCCATTTCAAAGTCTTATTTGTGTATTTTTTTCACATAGAACATTTTCTATCCCCATTAAGCTATATCCTTGATTCCGTTCAATTCATTCACTCATCTTATCAATAAATATTCACTATGTCCATTAGTAGTATAAGACACCTATAAGTGGTGGAGGACTGAAGAAGTCTTGTTTCTGCTCCTCCCTTGACTCATCACGGCCTAGTGGCCAGACTCAGACAAGGTGATCACTATTTCCAATATGGTGTGAGAAGTGTATAAGCTCCCAGAGGACAGACATCACAGACATCATTTGCAAATCCTAGCACATCTGTGATGCCCACACAGCTAGAAGGGAAATCGCAGTAATATGAAGTCGAACTGCTATCTGACAATGGTAATAGCCTATCTGATTTTGTCCTTTGCTTTGGGAGGGAAAGCAAAGAAAGTGGAATATCTAAAGAATGAATATCTTTTCTGAGAAATTTTGCAGTTACATGAACTAAATACAAAGGGCACAGAGAAAGAAAGAGAAAGCATTTGTGGGCTGACTCAGGAGAACCTCAAATAAGAGGTTCTTGGGCAGAAAAGAGGAATTCCCAGAAGGCATGGCAGAGGACAGTCAAGTCAGGCCTTCTGGTTTGGAGTCCCTGGCATTTGATACAACCACTACTGCCCCTTGCCACATTCCCTTGAGGAAAACCTGCTCCTGACTTCCTCCTGCCTTACCCATGGCAAGGGACCTTCCGCTTCCCAATTGCTTCTGCTATTGTTGGAAGTACTCAGTGTCTCTCAGCACAAATGCAGCTCAACGTTTTGTGGCTTTATTGGCCACACTGTTGTGTAGATGGTAACACTTTTTGCACTGTGGTTACTGCTACGTTAGAGATTCTTACTTTCTACCACCATGAAGACAATTCCTAAGTTCCCAGAGCTTAACAATCAACAATCCGAAGCACATCTAATTGAAAAGGAAAGAAATTAATTCTCTTTTGGCTGCCCTTTGTCATGGGATCAGATTTATTTCCCCTCTGAATCTTTGGATAAAAGAATTATTCAAGGGCATATGTGAGGATATGCTTAAGGCTGCTCTATCTACTGATAGACTCTACAAAAGTAGTCACAGAAAAGGGCAGTAACATTGGGACTATGGATTGTGACAATGCAGATTGTTTAGCTCACATGAAATTTTGTGGACTTGGAAATTTTTATTTGGCAAAGAAGATTTAGATATTTATATCTATTAATACATACATATATAGCCACATAAGTATATGCGTCTATATATATAGATATATACATAGATAGAGATATTACTGGAGTTTTGAGAAAAGCTGGACAGTGGTTTTCAGCTTAAAGGGAACATATCGCTTTACTCAGGAAGTGCTGCCCTTGTTACAAAGCAAAGTAGGTAATGATCTTTGTGATGTGGTTAGAGGATGAGGCAACCCACATCTCTGAGATTTTTTTTGCTAACAACATGGGCCTTAAATTCCACTGTTGGAGACCAAACTCTCAATCTGAATATCTCTGCTGAGAAGGCACAGCCAGAGTCGGTTTGAGCATAGTTTGTCACTAGACATCTCCAGTTTCCATGGAAGGAAAAATCCACCATCGAACTATTTTAGGGAAAGAAGAAAAGACATTACATGTTTTCTATGTATAAGCCACTCTACATTTATCTCTCTTAATCTTTATTAAAAAAAAACAACAACTATGAACTGTACAAGGTTGTAGAGTTGGTTGCCATTAGCCTATAGAATGCTTCTGTGCAATTGGGAAATAACTCGTGAAAATCTGGTAAGATAATGTCATAAGGCACATGGCTAAGTGGGTGGCTGGATTTTTGTGTCAGCTCATAACTTTGTGTGGTACACAAGCTTTACACTGCTCACAATTCTCTAGAAATAGGTATTACCACAATGAGAAAGTAGAGGCTCAGGACTAGGTATTCTTCCTGAGGGCAGATAGCAAGCAAGTGGGCCAATCAGGATTTGAACCTTGATTTATTAGATTTCAGGGCTTCTCAGGTGGGACTACTGGTAAAGAACATGCATGCCAATGCGAGAGACATAAGAGACGTGGGTTTGATCTCTGGTTTGGAAAGATCAGCTGGAGAAAGCTACAGCAATCACTCCAGTATTCTTGCCTGGAGAATCCCATGGACAGAGGAGCCTGGTGGGCTACAGTCCCCTGGGTGTCAAAGAGTCAGACACGACTGAAGGGACTTAGCACTATTAGATTGCAAACTTAGAATTTATTTCTTTTATCTTTTTTTAAAAATTATTTTTCTTTATA
>ML664157.1:6967362-7008138 GCA_007570785.1 Antilocapra americana
GGGCTGGCGATTGATTTCACATATGGTAATTAACATAATTCAATGCCATTCTCCCATATCATCCCACTCTTGCCTTCTTCCACAGAGTCCACGTGTCTGTTCTATACATCTGCTTTCCTTTTGCTGTCTCGCATGCAGGGTTCTCATTACCATCTTTCTAAATTCCATATATATGCGTTAGTATACTGTATTTTTGTTTTTCCTTCTGGCTTACTTCATTCTGGATAATAGGCTCCAGTTCCATCCACCTGAGTAGAACTGATTCAAATGGATTTTTTTTTAATGCTGAGTAATATTCCATTGTGTATATGTACCACAGCTTTCTTATCCGTTCGTCAGTTGATGGGCATCTAGGTTGCTTCCATTTCCTGGCTATTGTAAACAATGTGGCGATGAACATTGGGGTACACGTGGCTCTTTCAATTCTGGTTTCCTCTGTGTATATGCCCAGCAGTGGGATTGCTGGGTCATACGGCAGTTCTATTTGCAGTTTTTTTTAAGGAATCTCCACACTATTTTCCATAGTGGCTGTACTAGTTTGCATTCCCACCAACAGTGTAAGAGGGCTCCCTTTTCTCCACATCCTCTCCAGCATTTATTGCTTGTAGATATTTGGATTACAGCCATTCTGACTGGTGTAAAGTGATACCTCATTGTGGTTTTGATTTGCATTTCTCTGATAATGAGTGATGTTGAGCATCTTTTCATGTGTTTGTTAGCCATTTTTATGTCTTTGGAGAAATGTCTGTTGAGTTCTTTGGCCCACTTTTTGATTGGGTCATTTACTTTTCTAGAATGGAGCTGCAGGAGTTGCTTGTATATTTTTGAGATTAATTGTTTGTCCGTTGCTTCATTGGCTATTATTTTCTCCCATTCTGAAGGCTGTCTTTTCACCTTGCTTATAGTTTCCTTTGTTGTGCAGAAGCTTTTAATTTTAATTAGGTCCCATTTGTTTATTCATGCTTTTATTTCCAATATTCTGGGAGGTGGGTCATAGAGGATCCTGCTTTGGTTTATGTCGGAGAGTGTTTTGCCTATGTTATCGTCTAGGAGTTTTATAGTTTCTGGTCTTATGCTTAGATCTTTGATCCATTTTGAGTTTATTTTTGTGTATGGTGTTAGAAAGTGTTCTAGTTTCATTCTTTTACAAGTGGCTGTCCAGTTTTCCCAGCACCACTTGTTAAAGTGATTGTCTTTTCTCCATTGTATATTCTTGCCTCCTTTGTCAAAGAAAAGGTGTCCATAGATGCATGGATTTAACTCTGGGCTTTCTATTTTGTTCCATTGATCTATATTTCTGTCTTTGTGCCAGTACCATACTGTCTTAATGACTGTGGATTTGTAGTATAGCCTAAAGTCAGGTAGGTTGATTCCTCCGGTTCCGTTCTTCTTTCTCAAGATTGCTTTGGCTATGCGAGGTTTTTTGTATTTCCATACAAATTGAGAAATTATTTGTTCTAACTCTCTGGAAAAGACCTCTGGTAGCTTGATAGGAATTGCATTGAATCTATAGATTGCTTTGGGTAGTATACTCATTTTCACTATATTGATTCTTCCAGCCCACGAACATGTTATATTTCTCCATCTATTTGTGTCCTCTTTGATTTCTTTCATCAGTGTTTTATAGTTTTCTATATACAAGTCTTTTGTTTCTTTAGGTAGAAATACTCCTAAGTATTTTATTCTTTTTGTTTCAATGGTGAATGGAATTGTTTCCTTAATTTCTCTTTCTGTTTTCTCATTGTTAGTGTATAGGAATGCCAGGGATTTCTGTGTGTTGATTTTGTATCCTGAAACTTTACTATATTCACTGATTAGCTCTAGTAATTTTCTCGTAGAGTCTTTAGGGTTTTCTATGTAGAGGATCATGTCATCTGCAAACAGAGAGAGTTTTACTTTTTTTCCAATCTGGATCCCTTTGATTTCTTTATCTGCTCTGATTGCTGTGGCCAAGACTTCCAAAACTATGTTGAATAGTAGTGGTGAGAGTGGGCACCCTTGTCTTGTTCCTGACTTCAGGGGGAATGCTTCCAGTTTTTCACCATTGAGGATAATGTTTGCTGTGGCTTTGTCATATATAGCTTTTATTATGTTGAGGTATGTTCCTTCTATTCCTGCTTTTTGGAGGGCTTTTATCATAAATGATGTTGAATTTTGTCAAAGGCTTTCTCTGCATCTATTGAGATAATCATGTGATTTTTATTTTTCAATTTGTTGATGTGGTGTATTACATTGATTGATTTGCGAATATTGAAGAATCCTTGCATCCCTGGTGTAAAGCCTACTTGATCATGATGTATGATCTTTTTAATGTGTTGTTGGATTCTATTTGCTAGAATTTTGTTAAGGATTTTTGCATCTATGTTCGTCAGTGATATTGGCCTGTAGTTTTCTTTTTTTGTGGCATCTTTGTCGTGTTTTGGAATTAGGGTGATGGAGGCCTCATAGAATGAGTTTGGAAGTTTACCTTCGTCTGCAATTTTCTGGAAGAGTTTGAGAAGAATAGGTGTTAGCTTTTCTCTAAATTTTTGGTAGAATTCAGCTGTGAAGCCATCTGGTCCTGAGCTTTTGTTTTTTGGAAGATTTCTGATTACGGTTTCAATTTCCGTGTTTGTGATGGGTCTATTAATATTATCTATCTCTTCCTGGTTTAGTCTTGGAAAGTTGTACTTTTCTAGGAATTTGTCCATTTCATCCAGGTTGTCCAGTTTATTTGCATATAGTTGCTGATAATAGTCTCTTATGATCCTTTGTATTTCTGTGTTTTCTGTTGTGATCTCTCCGATTTCATTTCTAATTCTGTTGATTTGGTTCTTCTCCCTTTGTTTCTTGATGAGTCTGGCTAATGGCTTGTCAATTTTATTTATCTTCTCAAAGAACCAGCTTTTGGCTTGGTTGATTTTTGCTATGGTCTCTTTTGTTTCCTTTGCATTTATTTCTGCCCTGATCTTTAAGATTTCTTTCCTTCTACTAGCCCTGGGTGTCTGCATTTCTTCCTTTTCTAGTTGCTTTTGGTGTAAAGTAAGGTTATTTATTTGACTTTTTTCTTGTTTCCTGAGGTGAGCTTGTATTGCTATGAACTTTCCCCTTAGCACTGCTTTTACTGTGTCCCATAGGTTTTGGGATGTTGTGTTTTCATTTTCATTCATTTCTATGCATATTTTGATTTCTTTTTTGATTTCTTCTGTGATTTGTTGGTTATTCAGCAGTGTGTTGTTGAGCCTCCATATGTTGGAAGTTTTGAATGGTTTTCTCCTGTAATTGATATCTAATCTCACTGCATTGTGGTCAGAAAAGATGCTTGGAATTGTTTCAATATTTCTGAATTTACCAAGGCTAGATTTATGGCCCAGGATGTGATCTATCCTGGAGAAGGTCCCGTGTGCACTTGAGAAAAAGGTGAAATTCATTGTTTTGGTTTGGAATGTCCTATAGATATCAATTATGTCTAACTGGTCTATTGTATCATTTAAAGTTTGAGTTTCCTTGTTACTTTTCTGTCTAGTTGATCTATCCATTGGTGTGAGTAGTGTATTAAAGTCTCCCACTATTATTGTGTTATTGTTAATTTCCCCTTTCATACTTGTTAGCATTTGCATTACATACTGTGGTGCTCCTATTTTGGGTGCATATATATTTATAATTGTTATTTCTTCTTATTGGATTGATCCTTTGATCATTATGTAATGTCCATCTTTATCTCTTTTCACAGCCTTTATTTTAAAGTCTACTTTATCTGATATGAGTATTGCTACTCCTGCTTTCTTTTGGTCTTTATTTGCATGGAATATCTTTTTCCAGCCTTTAACTTTCAGTCTATATGTGTCCCTAGGTTTGAGATAGGTCTCTTGTAGACAACATGTATAGGGGTCTTGTTTCTGTATCCAATCGGCCAATCTTTGTCTTTTGGTTGGGGCATTCAACCCGTTTACATTTAAGATAATTATTGAAAAGTATGACCCCATTGCCTTTTACTTTACTGTTTTGGGTTTGAGATTATATACCCTATCCATGTTTCCTGTCTAGTAAAGATCTTTCAGCATTTGTTGGAGCGCTGGTTTGGTGTTGCTGAATTCTCTCAGCGTTTGCTTGTCTGGAAAGCTTTTGATTTCTCCTTCAAATTTGAATGAGATCCTTGCAGGGTACAGTAATCGGGGTTGTAGATTATTTTCTTTCATGACTTTAAGTATGTTCTGCCATTCCCTTCTGGCCTGAAGCGTTTCTGTTGAGAGATCAGCTGTTATCCTTATGGGATTCCCCTTGTGACTTGTTTGTTGTTTTTCCCTTGCTGCTTTTAATATTTGCTGTTTGAGTTTGATATTTGTTAATTTGATTAATATATGTCTTGGGGTGTTCCGCTTGGGGTTCATCCTATTTGGGACTTTCTGGGTTTCTTGGACTTGAGTGATTATTTCCTTTCCCAATCTAGGGAATTTTTCAATTATTATCTCCTCAAGACTTTTCTGATGGTCTTTCTTTTTGTCTTCTTCTTCTGGGACTCCTATGATTCGAATATTGGTGCGTTTAACATTGTCCCAGGGTTCTCTGAGATTGTCCTCATTTCTTCTAATTTTTTTTTTCATTTTTCCTTTCTGTTTCGTTTATTTCTACCATTCTGTCTTCTACCTCACTTATCCTGTCTTCTATCTCTGTTACTCTACTGTTAGTTCCCTCCAAGGTGTTTTTGATCTCATTTATTGCATTATTCATTGTATTTTGATTCTTTTTCATTTCTTCTAAGTCCTTGTTAAAGCTTACCTGCATCTTCTCAATCCTTGCCTGCAGGTTATTGAACTGTAACTCCAATTTATTTTCCAGATTTTTGATCATTTTCACTATCATTATTCAGAATTCTCTATCAGGTAGACTTCCTATCTCCTCGTCTTTTGTTTGGTCTGGAGGACATTTATCCTTTTCCTTTACCTGCTGGGTATTTCTCTGCCTTTTCATCTTGTTTATCTTGCTGTGTTGTCCCTTTATTGTGGAGGTTCCTCACTATGGGTGGGGTTGGATGTGTAGTTTGTCAAAGTTTCCTGGTTGGGAAAGCTTGTGTGGTGTTCTGGTGGGTGGATCTGGGTTTGCTCACTTTAACGAGCAATGAAGTGTCCAGTAAAGAGTTTTCAGATGTCGGTCAGTGTGCTTGGTGTGACCTTAGGCAACCTGTGTATTGAAGCTCCAGGGTATGTTCCTGCGTTGCTGGAGAATTTGCTTGGTATATCTTACTCTGGAGCTTGTTGGCCCTTGAGGGGTGGTTGGTTTCAGTTTTGGTATGGAGGAGTTTGATGAGTTCCTATCGATTAATTAACTCCTGGATCCAGGAGTTCTCTGGAATTCTCAGGATCTGGGCTTAGCCTCCTGTCTTCCAGTAGCCTCAGGACTCCTTCATTTATGCAGTAATGATGGTAGAACATCTAGTTTAATGATGAGAAGTTTCTCCACAGTGAGGGACACCCAGCCAGGTACACAGAGTTACATGGCATGGACCAGAAGGAGAAGAGAGGAATCAGATGGTGAGGGAGTGAAGTGACCAGTGATCACTTCCCTGTGTGCTCTCCACAGCCTGGATCCCTCGAGATGTTCACAGAGTTATACCGAAAGGAGAAGAGGGAGGAAGGAGACAGAAGTGACCAGAGAGAGAAAAGAGGGAGTCAGATGTACAGAGATAGATCCAGCCAGTGGTCAGTTATCTCAGTGTTCTTCACAACTTGTAATACTCAAGCAGATCCCCAGAGTTGGGTAGAGAAGATAAGGGGGAAGGGGATGTTGGAGGTGACTTGGTGGGAAAAAAAAAAAGGAGAGTCAAGAATGGGGAGAGAGCAGTCAAGCCAATGATCTCACTCCCAAGTAACAATGGGTACTGAAGCTTGGATCCTTAAAGATACAAAGTTGATACCAAATACTAATAAGCAAAGATGAAAAATCTAGAGTAAAGACTGGATTCTCAAAAATACTTTTACAAAAAAAAGAAAGAAAGAAAAATAAAGAAGAAAATAAAATAAGAAAAAAATTCAATTAAAAATAAAAAAGGGAAAAAGTGGAGATATAAAAGGAAAGAAAAGAAATAGGATGGAAAATACAATAAGGGATAAAGAGGAGATAAAAAAAAGGAAAATAAAAATAAAGGAAAAAAATAATGGGGTTATAGGGGACTTAAAAATTCTAAAAGTAAAAATAAAAAATAAAAAAATAGTATAAAAACGTTTTAAAAATTTAAAAGATGGTCCTAGTAAAATTATAACCAAGGCTTTCTCTGGTGCTGATGCGTACAGTGAGGGGTCTGTTCATTTTCAGATAGTTCCTTGGTCCGACTTGTACTTCTCACGGTCTATAGACTCCTTTCTATGCAGTCTGAGCCAACTGCAGGAATTTAATCTGTTGCTCCTGTCTGTTCCAAAGCGGTTCCCTCTGCTTATTTTAGCGTCTTCTGTTTGCTGGTCTCTTCAGTGTCTATTCAGTGCTCTGGGGTTTGCCCCGCTCCTGGCGAGTGCGCTTTCCCCGCCCCCTCTGCTCAGGCTCTCTGTCGCCCGCCTGTTGCAGTTGGGGGCCGCGGCTTCTCCCCTCCCCCCCCCCCCCCCCCGGCCCAGTCGCTGGGTTTTCTCTGCGTGCAGCTGGGCGTCCATCCAGGGTCCCCAGAAGTCTTGGTTAGCACCTAGTTCTGCCCGCAATTTGGTAGCAGAAGCCTCGCCGGGGCCGCTTTATGCCCGCTGCTCTTGGGCGGGGGCTGGGCCGGTCCTCAGCCCGCAGCCACCCAGCTCCGCCTGGTGGGCCGGCCTCTAGGGCCAACTTTGCGCCACCCTTTGTTCTGTGCGCGGGCCTGGCGGGGGGGTGGGGAGCTCTTCCTTGGGAAAGCTACCCAGTGGTCTATCTCCAGTTAGCCCCCTTGGTCCCCTTGGTTAGGTCCCTCAGGCTGCCCCAGCGTTCAGTCCCAGTCCTCTCCCTAAGCACGCAGCCCACCCCTCCCTGAGCAGTCGGTGCTGGCTAGTGGGGGATGGGGCGCCCAGGCCGCTGCTCTGCTGGGAGTTGCAGTTAGAGACGTACTCTGGAGGGTTTATTTATTTATCTGTTTTTACTCCTGGTTATTTTGCCCTCTGAGATTTGCCACAGATCCGCCAGGGAGAATGTTTCCTGGTGTTCGGAAACCTCTCTCTTTTTTCAGACTCCCTTCCTGGGACGGATCTCCGTCCCTAACTCTTTGCCTCTCTTTTTACTTTTTTTTTTTGTCCTACCTCCTTTCATCGGCAATGGGCTGCCTTTCCAGATGCCTGATGTCCTCTGCCAGTATTCAGATGTTGTTTTATGGAGTTTGCTAGGTTTTTAAATGTTCTTTTGGTGTATTTATTGGGGAGAGAGTGGACTCCCTGTCCTATTCCTCCGCCATCTTAGTTCTCCTCCCCCTTCTTTTATCTTTAAAATTGGAATACAATTATATTTATCTCCTAGGATTGTCAAGAGGGGTTAAAGAAGATGATTTATATAAAGTATTTCACCAAGTACCTAGTACACTATATGGTATTAAAGTATACTACCTTCTATAGAGTGACGAGTTCACAGCTGGTTCTGAAACCTTTCCTCTAGTTTTGGAAACACCTCGGGATTTGATCATTGGTCAATGCTCCCTGCATGATTAACTCAAGGGCTTCCTTAAGAGTTTATCTGTATTATCTCTAAGATAAATGAGAATTTATCCAATGACTATGTTCTGAACCAAGCATTTATATTACCTCATCATTGAGATTGTGTGAGGATCGACCTCAGATGGTGAGAATCAGGCTACTCATTTGCACCTGAATGAGGGAGAAGGGTCATAGATTACAAAGTATGAATAGTGAAGGAACTATTCAACTGTCTCGTCCCTGGGTTGAAGTGGTCCTTTTTCACTCGGTCTTCCTCTCATGACCACACATATGACCCAAATGTAAAATGACTGTGGCGTTGGAGACCTCCCTTGTGCTGCGGCTGTGCATGCTTTGTTGTTACCTGTGTCGTCTCAATGTCAAATATATTCAGGGCTGAGTGAGGCCCACTTTGCCTTTAGAGTTTGATTTGTCATCTGAAGCTGACTACAGTTTCCAGTAAAGCAGTGTAAATGTTGCCTTAGATTACCAGGCAGAGTTGAGGTTGAAAGGCAGGAACTAAAAGTGAACATCTCTGAAGAGAGCAATGGATCCTCAGATAAACTGATAAATACTTTGGTTTCAAGAAAACGGCTCCATGTGGGTGAGAGGAAGTCCTAAACGGAGGTTCTCCATGCCCTCTGCTTTACGATAAGTGAATGACATTTGCCCAGGAGCTCCTGGATCCCAACTGCCAACTTCAGTTTTTGTATTGTAGACAGCACAGAGCAGAGATGTAAAGGAATGCTTGTTATCTGCTTATTCTGTGCCTGAAGTTGTCTTTGGTGCAATCCCTTATAATTACGAAAAAATGAAAACCAGAAGAGTGGTGTTTTTTTCCCCCCTCCATTTTACAGGTGAGGGTACTGAAACCTCAATATCAATAAGTGAATTTCTCAAAGGAGGTCAGAGGAAATGGTGGATTTAATATTGAAACCGAGGTTGAATGATGCCAAAGTCCTTACTCTTCCTACTCCACCACGCTGCTTCCAAAATACTGATGATCTTCATTGTTGCTAGTGATATGTTTTATGCAAAAATCTATATCCATTTATAGATGATATTTATTGAGTTCTTGCTATGTGGTAGGCATTGTGCTTTAAAAATATTGGCTCTGGACTACCCTAGTGGCCCAGTGGTTATGACTCCACGCTTTCATTGCAGGATACATGGGTTTGATCCCTGGTTAGGGAAGTTCCACATGCCGTGCAGTAAAGCCAGAGAATAAATATAAATAAATTCACTTAAAAATATTGCCTCATTTTATGCTCATGACACACCTAGCAGGTAGACCTCACTATCATTTTTCACAGGTGTGGAAACTGACTTTTAGAAATCAATTAAATTGCTCCGAATCACACACCATGAAGTCACACAGCTATATAGTGGTGGAGTCACATGTGAAAGCATCTAGAACATCTGCTGCAACTGGACTATGAATTCCTCTAGGGCAAAATCATGATCTGTGAAAAATCTCCTCAGGATGTTTAGGATAGTGGGCACCAATGTAGGTCATTGAATGGACTATGACAGAGCATGGCTTTACTAGAGAGATAAAACCTGAAAATCAGACTGGCACTAGATATAATAGAAAAAAAAAACTGTAAACAATGCAAATGTCCATGGGGTCACAAAAGAGTCGGACATGACTGAGCAACTAAACAACAGCAATTCCAGACTTGAGGAAATTAGGATTATCTTTCTATATTTTTTATAGAGATACCACCAAGATATATTGTTAGTTAAAATTTTTTTTTAAAATAGAAAGCAAGCTATACAAAGGTGTAGATATTATGCTACATTTTGTACAATCAATATGTGTATCTATATATATTATGTATGTGATTTAATATACATATGATTAAAGCAAAATCTGATAAGTATGTTACCTATGAGGGAAGGAGGAAACAGAGTAAGGATGGAAACTAGACTTCTCTAAAACTGAATATGCTTTGTTTTGTGGCTTTGATTTTGAAAACACGCTTGTATTTCACACAATTTTAAAAAGTAAAATCAAAACCTGTCCCTATAAATTATGATTATCAAAACCAGAAACAAGATAGGAGATTCATTCCAAGTGGTTTTAAACTGTAGTATTTTGACTGTACAGTGATTAAAAAAAGAAAACCATGAAGAAAATTTTTAATATATTCAGTAAGTTTGTTATTATTAGAAATAGTTATTCTTATTTTGAAACTATTATATATCAAAACAGAACAAATGATGAATTATATTAATGTTCACACAAGCCAAAATATTTTCAGAGAAAAAGAAACATAAATATAAAACCAAGGAATTCAAGTAAAAATATTGGAATCTTTTATTTGAATTGGTGAAATATCAGTGTGAATTTAGGAATGATGTTTACTTTCCTTAAAAATATTTATTTTCTCACTTGTCACCATAATAAATCCTAGAAACATTGAAACATTGGACACCTTGGAAGAAATGAACATTCCTGTTGCCCAGACTGTGGTTTAGAAATATGTATTTCCCATTAAAAGGAACTAAGACTCCATGGAAAACTGCTGATTCCAGGTCTGGAGCAGGAAATGTACAAGATGAATTTTGAGTATATTGTTGTGCCTAAAAGCAAAGAAACTGTCAAAGAAAACTGGATGATGGCAAAAGGTGCTGTGCTGTGCTGTTTCTTCAGTTGTGTCTGACTCTTTGCGACGCTATAGACTGTAGCCCACAAGGCTTCCCAGTCCATGGAATTCTCTAGGCAAGGACACTGGAAGGGGTTGCCATTTCATCTTCCAGGAGATTTTCTTGACCCAAGAGATTAAACCCACGCCTCCTGCATCTCCTGCATTACAGACAGATTCTTTACCCACTGAGCCATCTGGCAAGGAACAGACTTGAAGAAGCTTCCATTAGTTAGCATTGGGAGAACTCAGGTACAAAAAAACCCCAAATGATAACAATAATTGCTAAGAATTGAACATGATTAAAATATTTTAAAATCAATGAATTTAAGATGAAAATGAGACTTCCAGGCTACTCTTGGAGTTTCCTGGAATACTGACTCATTAATCTGAAAATTGATAAGTAAAGAAAGACCAAAACATTTATCTTGCTTTTCCTATAAGGACCAATATTTAAGGCAACCAAATAGTTGATGAACAAGTTTTCCTTAATAGAAGAAGAAACTATCAGCTGAAAAAAAATCTCCTTTTGAAATTTCTAGTGAAGTAATAGGTTTAGGCAGTGATCATTAATGACTGTAAACACTGTTAGGTGAAAAGATGATGTGTGTGGAGGTGGGGTTATAGTAGATAGATGAAACTGACAGCTCATGAACCCAGTGATCAATCTGAGCATTACTCAAGGTGTGGCATCCAGACACTATGGCTTTCTATAGTTGGAATTATGCAGCACTAAGAAAAAAAGGTTATAAATCATTAACTATGAACTTATGAGAAACATGGAAGTTAAAGATACATGTTGAAGACAGTGTCAGTCAAATCCAGAATATGATAAATCGCAAGAAAAATGACCCAGTTTCTTCAATGAGTAAATGGCATAGGAAGTAGGTGTGGGGAAGTATTATAGATTAAAAGAAGATTGTGACCTGTAAGTGAAAAGCTGTATTTGTTCCTGTTTTTTGCCTGATTTAAATAAACCTGTTATACAAATGCATTTTTTAGGAAACTGGAGAAAATTGGACAGAGTCTGAACAGTAGACATTAATGAAGTATTAATTAATCTTGTTTGATATGATAGTGGCTTTCCTGGTGGCTATTCTTTATCATTCAGATGGTAAAGAATCTGCCTGCAGGGCGGGAGACCCAGGTTTCATCCCTGGGTCAAGAAGATCCCTTGGAGAAGTGAGTGGCAACCTTTCACTGAAGGTTAACCTGAAAAATACCACTGACAGAGAGGAGCCTGGTGAGCTACAATCCATGGGGTCTTAAAGTCAGACAAGACTGGGTGACTAACACTTTCGCTTTCACTTGATATGCTAGTGGTGCTATGCGTGCTGAGTTGCTTCAGTCCCGTCTGACTCTTTGTGACCCTATGGACTGTAACCCGCGAGGTTTCTCTGTCCGTGGGATTCTCAGGCAAAACTATTGGAGTGGGTTGCTATTTCCTTCTCCAGGGAAGTAGTGCTACAGTATAGCAAACAAGGATTGCCTATAAGAGTGACATAATGAAAGACCTATAGATAAAATGATGTGTTACCTGGGATTTAAAGTTTTCTGAAGAAATAAAAATTTAGGTTCACACTGGGAAAGATGAAACAAGAATAGCAGAAAATGAATAGTTACAAGTTTGTTGAGTAGGCACACGAATTCACTGAATCTCGTCTTCTACAGTGTATGAAACTCTCTGATATAAGTTGGTATCTTTGAGCCATTAAAATGAAGGTATGTTTCTACAGTGTTGCTGTAAATAGAGCAAATAAAGATAAGCTCTCATAGGAATTGTGTTTTTGCTGTGTTGTGTATGTGTGACTATAGGAATTTAATCTGCCTCGACAATCACCATCAGGAAAACTGTATAATGTCCTTTTCAGGTCTATTGTCACATAATCACTCATTGGACAAATCATTTTGAGTACCTATTGTGTGTTAGTCACTGTCCATGGCTCTGCAGATAAAGAAGTAGACTTGAGACACCAGGTTGTTGCCTCTGTGGACATTATACCAATAAATAAACACAATCATTTCAAATAAAAGATAACCAGTTTGCTCAAATTCATGTCCATTGAGTCAGTGATGCTACCTGACTATCTCATCCTCTGCTGCCTTCTCCTCCTTTTGCCTTCTATCTTTCCCAGCATCAGGATCTTTTCCAGTGAGTTGGCTCTTCATATCAGGTGGCCAAAGTATTAGAACTTCAGCTTCAGTATCAGTCCTTCCAATGAATATTCAGGGTTGATTTCCTTTAAGATTGACTGATTTGATCTCCTTGCAGTCCAAGGGACTCTCAAGAGTCTTCTCCAGCACCACAATTTGAAAGCATCAATTCTTTGGTACTCAGCCTTCTTTGTAATCCAACTATCACATCCATATAAGACTATTGGAAAAATCAAAGATTTGACTGGCAAAGTGATGTTTTTGCTTTTTAATATACTGTCTAGGTTTATCTTAACTTTCCTTCCAAGGAGCAAGTGTCTTTTAATTTCATCGCTGCAGGCACTGTCCACAGTGATTTTGAACCCCAAGAAAATAAAATTTGTCACTGCCTCCATGTTTTCCCCTTCTATTTGCCATGAAGTGATGGGACAGGATGCCGTGATCTTTGTTTTTTTGAATGTTGACTTTTAAGCCACCTTTTTGACTCTCCTCTTTCACCCTCATCAAGAGGCTGTTTAGTTCCTATTCATTTCCTGCCATTAGAGTGGTATCATCTGCATGTCTGTGGTTGTTGACATTTCTCCTGGCAATCTTGATTCCAACTTGCACTTCATCTAGCCTAGCATTTCACATAGTGACAGAGACAGTAAAGAATCTGCCTACAATGTAGTTTAGACCTGGGTTCAATCCCTGGGTCAGGAAAATCCCCTGGAGAAGGAAGGACATGGCAACCTACTCCAGTGTCCTTGCCTGGAGAAGCCCATGGATAGAGGAGCCTGGTGGGCTACAGTTCACAGGGCTGCAGAGAGTCCAACATGACTGGAGTGACTTAGCATGCACACATGCTGCATGTAAGTTAAATAAACAGGGTGATAATATACTGGCTTGACATACTTCTTTCCCAATTCCAAACGAGTCAGTTGTTCCATGTAAAGTTCTAACAGTGGCTTCTTGACTCGTATACAGGTTTCTTAGAAGACAGGTAAGGTGTTCTGGTATTCCCATCTCTTTAAGAATTTTCCACAGTTTGTTGTGACCTACAAAGTGAAAGACTTTAGCAGAGTTTAAAAAAAGGCCAAGAGCAAAAGAAGAAAGAGAAAGGAAACCAGTATGCCAGAAGCAAACTGAGCTGTGAGATTAGGAAACTAGTGATACCACAATGAGGTTCAGAAGAAAGTAATGCTCCTGTGGGTAAAGTAATCATGCCTCTTGGTTTGCTGGCATATGGTCTCAGTTTGTGACTGCTGTCCTGTTCCCGTGACTGATGGGACTGGGACCCCTTTCATCTCACAAGTGTCCCAGCGTGGTGTCCCAGTTACATGGTCAGTCCACTTAGAGTTTGGATCCTATTTCAAGTGCAACAGGAAACCACAAGGTGATTTTAAAGCAGAGAATGACAAAACTAACCTTTGGAAAGAGCACTGTAAGTGTTTATGCAAACTATCAAATGGTTTTTCCCAGTTTATAGTACTAATAGAGATAATGGCTACCCTTACTTTCCTGGACCTACAGAGGTGATTTTCCTGGTCTTCACCCCAACTTTTTTCACAAGACCACATAACCACGCAAGTTAACAAATAAACATGAAATAGAAGCAAATACACATCCATCTACTGTATTCTGACTGAAAGACAATTGAAAAGATGCAGAAATACATATTATTTTGTGAGCTTCTTTTTTACTAAATGTTTTTCTTTACTTCCTTGTATCTGTGGAATTAAGTGCCCATTCATCTTCAGGAAACATATCAAGTGTACTTTTTAGACAATGTGATAGCACAGTGCTAGGAGCATTTGATCAGTAGGAGGGCTTCCCAGGTGGAGCTAGTGGTAGAGAACTTGCCTGCCAATTCAGGTTAGATGTAATAGATGCAGGTTGGGAAGATCCTCTGGAGGAGGGCATGGCAATCCACTCCAGTATTCTTGCTTGGAGAATCCCCTGGTCAGAGGAGCCTGGCAGGCTACAGTTCATAGGTTGCACAGAGTTGGACATGACTGAAGTGACTTACCATGCATGCACATTCTAAATTTTGATTGAAATGGTTTGTCTAAACATGTTAGGTCTTGGTTTTAGCAGCTCCAAAATAAGAATGGGACATTTCTTTTCAGTTCTGCTAGTTTCAAGATAGGACTGTTCATAATGAATTGAAGATCAGAGCCAAAATAATGACAGAGGAGAAAGCAATGGGAGTAAGGGATGGGAGATAAGGAGGAGGGGGATGAGGAGGGAAAGAGATAGGCAGAGGAGGAGATAAGAGAAGAGCGAGAGGATGAGAGGTGAGAAGAAGTGAGGAAAGGGGGAAAGAAGGGGCGATGCTACCAAATCAGAGCCGGTTCACTGGCTACATGACAGGCCAATAATCAGGGAGATGAGGTGTTGAGGCAAGGAATGGTGACTTTATTCTGAAAACTGGTAGACTGAGAAGATAGAGGGATAGTGCCCTAGAGTATCATCCTTTCAGGGTCTGGATGCCTGTTTCTTTTATAGAACAGAGAGAGGGAGGAGATGAGGAAGTAAAGTAAAAGGGCCATAAATCTTGCAAAATATTTCCCACTTGGCCTTCATCATCAGGTGGGGTGGGATGTATTAATTTCTTCTCTTCTTCAGCCATTCACAGGTGGGCTGGGTCAGACTGTCTCCCTGTGGGCTGAACAAAGACACTTCAGTTTAAGGTTCAGACAGAGGGGCAGGGTTCCTTGTGGTAGGCAATTATGTATGCTTACAGCTATAGACAACATCCTTTTAGTGATAATAATAAAAAAAGCAACTGAAAGCAAACGTTAAAGAAACAGGTCAAAGTTTGTTCTTCCCGGTTACAGAGAGGAAGAGGAGAGGAAGGGAAATGGGGGAGGGAAGGAGCAAAGGAGGAGAAGAGGAGGGGAGATGGGAAGGGATGAGGAAAAAAGAGAGGCCAAAGAAGGTGAGGGAGAGGAGAGGAAGGGAGATGAGAGAGAAGAATAAAAGCTGGGAAAGGGCTAATACTGTGACTCAGTCAGGATTTTTAGTTGCAAGCAATAGAGATTAATTTGGGTTATTTAAACAGAGATAGACTTATCCCCAAGCACACTTCCCAGGTGGCTCAGTGGTAAAAAGAATTGGCCTGCCAATGAAGGATATGCAGGCTCAATCCCTGGGTTGGGAAGATCTCCTGGAGAAGGAAATATCCACTGACTTCAGGATTCTTGCCTGAAAAATTCCACTGGCAGAGGAGCCTGTGGGATATAGTCTATAGGGTCACAAAGAGTCAGACATGACTAAGCGACTGAGCATACATGGGCTCGGGCTTGAAGGCTTTTGCTAAGAAGACTTTACTATCCACTGTCCAACATCAAGCAGAACAGGTCTCGGGTAAACAATGATGCAGCTATTTCTAGGCACACACTCAGAGGCTATACTGCTGATATTCACCATGTTGGATGCTGACTTCAGGGCTTGCCACCCTTGCCTGATGAATATATTGTTTTATTCCCCCAGTCAGCATGTCATTGGCACACACTTGTGCCCTGGCTTCAGTGAACACTGAAGAAATCATTTTTCAGGTTCTTTTCTGAAAGGACGTCTCTGCCTCCCACCCACGCTCATCAGGAGGATTCTCTATACATGAGAAAGAAATTCAATGCTGGACATAGGAAACAAGTGAAGAATCTATAAGAAGAATAGATTATATGCAGTGATACACTAGATTTGTGGCAAATGTGTGTTGCTGTAAAAATAACAAGATAATAATCTAGAGTTAGCTGGAGAAAGCAACATGCTTCTTAGGTCTGATATTTTCAATGGATATTTAACTTGGTGTCAGAGAGGAAAGACAGAGCGCCCTACTCAGGCAGGTCCCTTCCTCTTCTCTGTGGTGAGACTGGCGCTTTCCTGGTGGCTCAGATGGTAAAGAATCTGCCTGCAATGCAGGAGACCTGGGTTCGATCCCTGAGTTGGGAAGATCTCCTGGAGGAGGGCATGGCAATCCACTCTAGTATTCTTGCTTGGAGAATCCCATGAACAGAGGAGCCTAGTGGGCTATAGTCCATGGGGTCGCAAACAGTCAGACCCAATGGAGCGATTTGGGGAGCACACACATGGTGAGACTGAGGAGGCCACAGAGGAGCTCTTTAGCCAAAGACAGACTTCACAAAAAGCAGAGCAGGAGATTCAGATCAGTGGGGGAAGTACCACAGTTCTTAGATGCTGCTGAACTAAAGTTTCTTGCCCTCAGAGAAACAGGAAGCACAGTTTCTTATCAGTCAAAGCAGAAAGAGTCCTTTCAGCTGGACCCACCCTGTGGGGAGAAGAGAGTGAACTTTGCTAAGCCGAAATCTCCCCGTGGAAGTCATGTGTGCTCTCCTTGAATCGTTTACAGCAACACAGCTGGGAGACCCAGATCTCACTTCCTTGAGAGTCAACAGTCTGTAGCTCATCTTTGCCAAACCAAAAGGTGACTTACAGAACGAAGAAGAACCATAACAACAACATTTAAAAAGGAACATGACTGGAGTGACTCTCTGACCTTTGGGCCTGGCAATTTACTCATTGGAATCCTGCTGCTGAGAATAGTTTCTCCCCACCTAAAACTCAATTTCTTTTAGGATAATTTATAATCGTGGAAACCACACAGATCCCTGAGGTCAGGGAGCCACAGAGAGACCACATCCTTTGTTTTCATTTCTCAGCTCCAAGTATCTTAAGCTGCTTATTGTGCCTGCTTCCAAGATGTACAAATCATCCCAAGCGGCTGGGTTGTGTAAGAATGTTTCAGCTGGCATGATGCCTGCTCCATCAGTACAAATGGCTTAACTGTTTTCTGATTAACCAAGGGATTGACCTACGTGGTCACCATGAAACCAGGTCTATCTGGCAGAAGAAGACTTGCCGATGAGTTGTGTTGGAGAATCACTTAAAGGTTGAGTTCTGCAGGAGCTGTTCCTCTTCCTTTGACACCAGGGAGCAGCTTCACACAGGGGAGAGACCAGCATCTGTGTATCAAACAATAAGTGCTGTATTGTTGCACCTGCCTTCACTTCCTCTCCAGTGACAGACTGGGCAGCACCCCTGGAGTAGCTTGTTCCTGCCTCCAGCCCAGATGTTCTCACTCAGACAAGCGTGTGGGCCCCTCCTTCTGCAGAGAGCTCAATGTTGTTGCTTGACAAGCCTTGGGAAATCTCTGGACCTGCATGTAAACAATGGCTCTGAATCAGGCCTATCAGCCTCTTCCTTTCTAGATAGGAATCATATGTGTAAAGAGAATCCTTAAGACTTATCCAAAGTTCAGTATGTGCAGGACTGATGTCAAATGCCAGCACTTTCAATAAAGACATAACATGGTGAGGCTTATTTCTGTGTTACTTTGGTTTGTCTTCCCCAAGATCAGCTTAGACAATTAAGAATTCCCTCTGGAACTTGAAGATTAATCCTTAAAGGAAATGGGAAATAGATCACTGAAAGAGAAAGAGTTCAGATTTAAATTGTCTATATTGAATTGATGGCTTAAAAGGTTGAAGCTTTGGGATCAGTTTTTAGCTGAAACTGATGTCTACCTTGGTAAGTACAGAGAAATCTTATATTGGCCAAAGGTGACAGAAAGTTGAAACTATTAGTTTAGTCTCTGAGCTTGTTGTGTGATTTAGGATAAATCAGTGACATTAGATTGACACATGTTTGTGAAATCTAGAAAAATGGTACAGATGAACCTATCTACAGAGCAGGAATAGGGGCACAGACATAGAGGATGGATGTGTGGACACAGTGGAGGGGAGGGAGAGGAAGGAGGGTTGGGATAAACTGGTAGGTTGGGATTGACATGTACAGACTACCGTGTGCAAAATAGGCAGCTAGTCGGAACCTGCTATAAAGCACAGGAAGCTTAGCTCAATGGTCTGTCATGCCCTAGATGGGTGGGATGGGGTCTCCCCATCCCTTGGAAGGGAGGTCCAAGAAGGAGGGGATGTATGTGTACGTATAGCTGATTTATTTCATTGTATAACAGGAACTAACACAACACTGTAAAGCAACCACACTCCGTTTTTGTTTTGTTTTTTTTTTAACAAAAAGAATTACCGTAATTTTATTCTGGGCAATTCAGAGATATGCCATATGGAAGCAAAAGAGGGAGTGGGGAGGTAGAGGGAAAGAGTAAGAGAGATAAAGAAGAGTTTGCAGATGTTCCAAAACTGCAATTTGTGAGACGTGCTACTTTAGAGATGTGCCCATCCTGGGAAGGCCAGATGAGACCAAAGAAGTGCGCCTCAAAGGAAGAGGAATTCAATGTCCAACTTAAGGACATTGAAACCAAGACTTAAGGAAGAAACATTTTCTGTTTAAGCTATTTCATTTCTCTTTGCTCTAACACACTTGAGGCAGTCAAGTGAAGTCAACAGAAGTTTATTTCGTGGAAGAAACAATGAAAATCCATGAATGCTTGGAGCAGCCTCCTCCAGAATCAAGGCCTCCTGTTCAGGGGACACTGGGTTTTCCCAAGGTATCTAGCCCATCTCTTAAAGGTGGTTGACAGGGAATGGATTTATACCTGAAGCTTAAGCTAATTAAACTGTGGATGTTTGTCTGGAGTATTTCATGTACTGGATAAAGACAGCATAAAAGTGCATGTGGGAAATCAATGATTTGTGTTCTTGGCCTCAACTGGGTCTTAATGGGCAACCAACCCATCTGAAAATGCATGTAGTCCTTAAGTGCACCTACTCTGTTTTCTAGGAGCTCAGGTAGCAATTATTGCCAGCATAGACAGAATTCATGATCCAGTGGAGAAACACCAAGGAATTTTCTCACCAGGTGATCTGTAGATAGAAATACATATCCAGAATGGAAGCACACTGTCAAAACAGGGCGTGTCCTCCCCAAGTTCAGGGTATAGCTGTCAAACGCTGAAATAAAGCTGCAAATCCTAATTTAGAGAATCACAGACACTTGGGAGGGGTGACTCCAGCCCTTCAATAGGCAGGAGATTAAAATGTGATCTGCTTTGCATCATACATGAAAGCAAATTCTTCTACATTGGGATGCACATTGCTTACTGATTTCTAGGTCCTCAAAAATTCCAAGACTATCTGGAATCCCTTTAATCTGAGATGCATGGTATGGAGCACAGGTTTCAAAAAGAAAAGCCTTGGGTGTTTTTCTTGACTCGCCCAGTTTTAAAAAGGTTCAGCTAACATTTTAAAATTGGGAGATTTTACCTAAAAATCTGGGATACCATCTTCCCTTGAAAAGAGAAGGGAACAGCTCCCCACCCCAGTATTCTTGCCTGGAGAATTCCATGGACTGAGTAGCCTGGCAGGCTACAGTCCATGGGGTCGCAAAGAGTGGGACACTACTGAGCAATTTTCACTTTCACTTTCATGCAGTAACAATGTCCATGGCTGAGAAGCAGCTGCTCCTGTTAGGCAGACATTAGCTTTCCAGGACAGCAATGGATTCCATCACTCCCTTTCTCTCTAGCACCGAGGCTGAGTAACAGCTGCCAATCATCACACCATTACGTTTTCTTCCCTTTTTAGCATTAGAAATATTTCTCAGCTGTTCATGTTACTGTCAGTCATGGAGAGACAAATGTCAGGCCATGTCAACACTACCTTATGTTTTGAGAAAAATGGAGAATGTATTTCCTTGGGAAAATATGAGAGAGTTGTACATATTTAGCAGGCAAATATTCCCTTGGCTTCACTCATACTTCTGTCTGGTCCCTGTAGATATTGGAGTTTCTTAAATTCTGAGGCAGGGTTTGTCATAGGTGGCATTTTATCCTTAAATGCCCACAGCTCCTTGGAATCATTACCATCAGATAAGTTGTCAGGGTGGTTTAGGGTATCACTGTAGACAGGGGAAAGCCATACCCAATAATTGGGGACCTTTAATGGGTTTTGAGTTTCTTCCTCCTATTCTCAGCCCCTTGTACTCTAAATTACAGAAAAGTACATTATAATACAATGGACTTGGGACTTAAGAGTCCAAATAATGCAGGCTTCAAGCAGTGAAATTCTTGAGTTAGACTTAGGAAATAAACTTTTATTTCCCTAACTCAGTGACTGTGTATTTGTGTCATTAGCATTAGCACCAGGCAGTAGATTTAAGAAGTAAAAAAGGAATGAATATACAGAATTTTTCATTTCTGTATTAAGAAAGGTTTAGATTAGATTAGATTTTTGGTGGGGGTCAGTTTCATTAACGGTTTTCCAGATGGTTCTAGTGGTAAAGAACCCACCTGCCAATGCAGAAGATGTTAAGAGACATGGATTCAACCCTGGATCTGGAAGATCTCCTGGAGGAAGGCATGGAAACCACTCCAGTATTCTTGGAGAATACAGTATGCTCGGAGAATCCCATGGACAGAGGAGACTGGTGGCTACAGTCCAAGGGGTTTCAAAGAGTCAGACACTAATGAAGCTATTTAGCACACAATTTCATTAAAACTTCCCTTCTCTGAAACTTCTCAGAAAATCTTCCAAAGGTACAGGATAATACACGATTTCAATTGTTAACATTTTTTTTTCCTACAAGGATTATTTCCTTGTCTCATGTCATTGTGCAAATGATTTAAACATTTTTTGCCACTTTCAAGTGATTACAGTATGCTGGTTATAAGTTTACAGCCTGGAATATAAATAATCCTTATATAATCATCTCCATTAAAACATGAGAGAGAGGAGATTTAAAGTTAGGTTGGTTCTACCTACCAGAGAATTAGATTTGAACATATCAAAGGGCTCTTCTAGAATTAGTATAATAAAAGACTGAAAGACTTAACATCTACTTTTTGTTTTACCCTTTTTTCTTAAAATTTTTGTTGGAGTATAGTTGCTTTACAATGTTGTTTTAGTTTCTATTGTACAACAAAGTGAATCAGCTATATTTATACACTTGTGTGTGTGTGTGTATACATGCACAGTCATGTCCAACTCTTTGCAACCCCTTGGACTATGGCCCTCCAGGCTCCTCCATCCATGGAATTTTCCGGGCAAGAACACTGGAGTGAGTTGCCACTTCCTTCTCTGGGGGATCCTGCATTGTCAGTTGGATTTTCTATAACTTGAGACACTTGGGAAACCATGTACACATATATCCCCTCTTTTTTGGATTTCTCTCCCACTTAGGTCACCACAGAAAATTGAGTAGAGTTCCCTGTGCTATACAGTAAGTTCTCATTAGTTATCTATTTTGTATGAATATCCACTTTCTTATTTAAAGTCATGATAAGTTAACATATGAGTCAGGAACAAATAATGCATTTATATTTTAGATACAGAATGTGTGAAAGGGATGTTTTCAGCTGTGAGGCCAGGTCTGTGCAGTGCTTACAGGAGCATTTTATTAGCCAGGTCTTCAAAGGCGCAGTTTGTATTACTGATGTCCACCTCAGAAACACACGTACTAGCAGAGTTGTGTTTCTGAGGTGAATTCTACCTATAAAGTATCATCCGTCTCAGGGTCTTTGACTGGAGCAGAAGTGTGAACATTTTCCACTTTCTTCTGTAATGAATGCAGAGGGCTCCTCTCCTCCAAACTTCTTGCTTTCCCACCTAGGATCTTTTTCTTTCCATTTTTCTTGTTTTGGTGAATACTTTCGAAGCTTCAGGCAGATAAGCCCATGGATGTGCATGCAGAGTTGCTTCAACTGTGTCTGACTCTTTGCAATCCCATGGACTGTAGCCCACCAGAATCCTCTATCCATGGGATTCTCCAGGCGAGAATACTGGAGTGGGCTGCCACGTCTTCCTCCAGGAAATCTTCCTGACCCAGGAATCAAACCTGCATTTCTTACATCTCCTTCATTGGCAGGCTGGTTCTTTACCATTAGCATCACCTGGCAATGAAAATACTCTAAAGATGCTATGAAAGTACCTAAAGAGAGAGTCGAACAGCATGTTAAAATGCAAATTTATACAGAGGCCAGCACCTTCAAGGATTTGGTTAGGAACTGGGGGTTAGGACAGCCAGGCAAGGCTGTGTGGGCCATATAGAGTCCTCAAGCTATGAGGAGAGTTGGGGCTGAGACTCTGCCCCATTTGGTTAAGCAGTCCTGCAAGGTGGGGGTCCTTCCACCAAAAGGAGAGGCCTTTTCCTTTGCGTGCAGCTGCTTCTGTTACCCAGCCACTTCTAGGGAGGAGCTGAATATACCCAGAGGGGTCATTTTTTTTTTTAAATTATTCATCTTGCCAAAGGAAGCTCGTCTTTCTAGTTTGCACAAATGTGCTGGGCCTATAGGCTAGAGGGGGTTCTTAACTTGCTAAAGCCCTTTACTATCCTACAGAACACCACTGACAGCACCTCACCTTGGAGAATGAGGCTGACACTGACATGAAAGAGCATACCTACAAGAAAAAGGAGTTTTGAAAAATGGTATTGCTTCAGGAAGTGTTTAGAAAGCTTAGTGACTTGAAAACATAGCATGTTTAGAATATGTCTCCATAGGGATCCTGCTCTAATGATCACATAGCCCTGAGTCAGGGAAGAATTCACTGACATTCACTTCTGGCATTATAACCACTCCCTGCTTCCCTCCTTGCTCCTTACCCACTCATCTACCAACACGTCACCTCACTTAATAAAGCATAACTGCAACCGAATGAGCTCCTGGAGAAGCTGGCTCTATCTTACTTTCTGAAGGGCAAAAAGATTTCAGGTTGGATCCTGTGAATTAAGCAGTTGCTAATAGTGCTAGGTGGGCTTCCCCAGTGGCTCAGTGGTAAAGAACCCATCTGCCCATGCAGGAGACCCGAGCTCAATCCATGGTCCACTCCAGTATTCTTGCCTAGAGAATCCCACGGACAGAGGAGCCTGGCGGGCTACAGTTCATGGGGTCCCAAAGAGTCAAACATGACAAAGGGGCTAAACAACAATAACAAACATAGCGCTAGGTAATATAAAAATATAAAGACTGCTTTTTATGATGAAATCATTCCACAAGACATCTTCTGGTAAATGGAAAAAGAAAATGAAAAAACGATTCACAGTCTCCACCACCAATCAAATTTTGGCTCTTGAGAGTGTCAGTATGAGTGTTGGGACTCACATCTCCTTCAGAAAGTGTGTGTGTGTGTGTGTGTGTGTGTGTGTGTGTGTGTGTGTGTGTGAGTGTCCTTCTCAACCACGTGATTTCAGCTTTCACACTGATATTCTCAATGGCTGAAAATATTCATGTATGCCAACTTTATCTGTGGTGTGTTCTAGAGACCAGAAGGGATCACAGAGGGTCAGGACTAAAAAGCAGGCCTAGGCTTCCTGGGGACACTTGCCCTGCTCTGTTCGTCTGGGCCAGTACTAGTGGGAGCTGTTTGTCCTTCCTGTGTGCTTCCTTGAGCACAGAATTTCGGCCAAAAATCAAGGGAAGTTTTCTTCCGAATTGTACAAGTGCTTCTTTGAGAGCTGTTAGAATAGCTAAAGTGGTCCAAGTCCTAAAACGGGTTTGGAGCAGAAAGAGCTTCTCTGGAACAGTGTGTTCAGAAATGTGTTTTTAATTATAAGACTGACCACCTGCATCTTCTATGCTGTCCTGGGGAGGCTGAGTAGGAAGTGCTGGGTCAGGGGGAGGATGACCAAGGAAAGGAAGACAAGGGAGGGACGAAGTTCAGAGTATCAACACACTCCAATAGTCTGAAGAAAGACAGGGACTTAAACATTCATAGGAGTGTGCGAGTGTGTGTGTGTATGTGTGTGTGTGTGAGATGGGAGGTGTTGATCTGCTGGGAGTTTTAAGGTATAGATTTAAAAAGATAGCTGGCTGCAAAGAACATTTTAATGTCAAATGAGGAAATTTGAATATAGATTTTATATCGGCTAATATAAGAGTGTTGTGACATTTGTTAAATGTGATAATATTATTTTGCACATGCAGAAATAGTCTCTTTATTTTAAAGAAATGTACTAGCTCTTTAGTTCTTATTTTTTATTCACTTAGGGATTTTTAGGAGTAGAATTTGACTGAGCAACTAACACTTTGCACTTCCATACGTGTAATATACTTTAAAATACTTGAACATAAAAATAGCAATCAAAGCAAGTTAGGATAGAAAACGGATTTAATAAAAATAGAGAGTGAAAGTGTTAGTCACTCAGTCATGCCCGACTCTTTGTGACCCCATGGACTGTAGCCCGCCAGGCTCCTCTGTCCATGGAATTCTCCAGGGAAGAATACTGGAGTGGGTTGCCATTTCCTTCTCCAAGGGATCTTTTCAACCCAGGGATTGAACCTAGGTCTCCAGCATTGCAGGCAGACTCTTCACTGACTAAGCCATCAGGGAAGACCTAATGAAAATAGAGGTTAGTCATTAAAAGATAGGTAACTGTAACACAATTAAATGTTACATCAATATGTCGATATATAAAGCAGAATTGTTAAGCATCTTAGTAAAATATTTTTTGAATAGAAGAATTTACAGTAAGAGACAAACAGCTGGTAGAGGAGTTAGCCGGGTATTTGATTTTTGTGTACAAGAGCAGGTGTCTCCTTTTTAATCTGTAACTTCTTGCACAAAGCAGTACTCAAAGTGGCAAATGTCTACGAATGAGTGGATGAAGTTCTGCAAGACTCATTCCAACTCCAGACCCATTTAGCCTGCAACCACTTCTGCCAGGATCTTTCATACATCCTCTCCTATCTTCTTTCACTATGTTAGTTGTAGGTAAATGTTTTAAGCTTTTAATCTCACACAGCAAGATCAGTGATGTTTCTGAGCCCCAAGACAGAATGTTCCTCCTGGTGTTGGTTAGTAAAAATGTAGGTCAGGATTCTATGGGTAAAAATACTGTTACTAAAGGCTCTTTGTTTTTGCTTCTTATGTATATATTAATATCATGCATTAATGATACTGCTTTTTAGTAATAATTGCACTAAGCGTATTTTAATTAAATCTAGCATGTAATTTTTTAATTGAAGCATAATTTATTTACAATGTTGTGTTAGTTTCACATGTACAGCACAAAGACACTGACTTTTTGCCACCCCATGGACTGTAGCCTGCCAGGCTCCTCTCTGTATGGAATTCTCCAGGCCAGAATACTGGAGTGGGTAGCCATTCACTTCTCCAGGGGATCTTCCCATCCCAGGGATTGAACCCAGGTGTCCCACATTGCAGGCAGATTTTTTGCCATCTGAGCCACAAGAGAAGCCCCAACCAATATAACATATTCAGTTATATACACATATATATTGTTATATATACATATATTTATTTCCAATTCTTTTCTACATAGGTCATTACAAGATAGTGAATATAGTTTGCTGTGATACACAATAGGTCCTTGCTTTTTATCTATTTTATACACAGCAGAGTGTAAGCATGTAATGTTTTTTTGCCTGAAGAAAAATAGACAGGAAAATGACATTTCGCTGGCTGATGTCTCTGTCCTTCAGTCATACTACAAAGAGTTTACTTTCTGTATTCATTCATTCATTCCACAAATATTTCCTGACCACCTAGTAGTGCAAGTGTACAAGTCCAGTACTAGATTCTGGAGAGAAAAGAGAAGCAGCAAACGTGGTTACTGCTTTCATGGAACTTAACCTCTAGAAAGAGATTCTGCTGCCACTATGCAGCATTTGTAACGCTTATTTCTGACATCTCATCTGAGCCCCACATTTTTGGTTAGCTTCAACCTTGCAGTTTATAAGCATTGGAAATGTTTCTATTGATGTTAATTAATTTTTCCACCCCTCGTTTCTGGCTGCTGGTCAGAGTGGAGGAGCTAGAGTATCAAAAGACGGGCTGTTGTGTTTTTTGGTCCTCCAGAAGTGGAGGTTCTGGGAATAGCCCAAGGAAGTCAGCCTTTTATAAACCTTCCATATCTAGCTTTACAGATGAAAGAGATTTATTTGCAAGTGATGGTGACCACAGGACTGATTTTTCTCTCCAAGATGAGCTGAAAGCTTTAGAGTCCTACATAAAAAATGTGTCAGTACTTACAAGTGAACTTACTTACAAAACAAAATAGACTCACAGACACTGAAAACAAACTTACCAAAGGGGAAAGAGGGAGTTTAGGATTACATATATACACTGCTATATATAAAACAACCAACAAGGACGTACTTTATAGCACAGGGAACTATATTCAATACATGGTAATAGTAGCAGTCTGAAAAGGAATATATGTACAAATATGTGTGGGTGTCTATATACATATATATGTATATCTGAAACTAATACAACATTGTACATAGACTCAGTTTCAATAACAAAATAAAGAAGATTATATTTGAAAGATTAAAAAAAAGTATTAGAACAGAGAAGATTAATTACAAAAGCTTACATTTCCCCATTATTATCTAATTTTCAGACAGCATGAACTCCCCTGAATCATAACTCCCATCTTTATTGTTACAGGCAAAAACCATGTTTCATTGGTAAAGCCAGGATTTTAAATACACAATACAACCTTATCCTTGTTGTTCTGGGATCATTTGTATTATCATCCCCTGTGGTCCCTTCTAGAGTTCAGCCCCATGAGATTCCTCTAGGCAGGCCTGAGTGGTCTGTGTCACAGTTGTAGCTGTTATGAACCTGATGCCATCAGAGGCCAATTTCATTTACTACAGGACCAGTATACACATGGATGCTGGGGAGTCGGACACATGCTAAGGCCTCATGTCTGTTCCTGAAGATATGCAATTTCATAATTTTGTTTAGTTAATGATTGTGTATTATATATGCACATCCATGCAATGGGATGGAATACAGCATTAAAAATGAAAAAAGACATTCTATAAATACATATATTTTCCTGGACATGGTGATCAGAGTGACGTTTAGTTTTTCTTATGCATTTGTATGAGTGAAGTGTTTTCAGATCCTCTTTAAGAAGTTTTTAGGAAATTCTATGAGAGTTTTTCAAAATACTAAGGTCACGATGACTTTGGAAATTTAGTACAGTTAGGAGGGAGGGGGCTTTTCTTTTTCTAACCATGTGGTAAAGTTACCTCATTGAGAAATTTTAATCTAGAATGCCAAAATGCATGAGTTTTACTTTCTTCCCTGAGTTTCATAGAGTAAAATTAGTCAAAATGCTGCTACCATCTATTTACTAATAGTTGTAAATAAGTTATATTACATACTGACAAAAGAAATTACATCAGCTCTGTGTGGGCACAGAGAAAAATTATCACTCAAATTATATTCTATACATCATTGTCCACATTTCATCTTAATTCTTTCTTTTTTCAATCCTTGATTTTTATGACCAGTCAATGTTTTTCAAGACAGTTCACTTGAGGCTAGGAGGTAATATCAAAGGATTGAAGCACTCATTTTTTTTTTTCCATTTATAAAAAGTGAGAGATAGCTAGAAATGGAAGTAGAGTGATGGAAAGAGAGAGATGTAGGAAGTGTTGAAAAGAAGAAAGATGGGGGATGCCTCATATCAAGCGTAAGAGAAAACATGCAGACCTTTTCTTTTGGGAGTTTGACTGGGCTTTCTTCTGACCCTAGATTGTTCTTAGTCATAGTTTCAGCCTTCCTTCTTGCAAGGCAGTAGCTGGTGAGAAGAGAAGCTTTATAGGAGCGAGTCTGAAGGAAGGTATGTCCCTGTTCTTTTGCCCTCTCTTGCTTCTCCTGAAGTATCACATTCTGCTGTCATTGTAAGCCTCAGCCTCTGCTCCCCACCCATCTACTGCTGATGTGTGCCATCCTCTCCTTTCCCCAGATCCAGCAGAGAGAAGATGTGCAACAACATAAATACTTTGGAGGAATAAAAAAAAGGACATAAAATTTCCAAATATTATCTTACCAGTAGTAAAGAATCTGCCTTCCAGTGCAGGAGATGCAAGAGATGTGAGTTCAATCCCTGGATTAGGAAGATTCACTGGAGGAAGAAATGGCAACCCACTCCAGTATTCTTGCCTGGAAAATTCCATGGATGGAGGAGTCTGGTGGGCTACAGTCCACAGAGTCACAAAAAGTTGGACACTATTGAGCACGCACGCCTCTTGTCTTACCACAACTCCTTTGAGTTAGTTTTTTCTTTCCACAAGTGAAGCATTTCATAGTGAAGAGACAGCTACCGTATTGAGGAGATGATAGAAACATGACCCTATTATTAGCTCCTTTAAATAGCTATCAACACACAAATGTAGTATTTCCTTCTATGAATAAATGCAAAAATCCATTTTATTTCCTACCCAAAAAGTCCTGGAAAGCATTTAAAAATTATTTATAATTATAATCACTTTTATAAAAAAATACATTGAAAATCCATTAATTTATTTATTGAGACTTCACTATGTCCCCAGTTACTTGAGGAAGTTAAGATAAACTTGATTTCACCCTTATTGAGTTTGAGTGTATTGGCAGCAAAGAGAAGTTTAAAAGCTATTGGGGACTTCCCTGGGGCTTCCCAGGTGGCTCAGTGGTAAAGAATCTGCCTGCAAATTCAGGAGACAGAGGAGATGCTGGTTCAATCCCTGGGTCAGGAAGATCCCTTGGAGGAAGAAATGGCAACCCACTCCAATATTCTTGCCTGGGAAATCCCATGGACAGAGGAGCCTGGCAGGCTACGGTCTGTGGAGTCAAAAAGAGTAGGACACCACTGAGCAACTGAACACCTGGGGTCTCTACAGGGTTATTTTTAGAGACAATTGACCACAGGACTAGTACCTAGTAAAAGAAGTCTGATTTGGAAGTGATTTTTTAAACCATTTAGTATACTTGATAATTAATGCCTTGGAAGCGGGTATAGCAGCATAGGAGATAAATATAAAACCAGAAGAGGACTAAGATCAAGACCTAAGCAAACATGACATTTAAGAAAGGGTAAAGGAGAAGGTTACAATGAAAAGGAGACTTTGGGAAGAAAAGGCCAAAATTGGCAGAATAAACGAATCTGAACGCCAAAGAAAGAGAGCATTTGGGAAAAGAAAGAGAGGTTAAAATAGTCCAATGTCATCGTCCAATAATATAACTTTCTAAAAATGACTACTGATGAATTTGATAAGAATTTTTGGGGAGCCCTAGGATCAAGAGAGCTTTATGATTGAAATAAAGTGAAGAAATGCTGCTACTTATTAAAAAAAAAAAAACAAACCTCCCTGGTATTTACATTTGTTCCCATGGCTTGAAATGCCAGACATGGATTAAGGAATCCAAGTTCTTATAAAAGAGATAATCTTACAGTCAGTTCAGTAAGGCTCACAACTCATAGTGCTGAAGTAGGCTGAATTTGTAGAGCTAATTTCTCCTGAGTTTAACCAGAGAAAAATCTGGACAAACACTGGGTTTGTCTCTCTGTTCAATTTCATGGCTTGAGTAATCGAGGGTCTGTGAGGATGCTGCCTTAACCTCCAAGTGTACCACGGTGCTCCAGCTTTGTGCCAAGAGTATTTGCCAGTCAGCTTTAGAACTGGCAGCTGCTGAAGCATCCATCCAGCTGAGATGTCGAGTAAGTCCTGCTCTTTTATAAATATAGTGGCAGCCCTCCTGGCACTGCCTGGGGTTTTCATTTCATTGACTTTTCAGCAAGAGGAATACAAGTTTAGGTAGAATAAGTTTCTCACGTAGAAACCGAATCTGCTTTGAGTTTGTAATTAGGATAGAATTCTTACTGAGAGTCTGGCACTTAATTTCTGAAACAAGGTCAGTATAAATATAACAAATAAATACATCCTTCACTGCAGACAGTCTAGAACTGTCTGACTGTATCATAATAATAATTTAAAAAGCATAGGGCTATTGTGCTGTTTGTTTGTTTGTTTTCTCTTTTAAATAGTTCTCTAATGCCTAACTGATTTTAGAGTAATGGTTTAGAGTACTGGTGTTCAGATCAAAAAAAATATCAAATCTAAATTAATCTGAATGCCACGGGAACTTTTACAAGTGACCTTTTGCACATGTGAAATACCAGCTTTGTTTATGCATTTTTCACAACCTTTTTGAATTAGATGGCAAGCCAATCCTCTTTTCTTGGGGCAGCGTCACTATTCGGGCAGCTCCAGAAAACTGCAGTCGTTCAGTTAGACACCCACACTTCTCCCTGAATTCTCTCCTCTAAAAACAATGAGGCAATTCATTGCCTCAGTGTCCTCCAGGGACAGAAAACACCAATCCCAAGCTGAAATCTTCGAATAAGGGAGCCTTTCAATGTTTGTCTAAAACTCAACCCACCCACAGAAAGAACAGAGACCATTTACCACTGGCGGAGTGGATTGGAACAGAAGACAGGAGACAGGGGAAGCAGAAAACTGATATCTGTTTATCTGATTCTCCAAACTGAACTCTAAAGCCAGTATTAATCACGGGCAGAAGTATGTCTTGTTCAAACAGCACAGATGCTGGCTGGCTGTGGGGCTCTGGGCTGCATTTGAACAGAGCTGAGAGAAGTCTCCGGGTGCCACTTCTTCATGCCTTATCATGTTCAAAGTGGATTAACCTTACCAAGCAGGGATCTGTTTTCCTAACAAGTCATGACGGTTAACTGTGAGCTTTCTGCCCCACAAGAAGGAAGGTATTATTGCCATTGAATTTTAAGCCTTGATGACTCAGTGTGCTGAACTTTATTCCTAGCAACTGTGAAGAGAAAGACTCAGCACTGAGGTTTTCTTTTTTCTTTTTTTTCTGTCTTTTTGGAGTGCCCAGAACAAGTCAAACATTTTTCAAAGCACTTGCCTTCTATTTAGTCCTGAATCTTACTCTGTGCTTCAGGCTGCTAGCTTATTATTGTCACCTACTCTGAGCTTGTCCTTTCCACCAAGTGGTGAGCTTCTCAAGTAAAAACTTTGCATTTTCTTGTGTGTGATCCGCCATCTTATCCCCAGTACTAAACATCCCCGTGTTTGGAACTCTACAGGTACTTAAATGATTGCTGAGTGAATGAATATTTGAAAACCTCTCCTGCTAGCAGAAACAAATTGATAGTTACCCCTAAATGGATGTTAACAATCTGGAAATACCTCTTTTTTTTTCCCCTGCTCATTTACTGACACGAAATATTTCCTAAGGTCAGACAGGAAAAGCAATCACCTCTCTTGTCATTATTACGATTACTATATATTGATGAAAAAGCTATACTTTTGTACTTCATAAGTTCAAGTGCATCACATTCATTTGTTGCTTTTAAATCAATAGTCTTGAAGTATTTTTTTTCCTCTAGAATATTGAAGCAGGAAGATCTTGCTAGGAAGGTTTCCTAATCCAACTTATTTTACCTGTGTGAAAGCTGAGACCTACACAGGGTTAGGCTGAGACCTACACAATCCTACAAGACTAGGATTCAGGTCTCACTCTTTCAGTGACTGTGGCATGAAGGGCCCACCTTTTCACTTGCAAATTAATAACAAACACTGAAACATTAAATCCCTCACCCCATAGCCCCTGTGCTGCAAGTCAGGAAAGAGCCAGGGCTGGAAAAACAGTACATGAGGTCCTAGTGCACCCAAAAGTGAGGAAAGTTTGCTTTATTTTGGATGGAAGTGTGGACTTGTGTTCAAAAGCTGACACACACTCCCTCACCCCCCACCCCCACCCCCAGTTCCAGGGTCAATTTGTTCCCATTTCCTTGAGGCCAATTCTTGGAATTGTGGCAACTTATGTAACTTATCATGGTTATGGTCCGGTCACCATGTAGTTAACTTCTTGCACCTTGTGGGAGTTTCAGTCTCTACGAAACAGCTCACAGGATATGGCTCATAATTTTGTCTATAGCCCTTGAACAGGAACTAAAGGTCATTGACTTTGCTTACTGACTAAACTATTATTGTTTTGTCCTGTCTGACTGCTTTTCCTTTGCTTTCGTAATTTTTTACTTCTCTGATTAAACTTATTCTTTTGTTAAAGTTTTTCCACAGAAGGAAGGCAGACGGAGGACCTAGTAGGGAAGGACCATGTGGTCCTGCTCCGTTTTATTAGTTCTAGTGAGAATTTCTCAATTTTCCTCATGATGTCTATGAATAGTATAGGCACACATATTCTCCTGTGGTTCCTATAATGAATTAAAGTGTGGAATATCACAATTTGGATCTTAGATCCTCCTGGGTTCAATTCTTCCTTGGTCTTGACTGTTATACATCCAGTTCCTGGGAACTGATATGCACACCCTCCTGTTCTCAACACATTATTGGACAGATCTAACAATCAGAAACTTTATTCTTTGGGGCTAGGGAGAACAGGTCTAAGCCCCCTTGGGTATGCCAGGACAACCAGCATATGAACAACTTTCCTTGTCTCCCATCTCTTCTTCAGAATAAATATCTGTCTGTGTGTGTGCATGCTAAGTTGCTTCAGTCATGTCTGACAATTTGTGACCCTATGGACTGTAGCCTGCCAGGCTCTTCTGTCCATGAGATTCTTCAGGCAAAGAGTACTGGAGTGGGTTTCCATGCCCTTCTCCAGGGGATCTTCCCAACCCAGGGATTGAACCCAGGTCTTTTATGTCTCCTGTATTGGCAGGTGAGTTCTTTACCACTAATGCCACTTGGGAAGCCCAAACATCTGTCTGTATTCTTAGTGTCATAGGAACTGTATGATCCAATGGTGGATGCATAAAGAATACCATTTAAGTACTTGCAAAATAACCCAGAAAACAAAATGATGCAGAAGCATATGAAATGATGGCAATTCATAAATTAAATAAATACAAAATGACATGAAAAGTAATAAAACCCAATTTATACTTATTTATAATAGAGGTTATCAATTCCCCAAAGATAGGGAGTTGAAGAGTAAAAGAGAGGGTGGTAGAGAGAGAGTATGAATTGAAGAATTTCTGCACAGCTTGTTCAAGCCATTAAGCAACCTTGGAGTGATAGTAATAGTGTTCATATCTCTGAGTTGTGAGACTAGTAACAAAAAAAACTAGAATTCAAAAATGTACAGATCACTTTGGCATCTGCAAGAACGACTCAAAGTCATTTTTTTGTATGATGTGGCAACCACGTTGCATTGGTTGTTTCAGAAAATTATGAGATAAAAAAGTTTGTGATGACTGCAAAGAGTTGAGGAAGCAATCAAAAGATTGACCACATTTATGTCTGAAGCACTGAAAATTGAATGTTTGGTTAACATCTCCAGTTTCCTCTGGTTTCAGGAACAAAACCAGTAAGTCCAAATGTCCATCTTTAGTTAGCCACCTAGTTATTTTGCTAAGAAAACAAAAGTGTCTGTAAACTAGAATTAGAACAAGAGGGTAGAGAAGCTTATTCAGATTTTGCTGAGCATACAAGTTGAGGGTTGGGCAACAGCCAACAGAACAAATCTGTTAAGCAGAGTAAGGCATTAGGGAACTCCTTTGAACTTTGGAAGAGAAAATCAAGTATAAAAAGGGCTATTGGAAAGGTAATTGTGATCTCTCTTAAGCTGTGGATTTCTGTAACTGTGTACAGAGCTTTTACAAAGATTTACTTGTCCAACTCAACTCCCCCAGAGTCTAAATACATGAAAGAACAAGAAGCATTATTTGAATTTTTTTTTTGACTTAACAAAAAGCATTTTACTAGCTTTGGTTTACAATTCACTATTCTTTTTTAAAAAAATTATTGGAGCATAATTGATTTATAATGTGTTAGTTTCAGATGTAAAGCAAAATAAATCAGATATGCATATACATATATCCACTTTTTAAGATTATTTTCCCATATAAACCATTAGAGTACTGAGTAGCTCCCTGTGCTATACAGTAGGTACTTATTAGTTATCCATGTTAAATATAGATAACTGTGGAAAATTACTTAAAGAAATGGGAATATCAGACCACCTTACTGCTTCCTGCGAAATCTGTATGCAGGTCAAGAAGCAACAATTAGAACCAGACATGGAACAACAGACTGTTTCCAAATTGGGAAAGGAATACATCAAGGCTGTTTATTGTCACCCGGCTTATTTAACTTCTGTGCAGAGTACGTCATGCAAAATGCTGGACTGGATAAAGCACAAGCTGGAATCAAGATTTCTCAGAGAAATATCAATAACCTCAGACATGCAGATGACACCACCCTTATGGCAGAAAGCAAAGAAGAGCTAAAGAGGCTCTTGATGAAAGCGAAACAGAAGAGTGAAAAAGCTGGCTTAAAACTCAACATTCAGAAAACTAAGATCATGACATCTGGTCCCATCACTTTATGGCAAATAGATGGAAACGGTGAGAGCTTTATTTTGGGGGGGGCTCCAAAATTACTGCAGATGGTGACTGCAGCCATGAAATTAAAAGACACTTACTCCTTGGAAGAAAAGCTCTGACCAACCTAGACAGTGTATTAAAAAGCAGAGATATTACTTTGCTGACAAAGATCCGTCTAGTCAAAGCTATGGTTTTTCCAGAAGTCATGTATGGAAGTGATGAGAGTTGGACTATAAAGAAAGCTGAGCACCAAAGAACTGATGTTTTTGAACTGTGATGCTGGAGAAGACGCTTAAAAGCCCCTTGGACTGCAAGGAAATCAAGCCAGTCAATCCTAAAGGAAACTGAACTTGAATATTCATTGGAAGGACTGATGCTGAAGCTGAAACTTCAAAACTTTGGCCACCTGACGTGAAGAATTGGCTCATTGGAAAAGACCCTGATGCTGGGAAAGACTGAAAGCTGGAAGATAAGGGAATGACAGAGGATGAGATGGTTGGATGACATCAAGGACTTGATGGACATGAGTTTGAGCAAGCTCCAGGAGTTGGTGATGGACAGGGAAGTCTGGTGTGCTGCAGTCCATGGGGTTGCAAAGAGTCAGACAAGCCAGAGCAACTGAACTGAAATGATATCAGATATAATAGTGTGTATGCGTCAATCCTGGGATTCCCAGGTGGTGCTAGTGGTAAAGAAACTGCCTTCTAATGCAGGAGACTTAAAAGACACAGGTTCAATGCTTGGGTTGGAAAGATCCCCTGGAGAAGGGCATGGCCACCCACCCCAGTATTCTTGCCTACAGAATCCCATGGACAGAGGAGCCTGGAGGGCTAGAGTCCATAGGGTCACAAAGAGTCAGACATGATTGAAGCACTTAGCACATGTGTCAGTTTGAATCTTTCAATTTGTCCCTCCTAGAATATGTCTTTGATTGAAGTGAAGTGTGAAGTGAAAATTGCTCAGTCATGTCTGACTCTGTGTGACCTCATGGACTATACAGCCCATGGAATTATCTAGTCCAGAATACTGGAGTGGGTAGCCTTTCCCTTCTCCAGGGGATCTTCCCAACCCAGGGATTGAACCCAGGCAGGCAGATTCTTTACCAGCTGAGTCACAAGAGAAGCCCTCTTTGGTGGAAAAGTACAGTTAATGTAGCCTGAAGAGATAATACTGCCTTCAACTAGTAAAAGATACATTGGATCGGTTCCCTCTTTGGGACTTCTCTTTAACAGGAAGATTGTTGTTTCCAGGTAGTCTGGTTATCACTCTTGAGACATTCCTTCTGAACAAAAATGTTTCATTTCTATTTTTTTCTCTTCTCCAAATGTTTCAGACTCTTTATCTTAACTCCATTTTAAATAATATAAACAAAGGAATGATGAGGCTTAATTTAAATCGGATTCTGGGGTGAGGTAAAGAATGTACCTGCTTCATTCTTGAAAGACTACCTGTGAAAACAGTTAAGACGACATCTTACACATACAATCCCCATAATAGTGTTCTCCATTTGAGGAAAAATGGCAAATACCACCACCTCCCTTTTTGAGTTACTTGTAGAATATATTCTTTCACTTTTATGCATTGTGTAAATAGCAAATTAATTGTACTAGGACTTTTTTCTTTTTCTTTATTTTTTAGTGGTATTTATTTCTTAGATCAGTTTTAGGTTCAGAGCAAAATTGGGTGGAAAGTACAGAGTTCCCATATACTCCCTATCGCCACACATGCAAAACCTCCCAGACCAGAGTGAGGTTTTGTTACAATTGATGAACCATTACTGACACAATACAATTTTTTTTTAAAGCTATATCATGCCACTAAACACATTTGAAGAGACTCTCAGCTTAGACTATGGAAGTAAAATCTGATTTTATTAGTGTAGTTTTACATTCCAAAGTTTTCAATGATTTATCTTTATTAAAATAAACTTGATGATTAGCAGCAAACATCTAATAGTTTTCAAGTCTGGTGCTCAGGTAGTTCCAGTTTTTCATTTTTAATCAGATGCCACTGAAGGATCCAGAAGGGCCAGCTCAGAATCCTCACAAGAAAACAGAAGGATTGTGTCAAGTTTGACACCTCTGGGAAAAAGGATGTACATGGCTGCTCCTGCTGTTTGGGTTTCATGACTTTGTCATATTCTTGGCAGTCTTCAAAATTAAGATTTTAGTTTGTGCTTGAAACTCTTTGTTTTTGGAATACTGTGGCCATAAAATTTTCTCTTCAGGAATTATGAAATCCCATAAAATGTAAAACATGAATAGGCTGTTTTGGGTCCTGTTGTTCTTCAAATAAAGGCAATTCACATTCAGGTTAAGGAAATATGTAAGAGATAAAGCCAATCTACAGATAACAATAAAGGGGTCAATTTTCAAAGAAGACATAAGAATTCTTAATTTGATGATAATTCATATTGGGTGTGGACCCAGTGAGAGAGTGTCAAGCTACACCAGGCAAAATCTGATAGAGTTGCAAGGAGAAATAGTTAATCTACTATTATAACTGGAGATTTCAATTCCCTATTAGAAATGAATGGATAGATCCAGTTCAGTCCGGTTCACTTCAGTGGCTCAGTCCTACTCTTTGTGACCCCATGGACTGTAGCACACAGGGCTTCCCTGTTCATCACCAACTCCCAGAGCTTGCTCAAACTCATGTTTATCATGTCCTTGATGCCATCCAACCATCTCATCCTCTGTCATCCCCTTTTCCTCCAGCCTTCAATTTTCACCAGAATCAGAGTCTTTTCAAATGAGCCAGTTCTTCACATCAGGTGCCCAAAGCATTGAAATTTCAACTTCAGCATCAGTCCTTCCAATGAATACTCAAGACTCCAAGGAATCCTCAATTCCTTGAGGACTGACTGGCTTGATCTCCTTGCAGTCCAAGGAACTCTCAAGAGTCTTCTCCAACACTACATTTCAAAAGCATCAATTCTTTGGCGCTCAGCTTTCTTTATATCCCAACTCTCACATCCATGCATGACTACTGGAAAAACCATAGCTTTGACTAGATGGGCCTTTGTTGGCAAAGTAACATCTCTGCTTTTTAATACACTGTCTAGGTTGGTCATAGCTTTTCTTCCAAGGAGCAAGCGTCTTTTAATTTCATGGCTGCAGTCATCATCTGCAGTGATTTTGGAGTTCAGGAAGATAAAGTCTGTCACCGTTTCCACTGTTTCCCCATCTATTTGCCATGAAGTGATGGGACCAGATGCCATGATCTTCGTCTTTTGAATGTTGAGTTTTAAGCTAGCTCTTTCACTCTCCTCTTTCATTTTCACTAAGAGGCTATTACTGTTTGCAGTGGGCAGAAAATCAGTAAGAACATAGCTGAACTCAATTATTTCACCAATCAATTGGATACAATCATTATGCATAAACTATTTCATCCAATCACAACAGAATACATATTCTTTTCTTGCTCACACATAACATTCACCAAAATAGTCCATATTCTGAACCACAGAACATGCTCTAACAAGTTTAAAAGAATAATTATACAACCCCTTGTTTTAGACCACTAGGAATTAGGAAAATAATAACAGAAAGAGGGTGGAAAAATCCCCAAACAGTTGGAGATTACATTTTTAAATAACACGTGGGTCAAAAAATTCAAGAGAAATTTTAAAACTATTTTCAACTAAATAAAAAGTAAAACACAACTTATCAAAATTTGTGGAATGCAACAAAAACAATGCTTGGAGGGAAATTTATAGCATTGAATACGTGCATTAAAAATAAAGACCTAAAATCAGTCATCTAAGTTTCTACCTTAGGCAACTAGAAAGGGAGGAGCAAATCAAACCAAATTAAGCAAAAGGGAAGAAATAAAAACCTGAACAAAACTCAATCAAATGGAAAACAAAAGAAGAAAATCAATAAATGGAAAACTGATTCTGTGAAAAAGATCAATAAATTCTAGGCAGACAAATTAAGGGAAAAAAGTGAGACAAAAAGTATTATTAATATCAGAAATTGGAAAGGGGAAATTACTACAGGCCCCATGGACATTACACATAACCAAGGAAAATTCTGAATGACTAGTTAGATTACTTAGATGAAATGGACCAATTCCTTGAAAGACCCTATCTGAAAAAACACACCCAAGAGAAAATAGACGATATGAATAGGCCTGAATCTGCTAAAGAAATTGAATCAATGATTAGTAACCTACTAAAACAGAAAGCACCAGGCCCAGATAGCTTTACAAGTGAATACGGCCAACATTTAAGGAAGAAATTATACTAATTCTCTATAACCTTTTTCAGAGGATAAAAGCAGAGGGAATACTTCTTAATGCATTCTGTGAAGCTATATTACCATAACAAACTCATACAAAGATATCACAATAAAAGAAGACTATAAACCAATATCTACCATAAACATAGAGGCAATTTTTTTTATTAGTATGTTGAATCCAACAGTGTGTAAGAAGAATTCTATTACATGATCAAGTGAGATTTATCTCAGGTATGCAAAACTGGTTAAGTGTTCTCACATCAATTAATGCAATCCATGAAATTGACAGGCTAAAGAATAAAAAATAACAATCATATTAATAGATACAGAAAAGTCATTTGACAAAATCCAACACCTATTTATGATTAAAGGGCTCAGTGTACTAGGAATAAAGGAAAACTTCCTCAACTTAATAAAGATCGTCTGTTTGTATAGTGGTGTGATTTCTAAAATAAGACTTGCATAATCATACTAAATTAGAAGTCACTTTATAGTTATGAGGCTTGAAATTAAATCAAATATTTTTAAATCAACACAGAGAATTATTATTTAAATTATGTTAATAAAGGATTTTTCAATATACTCATTTTCATGTAGTTAAAGAAACTAGCTTTTTTCTTATATCAGTTGTTCTTTAAGTGGGGTAATTTCATTTTGTTCCATGTGATATGAAAGCAAGCAAAAGAAGGCAAAACAAAACAAATGCCTTTCCAATTTTTACTATATTCAATTCTTTCCAATACTAATATTTCGCTTAGGTTTTTAAATGGAAAAATGCAGATTTTTAACATTTGTACTTTAATGATAATTAGATATTGCTGACTAATTAACTAGATTTGTAACCTATATCTAATGCTCCAGTAAATCCAGCATTTAAGCATTTTATGGCATTTACCTGTCCATTCTCTTTATTACCTTGACATAAAATTGATAGTCTCTACTGCTTTGACAGCTGTCAGATGAAAAGAGACTTGGAGATTCTGAGATTATTGTGGCAGAAAAGAAGTTATTTTTTTCCCATTAAATACTGAGAGATATTAAAGAATCAATGCATTTGAAATAAGTAAAGTGGTCTGTATCATTGTACATGTATATGTATTTGAATGTTCATTGCAAGAACAGGTTGAATATAATGAATGTGTCAGCCTGTTGACTTCTTAAAATCTCATAATGACTCACATTTTTCCTTGCGTTTTTTACACCACATAAAAGAAACATAATTACCAGGAATATTTTTAAATTGTAAAATAAAAATAATAGCTTAGAGAATAATAAAATAAATAAAATAAGTATGACTAGAAAGGTACAGAGAATATAATATGCAGACATATACCTATTGAACAGTTTCGCAAATGCAAAACTGCTAAAAAGAGCCGTTTATCCCCTCTCTAATCATATCCATCAATCCTTTCCCTTTCCCCATCTTCCACACTACTAACTTCTCATGCTTTACGAATATTTTTACCACATATGTATACATTCTAAAGCAACCTATACTTTGCTTCTTGTGATTTTAAGCTTTACACAAACGGTATCTTGATTTCTAAGACCATGTTACATCTCTCCATTTTGAAGTTATTCTATGGTGCCCTTAAATACTACTTTGTGACTTCACTCACAAATAATTTACTTATAGGAAAATAAGTATTTTTCTGAAGTTTTTCATATTTTCCTAGTGATTGCTATGTTTTCTTTTATCATACTACATTTTTAATTGGTTAGTACTTGTGTTAACAATGATATGTCTCATAGTTTGTAGATATCCTGCATATTTTAGGCAATGGAATATTGCAGATATTGAGTTTCATCTTTTTCCTTTCTAATTCCTGTGTCTTTTATTGCATTTGGCTTTCTTATCGTCCTGTCTAGGACTTCCATTATATTATTGAATATTGATTTATTTATTGCTTTTTAAACAACTGCTGTGAAAGCCTTTTCTTGTCTCTGAGGTTAATGCTTTCACTTCAAAACTTTCCCCATTATTTGCTTCTTAATGGAATGCAGAATGATTTCTTCATTAGCTATTGATTCACTGATACTTTTTTTTTTTAATTTATTTTTTTTTATTTTTATTTTTTA